>CAMRHE010000903.1:0-355944 GCA_947044405.1 Leptodactylus fallax
CCTGCTATGTACAAGAATATAACTACTATAATACTACCTCCTATGTACAAGAATATAACTACTATAATACTGCTCCTATGTACAAGAATATAACTACTATAATACTGCTCCTATGTACAAGAATATAACTACTATAATACTGCTCCTATGTACAAGAATATAACTACTATAATACTCCTCCTATGTACAAGAATATAACTACTATAATACTGCTCCTATGTACAAGAATATAACTACTATAATACTACCTCCTATGTACAAGAATATAACTACTATAATACTGCTCCTATGTACAAGTATATAACTACTATAATACTACCTCCTATGTACAAGAATATAACTACTATAATACTGCTCCTATGTACAAGAATATAACTACTATAATACTACCTCCTATGTACAAGAATATAACTACTATAATACTACCTCCTATGTACAAGAATATAACTACTATAATACTGCCCCCTATGTACAAGAATATAACTACTATAATACTGCTCCTATGTACAAGAATATAACTACTATAATACTACCTCCTATGTACAAGAATATAACTACTATAATACTGCTCCTATGTACAAGAATATAACTACTATAATACTGCTCCTATGTACAAGAATATAACTACTATAATACTACCTCCTATGTACAAGAATATAACTACTATAATACTGCTCCTATGTACAAGTATATAACTACTATAATACTACCTCCTATGTACAAGAATATAACTACTATAATACTGCTCCTATGTACAAGAATATAACTACTATAATACTACCTCCTATGTACAAGAATATAACTACTATAATACTACCTCCTATGTACAAGAATATAACTACTATAATACTGCCCCCTATGTACAAGAATATAACTACTATAATACTGCTCCTATGTACAAGAATATAACTACTATAATACTACCTCATATGTACAAGAATATAACTACTATAATACTGCTCCTATGTACAAGGATATAACTACTATAATACTGCTCCTATGTACAAGAATATAACTACTATAATACTACCTCCTATGTACAAGAATATAACTACTATAATACTACCCCCTATGTACAAGAATATAACTACTATAATACTGCTCCTATGTACAAGAATATAACTACTATAATACTGCCCCCTATGTACAAGAATATAAC
The DNA here is from genome assembly GCA_947044405.1 of Leptodactylus fallax. Lineage (NCBI taxonomy): Eukaryota > Metazoa > Chordata > Amphibia > Anura > Leptodactylidae > Leptodactylus > Leptodactylus fallax. Next base: position 1,160 of record CAMRHE010000903.1, read on the forward strand.
TACTATAATACTACCTCCTATGTACAAGAATATAACTACTATAATACTACCTCCTATGTACAAGAATATAACTATTATAATACTATTCCTATGTACAAGAATATAACTACTATAATACTACTATGTACAAGAATATAACTACTATAATACTGCCCCCCTATGTACAAGAATATAACTACTATAATACTACCCCAACTCACACAAACCCCTATGTACAAAAATATAACTACTACAATACTGCTCCTATGTACAAAAATATAACTACTATAATACTGCTCCTATGTACAAGAATATAACTACTACAATACTGCCCCCCTATGTACAAGAATATAACTACTATAATACTGCCCCCCTATGTACAAGAATATAACTACTATAATACTGCTCCTATGTACAAGAATATAACTACTACAATACTGCCCCCCTATGTACAAGAATATAACTACTATGTACAAATACAGGTTTATCAAATCTCCCCTTAAATGCCTCTTCTCCAGACTAAACAGATAAAACTCCTTTAGTCTCTTCTCCTACCTGAGCTCCTTCAGGCCTCTTGTCCATTTTTTAGCTCTCTGTTGAACCTTTTCCAACTCTAGGATGTCCTTTCTATGTACTGCTGCCCAGAACTGAACTGCATACCCCAGATGGGGCCGCACCAATAATGCATATAGTGTTAATGTTACATCCCAGCCCCGTGAGTCCATACCCTTATGATACATGACAATATACTGCTGGCCTTAGAAGCAGCTGACTGACATTGTGCGGATATGTAATCTATCATCTACAAGTACACCCGGGTCCTTCTCCACCAGTGACTCTCCCAGCTTTACTCCCCCTAGGACATATGCTGCATGCGGATTAAATACTTTATTACTAGTGCCTTAGCAATGGCTACTGCCTGGTTGACATTGTCCATTACTAAGGTGGGTTAGCTGCTAAATATGCTAACTCTAACCCCTGTTATTAACCACTATCACCAGGGGCACCAGAAACAGACAGGTATTCTTTAGTAACCAACCATATATTGATGTAAGGGAGGCGGGCCCTATTTCAATAGTGCCCTCTCAAAGAATTAATTGAAAATAAAAAATGACCAGCCATCAGCAATAATGAAGCTTGGCATTACCAAAGGGGGGAAAACAAGGGTTTTGAGCTTACTCAGCTGCACCAGGTCAGGTACTAAATGGTACCCAGCTCTTCTTGGTAGACCTGTTGTAGTTCGGTACCAGGGTAATAATGGGGAGCTAGAGTTAGTATATTTAGTGTCTAATACTAGTTACTAGTTCCTAAATACAACACTCCCACATGACCCTCTCTGATCATTCTATTAAAAATGTTAAAAAACAGAGCAAACCACTCAATTACATCTGTTTGGCTGGTTTACATCAGGTGATTGATATCTTGGAGGACTCCTTCTCCTATACAACCGGGATTAACCCTTCTTGGGAAATCAGCAATTTGATCATCGAGATGATTGCAGGAGGCCCGGGGAGCCAGTGACGAATACTGCTCACTGCCATTCTCTGGGCACAGTGTGGGGTATATTGGGTGGAGCTCTGGAGAAAAAAGGGGCTCGCAATGAGTGTACTTGGGGGGGATAACAATGATGCATTTAAGGGGTAGAGGGAAAACACTGGCAGCAGGGGCAGGGACTCTGCTTATCTTAGGATTAGCTGGCTTGAAATCCTCCACCATATTGACCCCCTATTTTCTGTGACTGTGCACATTGATGTGTCTATATCAAAGCGTCATGTCTTCTCCGCTGCCCTAGACAATGAGGGACTCTCGTACTCCTCACCCCTCCGCCTCTCATTAAATGTGTTTTCCTCTTCTCAGGACAAACCGATACCATGTGGAAGAAAACGGTGAAGGTGTTAATTGTAGAAGCTTTATCGATCACAAAACTACCCAATTACGTCTGTTCTGGTCTCTCGGAGGAGATCTGCCCATCCAGGGGCCTTCTGAGACTCTGCTGACATCTAATTAGGGGACCGGTGTTGGAAAATCTGTGACTGAGAATACAGATGACTCAGAAATGTCTGGAGAGGCCAAAGTGAAGGGTCAAAACAAGAACAAGTCTTACAAGGAGCATCATATTCAGGCTCAGGCCTTGTCAGGATGTTTGTGGAGGATAGGGGGATTTCCAGATATGTGACCAGAAATGGTTCACGGCTTATGAGTCAGGATGAATTAACTATAAAACTAACTTTCATTCTTCATTGGTTGTATCCCATTAAATAGTTGTAGTAGGAGAAGTTAGCTACTTCCCCCATCACCAGCAGACTACACACTCAGACAGGCCATCTTTTCCTTTGTTCTCAAGCTTCTACAAGCATCATTGAAGGTCCTGGTATAGATGACTAGTACACATTTGTCACCGATGCTGATATCTCATGTTTTTGCACTTTGAGAGGCGTGGGAATGTGGAGGATTATGGACTATTATGGACTAGGACTATAGATCGATTGCTAGCAGTGCACCTTCTCACTAATTCTCCTACATCTGCATCTTCTTGGGTGTCTGCTTACACATCAGGTAGGACGGTGAGTTTCTTCACCACCCTTCCTCTTCGTCTCGGTCTGTTGAGGATCTCCCGTCTCTTTCTTGCACTACCATAACCTCACCTCTCACTCAGATTGTTCATAGCTTCACTTTCTTGAGGGCATCACACATTCTTACCCACTTTTTCATGACTATAGCTCTTCTACCACTTGGTAAATGTCTCACTTCTCCACCCATTTCTGGACGGAGTCCTTTCTCCTCTCACTCCTCTCACTTCTTCACCTTCTTGATGACTATTTCTCTGCCCCTGCATGTTGAGGGTCTTATCTCCTCCTCTCTATTGAGGGTCTCACCACTTCTTCTTGCTCTGTATAAGACTCGCCTATTGATATTTGAAAGCCTTGCTTTCTCTCCACCACTTCACTACTCTGATCACTTGTTGAAGGCTTCACTTGCCTACTGACGATTGTTCCTCTCCTACAGCTTGTTGAGAGCCTCAGTTCTCCACCCATACCTTCATGATGATATTACCACTCTTCCCAATCCATTAAACCCTCACTTTTTCACCAACTTCTTTTAAGCCACACTTCCCAAATGTCTTAATGGCATCACCTCTTTGAAGACCTCCATCCAACAAATACATTGCTAATTCCTAACACATGACCTTCTGGTCTCCTGCAGGACATCATCTTCTCAGGAATGCCGACTACAATCCTTGTGTCCAATCGTGAGGATCTGAATCTAGCTCTTATGGGCTGGTTCTCTGTAATACTCCAATTTTAGGAGCAAGGTGCTGAGATATAAGATGATAATTCAGTATCTGAACATACGCGGAGGTGACAAGACGGGGAGGTGATTTATACCGCACCATCTAAGTGTACTCTTCCTGTAATAACCCAGCTCTAATGACCACCAGGTCTGTAACGTCTACAGATTCACCGCACATCTGGAATCGACAGCTGGAAAACCTTAGAAAGAACTTTCCATCTGGACAGAGATAATTCCGAGAGCAGATACTCAAGGTGACAGAAAATAACAGAACCCAGGCCCATATCATCGAGAGGAAGGCGTAGACTATAAGTACAAGTAATATCTATATAAGGTGCCCAAGTCACGTCATATTCCCAAAACAGGTCATCTCTCTTTTCTTGGCACATGTAATTGGCCAGTACTGGTTTCAGTGGGAGGTTCTTTAAAAGGGGAGAGTTTAGGGGTCCTTCATACTAGGTCAGACACATGGAGAAGCGGCCAAGTGTGTAGTCTGTCATAGCCCGGCTTGTAAGACGTCCGCTTCTTTACTGTATTCCCTTTATACTTTGTATACTCTTTGTATGTATGTTTTTTATTACAACTTTATTTTGGGAAAATTAAAATTTAATAAAAGTTTCCCCAAAATCCTGAAATGGAAAAATACCAAACAACTTTGTTATCATTTTGTATTCCCAGTGTGCTTCAGGTTCACTGTGTGGTGGCGGAGGGCGCAAGTGTGCGAGGTGTGCGTATATCAGTGTATCGCCTACCGCAAGAGGCTGGTGGGGACATCTATTGGTTTGGAAGTGTAGATGTTGGGGGAGGTTCACTCCTCTCCACCCTAGGGTGATAGGTGAGTGTGGAAGTCAGAGTGCAAGCGGAGTTCTCCTTTAAAAGTCACATACATGGGCCACATGAGCTTGTGCTTACAGTGCCTTGCGAAAGTATTCGGCCCCCTTGAACTTTTCAACCTTTTGCCACATTTCAGGCTTCAAACATAAAGATATAAAATTTTAATTTTTGGTGAAGACTCAACAACAAGTGGGACACAATCGTGAAGTGGAACGAAATTTATTGGTTATTTTAAACTTTTGTAAAAAGTAAAAAACTGAAAAGTGGGGCGTGCAATATTATTCGGCCCCTTTACTTTCAGTGCAGCAAACTCAGTCCAGAAGTTCAGTGAGGATCTCTGAATGATCCAATGTTGTCCTAAATGACTGATGATGATAAATATAATCCACCTGTGTGTAATCAAGTCTCCGTATAAATGCACCTGCTCTGTGATAGGCTCAGGGTTCTGTATAAAGTGCAGAGAGCATCGTGAAGACCAAGGAACACACCAGGCAGGTCCGTGATACTGTTGTGGAGAAGTTTAAAGCCGGATTTGGATACAAAAAGATTTCCCAAACTTTAAACATCCCAAGGAGCACTGTGCAAGTGATCATATTGAAATGGAAGGAGTATCAGACCACTGCAAATCTACCAAGACCCGGCCGTCCCTCTAAACTTTCATCTCATACAAGGAGAAGACTGATCAGAGATGCAGCCAAGAGGCCCATGATCACTCTGGATGAACTGCAGAGATCTACAGCTGAGGTGGGAGAGTCTGTCCATAGGACAACAATCAGTCGTACACTGCACAAATCTGGCCTTTATGGAAGAGTGGCAAGAAGAAAGCCATTTCTCAAAGATAGCCATAAAAAGCCACCTGGGAGACACCAAACATGTGGAAGAAGGTGCTCTGCTCAGAGGAGACCAAAATCCAACTTTTTGGCCACAATGCAAAACGATATGTTTGGCGTAAAAGCAACACAGCTCATCCCCCTGAACACACCATCCCCACTGTCACACATGGTGGGGGCAGCATCATGGTTTGGGCCTGCTTTTCTTCAGCAGGGACAGGGAAGATGGTTAAAATTGATGGGAAGATGGATGGAGCCAAATACAGGACCATTCTGGAAGAAAACCTGTTAGAGTCTGCAAAAGACCTGAGACCGGGACGGAGATTTATCTTCCAACAAGACAATGATCCCAAACATAAAGCCAAATCTACAATGGAATGGTTCCCAAATAAACGTATCCAGGTGTTAGAATGGCCAAGTCAAAGTCCAGACCTGAATCCAATCGAGAATCTGTGGAAAGAGCTGAAAACTGCTGTTCACAAACGCTCTCCATCCAACCTCACTGAGCTCCAGCTGTTTTCCAAGGAAGAATGGGCAAGAACTGATAGAGACAACCCCAAGCGACTTGCAACTGTAATCGCAGCAAAAGGGGGAGCTACAAAGTATTAACTTAAGGGGGCCGAATAATTTGGCACGCCCCACTTTTCAGTTGTTTATTTTTTACAAAAGTTTAAAATAACCAATAAATTTCGTTCCACTTCACAATTGTCTCCCACTTGTTCTCCACCATAATTTGCAAATAAATTCTTTAAAAATCAGACAATGTGATTTTCTGGATTAGTTTTCTCATTTTGTCTCCCATAGTTGAGGTCTACCTATGATGACAATTACAGGCCGGTCTCATCATTATAAGTGGGAGAACTTGCACAATTGGTGGCTGACTAAATACTTTTTTCCCTACTGTATATATATATATATATATATATATATATATATATATATATTAGATAAAGCTGTGCAATTAGAAGGGATTGCTAGTGAAACCATGGAGAGATCCGCTCCTCACTATATAATACACAACTAACACAAAAAAAAGGGTTAAGACTGCACATCCCAGTGTGATCGGGTGCTCATTGCGAAGCAATATATAAACAATACAAAAAAACACTAATTGCACAGGTTTATCTAATTGGAATAGAGTATACTGTGTATATATATATATATTTCACTTCCCCATCTGCCTTAGGCTATTCTGTAATAGAGTGTGCTCGTGATCCTACTCGCCCTGTGTTCACACTGTAGAGCTATTCTAGGTCCAGGAGAGATATATTTATTTAGTGTAGGTTCCCATCTGAATGAGGTCGCCTTGTCGTGGCAGGTTCACGCTTCTTACTGTATGATCAAATGTATAACAAAGAACCTCTAAGTTGTAGATCATATTAGGTGTTTATACAGTGGGTACGGAAAGTATTCAGACCAATTTACATTTTTCACTCTTTGTTTAATTTCAGCCATTTGCTAAAAGCAAAAAAGTTCCTTTTATTCCTCAGTAATGTACACTCAGCTCCCCATCCTGACAGAAAAAAACAGAAATGTAGATATTTTTGCAAATTTATTAAAAAATAAAACCTGCAATCTCCCATGGCCATAAGTATTCGGAGCCTTTGCTCAGTACTGAGTAGAAGCCGCTTCCTTCTGAGCTAGGACAGCCAGGAGTCTCCTTGGGAATGATACACAAGTTTCTCACATCTGGATTTGGGGATCCTCGGCCATTCTTCCTTGCAGATCCTCTCCAGTTCCGTCAGGTTGGATGGTGAACGTTGGTGGAGACATTTTCAGGTCTCTCCAGAGATGCTCAGTTGGGTTGAGGTCTGGGCTCTGGCTGGGCCAGTCAGGAATGGTCACAGAGTTGCTCCTTTGTTATTTTAGCTGTGTGCTTAGGGTCATTGTCTTGTTGGAAGGGAACCTTCGGCCCAGTCTGAGGTCCAGAGCACTCGGCAGAGGTTTTCTTCCAGGATATCTCTGTACTTGGCCGCATTCATCTTTCCTTCTATTACAGCCAGTCGTCCTGTCCCCCATAGCATGATGCTGCCACCGCCATGTCTCACTGTTGGGATTGTATTGGGCAGGTGATGAGCAGGGCCTGGTTTTCTCCACACATACCGCTTAGAATTAACGCCAGAAGGTTCAGTCTTCGTCTCCTCAGAGCAGAGAATCTTATTCCTCATAGTCTGGGAGTCCTTCATGTGTTTTTTGGCTTTCATATGTCTTGCACTGAGGAGAGGCTTCCTTCGGGCCCCTCTGCCATAAAGCCCCGACTGGTGGAAGCTGCAGTGATAGTGACTTTGTGGAACTTTCTCCCATCTCCCTACTGCATCTCTGGAGCTCAGCCACAGTCATCTTTGGCTTCTTCTTTACCTCTCTCACCAAGGCTCTTCTCCCACCATTGCTCAGATTTGCTGGACGGCCAGGTCTAGGAAGAGTTCTGGTCGTCCCAAACTTCTTCCATGTAAGGATTATGGAGGCCGCTGTGCTCTGAGGAACCTTGGCCAGATCTGTGCCTTGCCACAATTCTGTCTCTGAGCTCCTTGGGCAGTTCCTTTGACCTGATGATTCTCATTTGCTCTGACATGCAGTGTGAGCTGTGAGGTCTTATATAGACAGGTGTGCGCCGCTCCTAATCAAGGCCAATCAGTTTAATTAAACCCAGCTGGACTCCAATGAAGGAGTAGAACCATCTCAAGGAGGATCAGAAGGAAATGGACAGCAGTGAGTTATATATGAGGGTCACAGCAAAGGCTCCGAATACTTATGGCCATGGGAGATTGCAGGTTTTCTTTTTTAATAAATTTGCAAAAATATCTACATTTCTGTTATTTTCTGTCAGGATGGGGAGCGGAGTGTACATTACTGAGGAATAAGAGGAACTGTTTTGATTTTATCAAATGGCTGCAATGAAACAAAGAGTGAAGAATATAAAGGGGTCTGAAGACTTTCCGTACCCAGTGTAACTACATCACTAGTGCCCTTTAGGGTTTCCTATGCCCTTGTGCTGTGTGCGGAGCGCTCTGCATTTTCTGTATGGTTTATATATATATAATGTACATGCAGATAATATCCACAGTTACACATTACATATACACAGGAGCATCTCAATAACTGAGAATATCTGTGAAACGTTCCTTCATCTCAGTCATTCAGTAATACAATCCATAATCAGCGTCTTCCAGGATTGTGTGTCCTACTGAACCAGACTGAGGAAACCTTGGCAGGTGACGCTGAACTTACAAGATTCTCATTTTCTTAGATTTGGCTTTTCATTCCCTGTAATCCATAATCAACATTTACAGAAATAAAACACTTGGAATAGAAGACTCTGTGTGTAAAGAATCTAGAAAATATAGGAGGTCACTTTATTACTGGAATTACTGAGAGAAATAAACGTTTCCCAGATATTCTCAGTTATGGAGATGCGGCTGTAGGAGTGCAGGGCTCCTATTCTACCACACATGTAGCTGCGGCTCGTACGCCTGGCTCCCATAGTGATCTGTGACTGTATATATGGCATCTCCACACCTATAGTAGTCAGGAAAATCCCTTTATTAAAGCCCAAGGGCCACCTTAAAGGGGTTGTCCTTTAATTAATTGCCCCCTTATATTATACCCCTGATTCCCGCTGGCATAAATACTGCCCCCTAATGACCCTTTATATCAATATATATATAAATAAATAATGCCCCTTCTATTCATAATGTCCCCTAATGCCCCCGTATATAATTCATGTCCCCTAATGAACGCTTTTATAAATGACCACCCCCATATATACTGTATATATATATATATATATATGCTCACTAATGGCCCCTTATATAAATAACCCCCCTTGTATTAATAATGCCCCTATATAAATAACACCTCTTAAGTTCATAAAGCCCCCTTATATAATATGTCCCTTCCTAACAAACCATTATCTGTTGGCGAAACTAGCAATGACTCGGCCCCCCCACAGCATAGCACCCCCTTTCCTGGCCCCCACACAGTATAACGCCCAATTTACACAAACTATAATGTCCCTCAGCCGTCCCTGCACGCTGTATTATGTCCCTCAGCCGCCCCTGCACGTAGTATTATGTCCCTCAGACACCCCTGCATGCGGTATTATGTCCCTCAGTCGCCCCTGCATGCAGTATTCTGTCCCTCAGCCGCCCCTGCATGCAGTATTATGTCCCTCAGCCGCCCCTGCATGCAGTATTATGTCCCTCAGCCGCCCCCGCCCGGGGTATTATGTCCCCCCGCCCCCCCCGCCTGCGGGTTTCCCCCCCCCGCCCCCCCCCCCCCTCCCCCCCCCCCCCCCCCCCCCCCCCCCCCCCCCCCCCCCCCCCCCCCCCCCCCCCGCATGCAGTATTCTGTCCCTCAGCCGCCCCCCCTGCACGCGGTATTCTGTCCCTCAGCCGCCCCTGCACGCGGTATTCTGTCCCTCAGTCGCCCCTGCACGCGGTATTCTGTCCCTCAGTCGCCCCTGCATGCAGTATTCTGTCCCTCAGCCGCCCCTGCACGCGGTATTCTGTCCCTCAGTCGCCCCTGCACGCGGTATTCTGTCCCTCAGCCGCTCCTGCACGCGGTATTCTGTCCCTCAGCCGCTCCTGCACGCGGTATTATGTCCCTCAGCCGCCCCTGCACGCGGTATTATGTCCCTCAGTCGCCCCTGCACGCGGTATTCTGTCCCTCAGCCGCCCCTGCATGCAGTATTCTGTCCCTCAGTCGCCCCTGCACGCGGTATTATGTCCCTCAGTCGCCCCTGCATGCAGTATTCTGTCCCTCAGTCGCCCCTGCACGCGGTATCCTGCCCCCAGCCGCTCCTGCATGCAGTATTATGTCCCTCAGCCGCTCCTGCACGCGGTATTATGTCCCTCAGCCGCCCCTTCACACGGTATTATGTCCCTCAGTCGCCCCTGCACGCAGTATTATGTCCCTCAGCCACCCCTGCACGCAGTATTATGTCCCTCAGCGGCCCCTGCACACGGTATTCTGTCCCTCAGCCACCCCTGCATGCAGTATTCTGTCCCTCAGTCGCCCCTGCACGCGGTATTCTGTCCCTCAGCCGCCCCTGCACGCGGTATTATGTCCCTCAGTCGCCCCTGCACGCGGTATTCTGTCCCTCAGCCACCCCTGCATGCAGTATTCTGTCCCTCAGTCGCCCCTGCACGCGGTATTCTGTCCCTCAGCCACCCCTGCATGCAGTATTCTGTCCCTCAGCCGCTCCTGCACGCGGTATTCTGTCCCTCAGCCGCTCCTGCACGCGGTATTATGTCCCTCAGCCGCCTCTGCATGCAGTATTATGTCCCTCAGCCGCCCCTGCACGCGGTATTATGTCCCTCAGTCACCCCTGCATGCGGTATTCTGTCCCTCAGCCGCCCCTGCATGCAGTATTCTGTCCCTCAGTCACCCCTGCATGCAGTATTCTGTCCCTCAGTCACCCCTGCATGCAGTATTATGTCCCTCAGCCGCTCCTGCACGCGGTATTCTGTCCCTCAGCCGCTCCTGCACGCGGTATTCTGTCCCTCAGCCGCTCCTGCGCGCGGTATTCTGTCCCTCAGCCGCTCCTGCACGCGGTATTATGTCCCTCAGTCGCCCCTGCACGCGGTATTATGTCCCTCAGTCGCCCCTGCACGCAGTATTATGTCCCTCAGTCACCCCTGCATGCAGTATTATGTCCCTCAGCCGCCCCTGCACACGGTATTCTGTCCCTCAGCCGCCCCTGCATGCAGTATTCTGTCCCTCAGCCACCCCTGCACGCAGTATTATGTCCCTCAGCCGCCCCTGCACGCAGTATTATGTCCCTCAGTCGCCCCTGCATGCAGTATTATGTCCCTCAGCCGCCCCGGCCGGGCTGTCCCTCAGACACCCATGCACATGGTATTATGTCCCTCAGCCGCCCCTGCACGCAGTATTATGTCCCTCAGCCACCCATGCACACGGTATTATGTCCCTCAGCCGCCCCTGCAGCGGTATTATGTCCCTCAGCCGCCCCTGCACGCAGTATTATGTCCCTCAGACACCCCTGCACGCGGTATTATGTCCCTCAGTCGCCCCTGCATGCAGTATTCTGTCCCTCAGCCGCCCCTGCACGCGGTATTCTGTCCCTCAGCCGCCCCTGCACGCGGTATTCTGTCCCTCAGTCGCCCCTGCACGCGGTATTCTGTCCCTCAGTCGCCCCTGCATGCAGTATTCTGTCCCTCAGCCGCCCCTGCACGCGGTATTCTGTCCCTCAGTCGCCCCTGCACGCGGTATTCTGTCCCTCAGCCGCTCCTGCACGCGGTATTCTGTCCCTCAGCCGCTCCTGCACGCGGTATTATGTCCCTCAGCCGCCCCTGCACGCGGTATTATGTCCCTCAGTCGCCCCTGCACGCGGTATTCTGTCCCTCAGCCGCTCCTGCATGCAGTATTCTGTCCCTCAGTCGCCCCTGCACGCGGTATTATGTCCCTCAGTCGCCCCTGCATGCAGTATTCTGTCCCTCAGTCGCCCCTGCACGCGGTATTCTGTCCCTCAGCCGCTCCTGCACGCAGTATTCTGTCCCTCAGTCACCCCTGCATGCAGTATTATGTCCCTCAGCCGCTCCTGCACGCGGTATTATGTCCCTCAGCCGCCCCTTCACACGGTATTATGTCCCTCAGTCGCCCCTGCACGCAGTATTATGTCCCTCAGTCACCCCTGCACGCAGTATTATGTCCCTCAGCGGCCCCTGCACACGGTATTCTGTCCCTCAGCCACCCCTGCATGCAGTATTCTGTCCCTCAGTCGCCCCTGCACGCGGTATTCTGTCCCTCAGCCGCCCCTGCACGCGGTATTATGTCCCTCAGTCGCCCCTGCACGCGGTATTCTGTCCCTCAGCCACCCCTGCATGCAGTATTCTGTCCCTCAGTCGCCCCTGCACGCGGTATTCTGTCCCTCAGCCACCCCTGCATGCAGTATTCTGTCCCTCAGCCGCTCCTGCACGCGGTATTCTGTCCCTCAGCCGCTCCTGCACGCGGTATTATGTCCCTCAGCCGCCTCTGCATGCAGTATTATGTCCCTCAGCCGCCCCTGCACGCGGTATTATGTCCCTCAGTCACCCCTGCATGCGGTATTCTGTCCCTCAGCCGCCCCTGCATGCAGTATTCTGTCCCTCAGTCACCCCTGCATGCAGTATTCTGTCCCTCAGTCACCCCTGCATGCAGTATTATGTCCCTCAGCCGCTCCTGCACGCGGTATTCTGTCCCTCAGCCGCTCCTGCACGCGGTATTCTGTCCCTCAGCCGCTCCTGCGCGCGGTATTCTGTCCCTCAGCCGCTCCTGCACGCGGTATTATGTCCCTCAGTCGCCCCTGCACGCGGTATTATGTCCCTCAGTCGCCCCTGCACGCAGTATTATGTCCCTCAGTCACCCCTGCATGCAGTATTATGTCCCTCAGCCGCCCCTGCACACGGTATTCTGTCCCTCAGCCGCCCCTGCATGCAGTATTCTGTCCCTCAGCCACCCCTGCACGCAGTATTATGTCCCTCAGCCGCCCCTGCACGCAGTATTATGTCCCTCAGTCGCCCCTGCATGCAGTATTATGTCCCTCAGCCGCCCCTGCACGGGGTATTCTGTCCCTCAGACACCCATGCACATGGTATTATGTCCCTCAGCCGCCCCTGCACGCAGTATTATGTCCCTCAGCCACCCATGCACACGGTATTATGTCCCTCAGCCGCCCCTGCAGCGGTATTATGTCCCTCAGCCGCCCCTGCACGCAGTATTATGTCCCTCAGCCACCCATGCACACGGTATTATGTCCCTCAGCCGCCCCTGCAGCGGTATTCTGTCCCTCAGCCGCCCCTGCAGCGGTATTCTGTCCATCACCCGCCCCTCCAAACTCTATTATGGCCCACCCATGAACTATTATTATACTCTGGGGTCTATTCAGAACCCAGAGTATAATGATCGGAGATTCGGGGAGGTGAGAAAAATAAAAATCACTGTTACTTACCTATCCGGACTCCGGTGCACTCCCTGCAGCTTTAGGCCTTCTTCAGCGTCGGCACATACATCTCTTGTGCCAGGCCAGCGTCGCATAATGACGTCTGCCTGGCCCTCGTGACATCTGGGACGTCACCATAAAGGCCCGAAGCCTGCTAGGAGAAACACCAGATCCAGGAGAGGTAAGTAAGTGTGTTTTTTTATGTTCCCTCACCTCCCCTGGGCCTCCGATTATTACACTCTAGGGTCTGAAAAGACCCCGGAGTATAATAATAGTAGTATTTGTTGGGGGTTCGCAGCCCGCAGCCTCACTTACGATCCCCCTTCTTGCTCACAGCTGCTTCTGGGGGGAAGCGGCGGCGGCCGTGAGCAGGAGCGGAGATCGGTATGTAAATAGGCCGTTACCTGCTGAGTAAGCCCAACAAGTAATGGCCTATTAAAAAAAAAAAAAAAAAAAAAAAAAGATATCCCCACCTACCTGCGATCCCTTGATGGAGCCGCCGCCTCTGCTTCACCACCGCATAAGACGCTGCGTCTCAGTGTAGGAGGCGTGATGACGTCATAGCAGCACCGCCTGCGCTGATATGCAGAGGTCTCCTAAGCCAGCCCCGGACACGTACCGCTCAGCTTTGTTTTCAGAGCGGCCTGTCTTGGGCTGGTTTAGGATTAAAAAAAAGAAAGTAGTAAAAAAACCAATATTAAAAGTGCCTCCTCTCAGATAGTGCCGCCTGAGGCGGCTGCCTCACTTGGCCTCATTAGAGATGTGCCCCTGCTCACACCCCTGAGTATAATAGGTAAATGCCGATACTCACTATTACAATGACGCACTATTATGTAAATCGCCATGTAACCTTATAGACTCCGCCTCCCATAATGATGATCAATAACAGTATGGCCGGCGCTATTAACCCTCTATTACATTACTATTACATTGCCACACTATGTATATTATGTAAATCGCCATGTACCCTTAGACTCCGCCCCCTGTGACCCCCGTACAGATGTGGCGGTCACTAACAGTACGGCCGGCGCTATTAACCCTCTATTACATTGGCGCACTATGTGATTAGTGTAAGTCGCCATAGCGCCCGACGGCTGTTCTGTTCACCGCCGCTACCTCTCTACGTCCCAGCATGAGATCGCAATAACCGCGATATAATGGCGATAGAGAAAACCTTAAATAACGTATAAAAGGAAACGTACAAGATTGTAAACAAGAAAATTGCGTAAATTTTATTGCAGTTTTATTTTTTGTCGCACGATTTTGGCGCTCACGACCTCCGCCTCCTGGTGCTGCAGCGGACCCGACACAGCGGACAGCGCGGGTTGCTCCGGATCCAGGTAGTGATGCAGGGCCTGTGATACGTGTGCGAACAGGGCAATGCGGTGAGCGTCTCTCCAGTCACGTAGTCCTCCATACAGATCACACAGGACTGCAGATCCTCAGCACCTGTGAAGATCTGTGTTGGGAAACAGTCATGACGCCTCACCCTCCGGCCTCGCTCACGTCTTGGGGCCGGGGTAGCTGGTGCGGGGGCAGGAACCGGTTGGCTGGGCCCAGGCGTTGGTTCCTCCACCCTCTCAGATGTCTGAGGAGCAGGGCTTGATGGCTGCAGGGCAGGAAGCGGCTGGGAGGTGCTGGGACCTGGTGTGGAGGGTCCTGGCAGGGTCTCCGGACGCTCTGGGGAATGGCGCAGTGGTGACCTGCTCCTATCCCCTCCTGACTGCGGCCTGCGGCGGGGAGGATGGCGACCACGTCGTCTCTGGTGGGGGACGTCATGGTCGTCAGCAGTATCGGTGGACCGTCGTCTCCTATCCGACCTCCGTCCAGCAGAGTCTAGAAATAAAACAGAGGATTAGTGAGATGTAACCTCCATAGATAGAGGGCGCCCTCCACCCCACAGAAGACCGATCCCTTACCTGACGGGGTCACCCAGGAGCTCTGGTCCATCACAAGTCTCAGGAGTTCACGATAACTCATGGTAAGGGTTGGGGGAACGGGAGAAAATAACAAAAAAAGGGTTCAGCGAGGGGCACTGAACCGGGGAAGGGGAAGGACACCTACAGGAACCACAAAAAGCTTTGGCAAAAGCCTCCACTCAAAGTGGCCCTAAGGGCCCAGGAAGGTGGAGGCCAAAGCCCCCACCTAGGAAAATACCAAACGCACTAGATCAAGCTTTAGCAAGAGCTTCCACCTGAAATAGCAAGGAAACCAAGACAAGCTTCAGCAAGAGCATCCACCTGCAATGGGAACCAAAAATGGCACAGAATGGAGCGCGGCGGGGGATTATATAGAGAGCGGGCACTGTGCGGTCATAATGACATGACATCACGACGAGCTGTCATAGCTATGTCATAGTGGGTAGGGAAGGCCATGTCATAATAGGTACCCCCCCCCCCACTGACTACTTATGATGGCCGTATAAGGCCCCGCCCTGCATTGTGACATCACAAGTACTGGAGCCACCATGTCATAATGTGTGCCCTCCCCTGAGGTGGTGATGTCATAACGGCTGTTCCATCTGACCTTTTATTTACATCTCTACAATCCATGTACATAGATAGACAGAGAGAGAGAGAGAGAGATCCCCTGATCAGTTATATAAATGGCCGCCGTTCTCCCGATCACAGGTATATAAATGGCCGCCGTTCTCCTGGTCACAGGTATATAAATGGCCGCCGATCTCCTGATCACAGGTATATAAATGGCCGCCGTTCTCCTGATCACAGGTATATAAATGGCCGCCGTTCTCCTGATCACAGGTATATAAATGGCCGCCGTTCTCCTGATCACAGGTATATAAATGGCCGCCGTTCTCCCCTGATCAGTTATATAATGGCCGCCGATCTCCTGATCACAGGTATATAAATGGCCGCCGTTCTCCTCTGATCACAGGTATATAAATGGCCACCGTTCTCCTGATCACAGGTATATAAATGGCCACCGTTCTCCTGGTCACAGGTATATAAATGGCCGCCGTTCTCCTGATCACAGGTATATAAATGGCCGCCGTTCTCCCGATCACAGGTATATAAATGGCCGCCGTTCTCCCGATCACAGGTATATAAATGGCCGCCGTTCTCCCGATCACAGGTATATAAATGGCCGCCGTTCTCCTGATCACAGGTATATAAATGGCCGCCGTTCTCCTGATCACAGGTATATAAATGGCCGCCGTTCTCCTGATCACAGGTATATAAATGGCCGCCGTTCTCCCCTGATCAGTTATATAATGGCCGCCGATCTCCTGATCACAGGTATATAAATGGCCGCCGTTCTCCTCTGATCACAGGTATATAAATGGCCACCGTTCTCCCGATCACAGGTATATAAATGGCCGCCATTCTCCCGATCACAGGTATATAAATGGCCGCCGTTCTCCTCTGATCACAGGTATATAAATGGCCGCCGTTCTCCTCTGATCACAGGTATATAAATGGCCGCCGTTCTCCCGATCACAGGTATATAAATGGCCGCCGTCCCGACACAGGTATATAAATGGCCGCCGTCTCCCGATCACAGGTATATAAATGGCCGCCGTTCTCCCGATCACAGGTATATAAATGGCCGCCGTTCTCCCGATCACAGGCATATAAATGGCCGCCGTTCTCCCGATCACAGGTATATAAATGGCCGCCGTTCTCCCGATCACAGGTATATAAATGGCCGCCGTTCTCCCGATCACAGGTATATAAATGGCCGCCGTTCTCCCCTGATAACAGGTATATAAATGGCCGCCGTTCTCCTGATCACAGGTATATAAATGGCCGCCGTTCTCCTGATCACAGGTATATAAATGGCCGCCGTTCTCCTGATCACAGGTATATAAATGGCCGCCATTTTGTGTTATATTACAGGCCGCACATGGTGTGATTCTGGGGGCGCACTGCGGGGGGCGATGTACCAGCCACATCCTCTGCTGTTTAACCCCTTAGTCTGCAGTCGGGGTCGTTGATAGGCCTCAGGGCTTTGCAGGCAGACTGCCCAGTAATATGGCGGCCATATCGTGGCCACAAGACGGTAATAATAATACCGCACAGATCACACAATGAGCGGCCGCCATTTCTTTCTACGTGTTCAGTAAAATAAAAACTATATAAAATTATCCAGGAAATACCTCAGACCGCAGCTCCAGGACAGGAAGATGTGGAAACGGAGAAGTGAGCTGCGTCCTGACAACCAAACCGTGAACGTCACCATATTCTGCAGGGTTGTCCAGAGGGGCCGGCCTCACCGGAGACATGGCGGCGGCGGCGATGGAGCTGTTATATGTCCTCACGTGGCCGGTTCTGTGGGGCGTCTATAAGGAGTTAATCTGCTGCGATGTGCAGAGGTAACTCACAATACTGATGTTGCCTGTAGCAACCAATCACAGCGCAGCTTACATCTCCACAGAGTCGTACAGGAAATGAAAGCTGCTCTCTGATTGGTTGCTATGTATAATGAGGCCCATAGTAAGGAAAGACAACAGGCAGGGTACACAGGAGGACTGTGAACCGAGAGCAAGGCAGGTGGTTTGGACTCCGCAACCAGAAATGAACGCACACGCGGTAGTTCAAAGAGAAAAAATATATATTTACTATAAGTTAATAAAGGCTAGTTAAAGGTAAAATGACAGGGCTAAAGACAAGCAAAATATACAATATAGCATGAACAATTTCAAGGCAAATTCTGCAATGGTTTCTACTTTTACTCTGTCCACTTCTGCAGTATGGACACTGAATGAACAATATACTCAAAACTATCCCTAACTGACCCTGACATCACATTTGGGTGCACCCCCTTTTCCCCAGTGGTCCAGGTGGACCGCTTACAGTCCGTAGAAGCGCGCGGTGGGGCCCAAAGTCGTTCCTTTCTTTTATAGTGAAGCGTCCTCTCCTCACGGTTATCAGGATCTTGGGAGAAATGAAGTCCTCTTTAACAGGGAAACCCAATGAATGCAATGTAATCCAACAGCAGATTCCACTCAGCACACTGACAGTCCTGCCGAATCCATACACTGAGCTGGGATGTAAGCCGGGATTTAGCAGGTGCCGTCCAGTACATCAACAGCACTGCGAGTCTCTATCTGTGGTATCCATATACACAGTCACAATGTCAGTCTCACTGATCAGCCACTGAGCACAGTTCCTTTCACGTGGACTCACTAGTCCTGTTGTCTCTTTACACTCTGTTTGTCTCTGGACCAAGATACAGCTTAGCTGTACAGAAAAATCTCCACACCAGTTCAATACAACACTTGCCAAGATGGCTGCTGCTCTCTGTCTCGTCACTTCCTGCTTCTCTGCTCACACTCTGTCTGCAGAACAGGCAGGCTGACATAAAGGGGGGGTCTCACTCCAGCATCATGTCACAATTACAATGGCTGCTGTCTTAAAGGAACAGAATCACAGAAATACATTCAACATTAACAGTTTATACAGACATAATGAGGCTTAGGACAGACATTGGCTGGCTCTACAGGACTACAAGTCCCAGCAGTACTAACACCACATCCAGGATACTGAGCCCAGGAGGACATGCAGCCCATATGGAGAGTGCGGACATTATATCCTACTGGTTACACCAAGCTCAGTGTGACCTGTATGTGATATACTGGGAGGAGAACTACAAGTCCCAGCTAGACTGCTAAGCTGAATTAGCTAAGTCATACCTTCCAGCTACCAATCAAAGGATAGAAAGAGGGATGGAATGTGCGGCCATGTTACGTGCGCACGCGGCAAATTTAGCTCCACCCACTTCTATGTTGACTCCGCCCATTCTCCTCCATTTTTCTTTGTGCCGCCATAGTATAATGGCCCTACAGTCACCGCCATCTCTCTCTTCTGCTCCTGACGCGTCTCCTCCTCTTCTTACACGAGACCACCGCAAAATGGTGACGAAACAGCCGACTGCAGTTTTAAGCGGCCGCACGAAATCACGTAGCTGCAGAAGCGCAATGAGCGCTGTATACACAGCTATGGGCGCCGCCACGATGCGGCTCCCCTCTGACCCGGGGTCACGTGATCCGCAGGGGTCACAGCTTGTTAGGCTGACTTCTACTATAGCAGTGATGGCGAACCTAGGACGCGCGAGTCACAGGTGACACGCCAAGACATTATGGGTGACGCATCGGCAGCTACGTATTGTGTTATTGTAATAAGCAGCTGCCGATACTTTTACTCACCTGTCCACGCTCCTGTCCTGGCCGCTCTCTGTTGTCTCCTCTAGGCGGCGCTACACTGACGCCATGACGCTGAAGAACGCCGGGACGCTACGTACAGTATCCCGGCCTTCTTCAGCGTCGGCAACGGCGCACCCTGGAGGCGGCAGCGGAGGGCGGCCAGGTCTGGAGCGTGGACAGGTGAGTAAAAATTATTGGCCAGTACTCTGTGTGGGGGTGCGGAGATAACGGGGGGTCATATACTGTGTGAGGGCCATAAATAGGGGGATCATATACTGTGTGAGGGCCATAAATAGGGGGATCATATACTGTGTGGGGGCCATAAATAGGGGGATCATATACTGTGTGACGGCCATAAATAGGGGGATCATATACTGTGTGACGGCCATAAATAGGGGGATCATATACTGTGTGACGGCCATAAATAGGGGGATCATATACTGTGGGGGGCCATAAATAGGGGGATCATATACTGTGTGACGGCCATAAATAGGGGGATCATATACTGTGTGAGGGCCATAAATAGGGGGAACATATACTGTGTGAGGGCCATAAATAGGGGGATCATATACTGTGGGGGGCCATAAATAGGGGGATCATATACTGTGTGAGGGCCATAAATAGGGGGATCATATACTGTGTGACGGCCATAAATAGGGGGATCATATACTGTGTGACGGCCATAAATAGGGGGATCATATACTGTGTGACGGCCATAAATAGGGGGATCATATACTGTGTGGGGGCCATAAATAGGGGGATCATATACTGTGAGGGCCATAAATAGGGGGGGTCATATACTGTGTGAGGGCCATAAATAGGGGGATCATATACTGTGTGGGGGCCATAAATAGGGGGATCATATACTGTGTGAGGGCCATAAATAGGGGGATCATATACTGTGTGACGGCCATAAATAGGGGGATCATATACTGTGTGAGGGCCATAAATAGGGGGATCATATACTGTGTGACGGCCATAAATAGGGGGATCATATACTGTGTGACGGCCATAAATAGGGGGGTCATATACTGTGTGACGGCCATAAATAGGGGGATCATATACTGTGGGGGGGCCATAAATAGGGGGATCATATACTGTGTGGCGGCCATAAATAGGGGGATCATATACTGTGTGACGGCCATAAATAGGGGGGGTCATATACTGTGTGACGGCCATAAATAGGGGGATCATATACTGTGTGAGGGCCATAAATAGGGGGATCATATACTGTGTGAGGGCCATAAATAGGGGGGTCATATACTGTGTGACGGCCATAAATAGGGGGGATCATATACTGTGTGACGGCCATAAATAGGGGGATCATATACTGTGTGACGGCCATAAATAGGGGGATCATATACTGTGTGGGGGGCCATAAATAGGGGGATCATATACTGTGGGGGGCCATAAATAGGGGCTAAGGTCATATACTGTGTGACGGCCATAAATAGGGGGATCATATACTGTGGGGGGCCATAAATAGGGGGGGTCATATACTGTGTGAGGGCCATAAATAGGGGGATCATATACTGTGTGACGGCCATAAATAGGGGGGGTCATATACTGTGTGACGGCCATAAATAGGGGGATCATATACTGTGTGAGGGCCATAAATAGGGGGGTCATATACTGTGTGAGGGCCATAAATAGGGGGATCATATACTGTGTGACGGCCATAAATAGGGGGGTCATATACTGTGTGACGGCCATAAATAGGGGGATCATATACTGTGTGAGGGCCATAAATAGGGGGATCATATACTGTGGGGGGCCATAAATAGGGGGATCATATACTGTGTGGGGGGCCATAAATAGGGGGGTCATATACTGTGTGACGGCCATAAATAGGGGGATCATATACTGTGGGGGGCCATAAATAGGGGGATCATATACTGTGTGAGGGCCATAAATAGGGGGATCATATACTGTGGGGGCAAAAAATGGGGTCACTGTGTGGGGGCTAAAAAAAAAGGGGGGTCATATACCGTGTGAGGGCCAGAAACACATATAATATAAATATATATCGAAAATATAAGTCTTTCTTTTACTAGAGCTACAAATATCACAAAATGATGGATATTTCTGGATGTGACGCGCCGCCCGAGTTATGCTAGGTTTTTTTTTACGAATTTTGACACACCGAGCTTAAAAGGTTACTGTCACTGGTCTATAGAGTGTAATTCACGTGTACTGCAGTCTATTGTGCTGATCCAGTGGTCAGTGTATCGCTGGTTCAGGTCCCATAGAGAGACATCGTTAAAAAAAAAAAAAAAGTTTTAAAGCCATTTTTGGGTGACAAAGTTCGGGTCCCCATTGATTTCAATGAGGTTCAGGTGAAGTTCAGATACCCGAACCGAACTTTTGGGCAAATCGCACACATTATTGTGTATGAGCTCCTGCCCCCCCCATCCACCTCTAGGACAGGCTGTGTATTATCTGCAGCCCCCCCCCCAGTCCTGCTGCTGCACAGTCTCTGCTGGGACTTGTGGTGCCTCTGCTGGTACCCGGGCTCCATGCTGCTGCTCAGGGACACTTGTAGGTTCCTGCGCCCGTTGTACATGTTTGTACACTTCTCCCTCCTGGAATGAGAAGCTTGCAGGCTGTAGGATTGCTCTGGTCACCTGTCGGGGACATCTCGGATGGGGTCGGAGCCTGATATGGCTTCTGAAGACCTGGGCTCAGACCCAGTGTTCGGCTGGTATTGTCCCGGTAGGCCTCGGCCAGGGGCGCCATCCTCTCCAGGACACATCAGCCAGGTGTAAGCTCAGGGCAGGCAGCCTGCGGCATATACACCATTACTCAGAGTCACTGTCTATCTGCAGCATCTGGGCCGCAACCCAGATGGAGGGAACCGGAGGATGGGAGTAGTGGTGGCGGATGATGTGCCACCTGCTAGGCCGAGCACACTCAACCAGGCCCCCCAGCCCCGCTCCTGAGCTGGAGACCGCTGAGGGGGTCCTGCAGCACTACCTGATGGTGGTGGTAGTAGTAGTTTCCTCCAGACGCCTCCAGTTACAGAGGGGACCTCTCCTCTCTGAGCCGGTGTGATGATGGTGGTAGTAGTAGTTATCCCCGCATGTCTCCAGTTACAGAGGGGACCTCTCCTCTCTGAGCCGGTGTGATGATGGTGGTAGTAGTAGTTTCCCCAGGACGTCTCCAGTTACAGAGGGGACCTCTCCTCTCTGAGCCGGTGTGATGATGGTGGTAGTAGTAGTTTCCCCCGGACACCTCCAGTTACAGAGGGGACCTCTCCTCTCTGAGCCGGTGTGATGATGGTGGTAGTAGTAGTTTCCCCCGGACACCTCCAGTTACAGAGGGGACCTCTCCTCTCTGAGCCGGTGTGATGATGGTGGTAGTAGTAGTTTCCCCCGGACGCCCCCAGTTACAGAGGGGACCTCTCCTCTCTGAGCCGGTGTGATGATGGTGGTAGTAGTAGTTTCCCCAGGACGCCTCCAGTTACAGAGGGGACCTCTCCTCTCTGAGCCGGTGTGATGATGGTGGTAGTAGTAGTTTCCCCCAGGACGCCTCCAGTTACAGAGGGGACCTCTCCTCTCTGAGCCGGTGTGATGATGGTGGTAGTAGTAGTTTCCCCAGGACACCTCCAGTTACAGAGGGGACCTCTCCTCTCTGAGCCGGTGTGATGATGGTGGTAGTAGTAGTTTCCCCCGGACACCTCCAGTTACAGAGGGGACCTCTCCTCTCTGAGCCGGTGTGATGATGGTGGTAGTAGTAGTTTCCCCCGGACGCCTCCAGTTACAGAGGGGACCTCTCCTCTCTGAGCCGGTGTGATGATGGTGGTAGTAGTAGTTTCCCCCAGGACGCCTCCAGTTACAGAGGGGACCTCTCCTCTCTGAGCCGGTGTGATGATGGTGGTAGTAGTAGTTTCCCCAGGACACCTCCAGTTACAGAGGGGACCTCTCCTCTCTGAGCCGGTGTGATGATGGTGGTAGTAGTAGTTTCCCCAGGACGCCTCCAGTTACAGAGGGGACCTCTCCTCTCTGAGCCGGTGTGATGATGGTGGTAGTAGTAGTTTCCCCCAGGACGCCTCCAGTTACAGAGGGGACCTCTCCTCTCTGAGCCGGTGTGATGATGGTGGTAGTAGTAGTTTCCTCCAGGACGCCTCCAGTTACAGAGGGGACCTCTCCTCTCTGAGCCGGTGTGATGGTGGTGGTAGTAGTAGTTTCCCCAGGACGCCCCCAGTTACAGAGGGGACCTCTCCTCTCTGAGCCGGTGTGATGATGGTGGTAGTAGTAGTTTCCCCCGGACACCTCCAGTTACAGAGGGGACCTCTCCTCTCTGAGCCGGTGTGATGATGGTGGTAGTAG
Source organism: Leptodactylus fallax (assembly GCA_947044405.1). NCBI lineage: Eukaryota > Metazoa > Chordata > Amphibia > Anura > Leptodactylidae > Leptodactylus > Leptodactylus fallax. The sequence goes on from CAMRHE010000903.1 coordinate 24,524, forward strand.
TAGTTTCCCCAGGACGCCTCCAGTTACAGAGGGGACCTCTCCTCTCTGAGCCGGTGTGATGATGGTGGTAGTAGTAGTTTCCCCCGGACGCCTCCAGTTACAGAGGGGACCTCTCCTCTCTGAGCCGGTGTGATGATGGTGGTAGTAGTAGTTTCCCCCAGGACGCCTCCAGTTACAGAGGGGACCTCTCCTCTCTGAGCCGGTGTGATGATGGTGGTAGTAGTAGTTTCCCCCGGACGCCTCCAGTTACAGAGGGGACCTCTCCTCTCTGAGCCGGTGTGATGATGGTGGTAGTAGTAGTTTCCCCCAGGACGCCTCCAGTTACAGAGGGGACCTCTCCTCTCTGAGCCGGTGTGATGATGGTGGTAGTAGTAGTTTCCCCAGGACGCCTCCAGTTACAGAGGGGACCTCTCCTCTCTGAGCCGGTGTGATGATGGTGGTAGTAGTAGTTTCCCCAGGACGCCTCCAGTTACAGAGGGGACCTCTCCTCTCTGAGCCGGTGTGATGATGGTGGTAGTAGTAGTTTCCCCCAGGACGCCTCCAGTTACAGAGGGGACCTCTCCTCTCTGAGCCGGTGTGATGATGGTGGTAGTAGTAGTTTCCCCCAGGACACCTCCAGTTACAGAGGGGACCTCTCCTCTCTGAGCCGGTGTGATGATGGTGGTAGTAGTAGTTTCCCCCGGACACCTCCAGTTACAGAGGGGACCTCTCCTCTCTGAGCCGGTGTGATGATGGTGGTAGTAGTAGTTTCCCCCGGACGCCTCCAGTTACAGAGGGGACCTCTCCTCTCTGAGCCGGTGTGATGATGGTGGTAGTAGTAGTTTCCCCCGGACGCCTCCAGTTACAGAGGGGACCTCTCCTCTCTGAGCCGGTGTGATGATGGTGGTAGTAGTAGTTTCCCCCCGGACGCCTCCAGTTACAGAGGGGACCTCTCCTCTCTGAGCCGGTGTGATGATGGTGGTAGTAGTAGTTTCCCCCGGACACCTCCAGTTACAGAGGGGACCTCTCCTCTCTGAGCCGGTGTGATGATGGTGGTAGTAGTAGTTTCCCCCGGACACCTCCAGTTACAGAGGGGACCTCTCCTCTCTGAGCCGGTGTGATGGTGGTGGTAGTAGTAGTTTCCCCAGGACGCCTCCAGTTACAGAGGGGACCTCTCCTCTCTGAGCCGGTGTGATGATGGTGGTAGTAGTAGTTTCCCCAGGACGCCTCCAGTTACAGAGGGGACCTCTCCTCTCTGAGCCGGTGTGATGATGGTGGTAGTAGTAGTTTCCCCAGGACGCCTCCAGTTACAGAGGGGACCTCTCCTCTCTGAGCCGGTGTGATGATGGTGGTAGTAGTAGTTTCCCCAGGACGCCTCCAGTTACAGAGGGGACCTCTCCTCTCTGAGCCGGTGTGATGATGGTGGTAGTAGTAGTTTCCCCAGGACACCTCCAGTTACAGAGGGGACCTCTCCTCTCTGAGCCGGTGTGATGATGGTGGTAGTAGTAGTTTCCCCAGGACGCCTCCAGTTACAGAGGGGACCTCTCCTCTCTGAGCCGGTGTGATGGTGGTGGTAGTAGTAGTTTCCCCCGGACGCCTCCAGTTACAGAGGGGACCTCTCCTCTCTGAGCCGGTGTGATGATGGTGGTAGTAGTAGTTTCCCCCAGGACGCCTCCAGTTACAGAGGGGACCTCTCCTCTCTGAGCCGGTGTGATGATGGTGGTAGTAGTAGTTTCCCCCAGGACGCCTCCAGTTACAGAGGGGACCTCTCCTCTCTGAGCCGGTGTGATGATGGTGGTAGTAGTAGTTTCCTCCAGGACACCTCCAGTTACAGAGGGGACCTCTCCTCTCTGAGCCGGTGTGATGATGGTGGTAGTAGTAGTTTCCCCCAGGACACCTCCAGTTACAGAGGGGACCTCTCCTCTCTGAGCCGGTGTGATGATGGTGGTAGTAGTAGTTTCCCCCAGGACACCTCCAGTTACAGAGGGGACCTCTCCTCTCTGAGCCGGTGTGATGGTGGTGGTAGTAGTAGTTTCCCCCAGGACACCTCCAGTTACAGAGGGGACCTCTCCTCTCTGAGCCGGTGTGATGATGGTGGTAGTAGTAGTTTCCCCAGGACGCCTCCAGTTACAGAGGGGACCTCTCCTCTCTGAGCCGGTGTGATGATGGTGGTAGTAGTAGTTTCCCCAGGACGCCTCCAGTTACAGAGGGGACCTCTCCTCTCTGAGCCGGTGTGATGATGGTGGTAGTAGTAGTTTCCCCCAGGACGTCTCCAGTTACAGAGGGGACCTCTCCTCTCTGAGCCGGTGTGATGATGGTGGTAGTAGTAGTTTCCCCAGGACGCCTCCAGTTACAGAGGGGACCTCTCCTCTCTGAGCCGGTGTGATGATGGTGGTAGTAGTAGTTTCCCCAGGACGCCTCCAGTTACAGAGGGGACCTCTCCTCTCTGAGCCGGTGTGATGATGGTGGTAGTAGTAGTTTCCCCCCGGACACCTCCAGTTACAGAGGGGACCTCTCCTCTCTGAGCCGGTGTGATGATGGTGGTAGTAGTAGTTTCCCCAGGACGCCTCCAGTTACAGAGGGGACCTCTCCTCTCTGAGCCGGTGTGATGATGGTGGTAGTAGTAGTTTCCCCCAGGACGCCTCCAGTTACAGAGGGGACCTCTCCTCTCTGAGCCGGTGTGATGATGGTGGTAGTAGTAGTTTCCCCCAGGACGCCTCCAGTTACAGAGGGGACCTCTCCTCTCTGAGCCGGTGTGATGATGGTGGTAGTAGTAGTTTCCCCCAGGACGTCTCCAGTTACAGAGGGGACCTCTCCTCTCTGAGCCGGTGTGATGATGGTGGTAGTAGTAGTTTCCCCCGGACACCTCCAGTTACAGAGGGGACCTCTCCTCTCTGAGCCGGTGTGATGGTGGTGGTAGTAGTAGTTTCCCCAGGACGCCTCCAGTTACAGAGGGGACCTCTCCTCTCTGAGCCGGTGTGATGATGGTGGTAGTAGTAGTTTCCCCCGGACACCTCCAGTTACAGAGGGGACCTCTCCTCTCTGAGCCGGTGTGATGATGGTGGTAGTAGTAGTTTCCCCCAGGACGTCTCCAGTTACAGAGGGGACCTCTCCTCTCTGAGCCGGTGTGATGATGGTGGTAGTAGTAGTTTCCCCCAGGACTCCTCCAGTTACAGAGGGGACCTCTCCTCTCTGAGCCGGTGTGATGATGGTGGTAGTAGTAGTTTCCCCCGGACGCCTCCAGTTACAGAGGGGACCTCTCCTCTCTGAGCCGGTGTGATGGTGGTGGTAGTAGTAGTTTCCCCAGGACGCCTCCAGTTACAGAGGGGACCTCTCCTCTCTGAGCCGGTGTGATGATGGTGGTAGTAGTAGTTTCCCCAGGACGTCTCCAGTTACAGAGGGGACCTCTCCTCTCTGAGCCGGTGTGATGATGGTGGTAGTAGTAGTTTCCCCAGGACGCCTCCAGTTACAGAGGGGACCTCTCCTCTCTGAGCCGGTGTGATGGTGGTGGTAGTAGTAGTTTCCCCCGGACGCCTCCAGTTACAGAGGGGACCTCTCCTCTCTGAGCCGGTGTGATGGTGGTGGTAGTAGTAGTTTCCCCCGGACGTCTCCAGTTACAGAGGGGACCTCTCCTCTCTGAGCCGGTGTGATGATGGTGGTAGTAGTAGTTTCCTCCAGGACGCCTCCAGTTACAGAGGGGACCTCTCCTCTCTGAGCCGGTGTGATGATGGTGGTAGTAGTAGTTTCCCCCGGACACCTCCAGTTACAGAGGGGACCTCTCCTCTCTGAGCCGGTGTGATGATGGTGGTAGTAGTAGTCTCCCCCGGCCCCCAGTTACAGAGGGGACCCCTCCTCTCTGAGCCGGTGTGATGATGGGGCAGTAGTGTTTCCCCAGGACCCTCCAGTTACAGAGGGGCCCCTCCTCTCTGAGCCGGTGTGATGATGGTGGTAGTAGTAGTTTCCCCAGGACGCCTCCAGTTACAGAGGGGACCTCTCCTCTCTGAGCCGGTGTGATGATGGTGGTAGTAGTAGTTTCCCCAGGACACCTCCAGTTACAGAGGGGACCTCTCCTCTCTGAGCCGGTGTGATGATGGTGGTAGTAGTAGTTTCCCCAGGACGCCTCCAGTTACAGAGGGGACCTCTCCTCTCTGAGCCGGTGTGATGATGGTGGTAGTAGTAGTTTCCCCAGGACACCTCCAGTTACAGAGGGGACCTCTCCTCTCTGAGCCGGTGTGATGATGGTGGTAGTAGTAGTTTCCCCAGGACGCCTCCAGTTACAGAGGGGACCTCTCCTCTCTGAGCCGGTGTGATGATGGTGGTAGTAGTAGTTTCCCCAGGACGCCTCCAGTTACAGAGGGGACCTCTCCTCTCTGAGCCGGTGTGATGATGGTGGTAGTAGTAGTTTCCCCAGGACGCCTCCAGTTACAGAGGGGACCTCTCCTCTCTGAGCCGGTGTGATGATGGTGGTAGTAGTAGTTTCCCCAGGACGCCTCCAGTTACAGAGGGGACCTCTCCTCTCTGAGCCGGTGTGATGATGGTGGTAGTAGTAGTTTCCCCCGGACACCTCCAGTTACAGAGGGGACCTCTCCTCTCTGAGCCGGTGTGATGATGGTGGTAGTAGTAGTTTCCCCCAGGACACCTCCAGTTACAGAGGGGACCTCTCCTCTCTGAGCCGGTGTGATGATGGTGGTAGTAGTAGTTTCCCCCGGACGCCTCCAGTTACAGAGGGGACCTCTCCTCTCTGAGCCGGTGTGATGATGGTGGTAGTAGTAGTTTCCCCAGGACGCCTCCAGTTACAGAGGGGACCTCTCCTCTCTGAGCCGGTGTGATGATGGTGGTAGTAGTAGTTTCCCCCCGGACGCCTCCAGTTACAGAGGGGACCTCTCCTCTCTGAGCCGGTGTGATGATGGTGGTAGTAGTAGTTTCCCCCCGGACGCCTCCAGTTACAGAGGGGACCTCTCCTCTCTGAGCCGGTGTGATGATGGTGGTAGTAGTAGTTTCCCCCGGACACCTCCAGTTACAGAGGGGACCTCTCCTCTCTGAGCCGGTGTGATGATGGTGGTAGTAGTAGTTTCCCCAGGACGCCTCCAGTTACAGAGGGGACCTCTCCTCTCTGAGCCGGTGTGATGATGGTGGTAGTAGTAGTTTCCCCCAGGACGCCTCCAGTTACAGAGGGGACCTCTCCTCTCTGAGCCGGTGTGATGATGGTGGTAGTAGTAGTTTCCCCAGGACGCCTCCAGTTACAGAGGGGACCTCTCCTCTCTGAGCCGGTGTGATGATGGTGGTAGTAGTAGTTTCCCCGGGACGCCTCCAGTTACAGAGGGGACCTCTCCTCTCTGAGCCGGTGTGATGATGGTGGTAGTAGTAGTTTCCCCCGGACGTCTCCAGTTACAGAGGGGACCTCTCCTCTCTGAGCCGGTGTGATGATGGTGGTAGTAGTAGTTTCCCCCGGACCCTCCAGTTACAGAGGGGACCTCTCCTCTCTGAGCCGGTGTGATGATGGTGGTAGTAGTAGTTTCCCCAGGACGCCTCCAGTTACAGAGGGGACCTCTCCTCTCTGAGCCGGTGTGATGATGGTGGTAGTAGTAGTTTCCCCCAGGACGCCTCCAGTTACAGAGGGGACCTCTCCTCTCTGAGCCGGTGTGATGATGGTGGTAGTAGTAGTTTCCCCAGGACGCCTCCAGTTACAGAGGGGACCTCTCCTCTCTGAGCCGGTGTGATGATGGTGGTAGTAGTAGTTTCCCCAGGACGCCTCCAGTTACAGAGGGGACCTCTCCTCTCTGAGCCGGTGTGATGATGGTGGTAGTAGTAGTTTCCCCAGGACGCCTCCAGTTACAGAGGGGACCTCTCCTCTCTGAGCCGGTGTGATGATGGTGGTAGTAGTAGTTTCCCCCAGGACGCCTCCAGTTACAGAGGGGACCTCTCCTCTCTGAGCCGGTGTGATGATGGTGGTAGTAGTAGTTTCCCCAGGACGCCTCCAGTTACAGAGGGGACCTCTCCTCTCTGAGCCGGTGTGATGATGGTGGTAGTAGTAGTTTCCCCAGGACGCCTCCAGTTACAGAGGGGACCTCTCCTCTCTGAGCCGGTGTGATGATGGTGGTAGTAGTAGTTTCCCCAGGACGCCTCCAGTTACAGAGGGGACCTCTCCTCTCTGAGCCGGTGTGATGATGGTGGTAGTAGTAGTTTCCCCAGGACGCCTCCAGTTACAGAGGGGACCTCTCCTCTCTGAGCCGGTGTGATGATGGTGGTAGTAGTAGTTTCCCCCAGGACGCCTCCAGTTACAGAGGGGACCTCTCCTCTCTGAGCCGGTGTGATGATGGTGGTAGTAGTAGTTTCCCCAGGACGCCTCCAGTTACAGAGGGGACCTCTCCTCTCTGAGCCGGTGTGATGATGGTGGTAGTAGTAGTTTCCCCAGGACGCCTCCAGTTACAGAGGGGACCTCTCCTCTCTGAGCCGGTGTGATGATGGTGGTAGTAGTAGTTTCCCCCGGACGCCTCCAGTTACAGAGGGGACCTCTCCTCTCTGAGCCGGTGTGATGATGGTGGTAGTAGTAGTTTCCCCCAGGACGCCTCCAGTTACAGAGGGGACCTCTCCTCTCTGAGCCGGTGTGATGATGGTGGTAGTAGTAGTTTCCCCAGGACGCCTCCAGTTACAGAGGGGACCTCTCCTCTCTGAGCCGGTGTGATGATGGTGGTAGTAGTAGTTTCCCCCCAGGACGCCTCCAGTTACAGAGGGGACCTCTCCTCTCTGAGCCGGTGTGATGATGGTGGTAGTAGTAGTTTCCCCCAGGACGCCTCCAGTTACAGAGGGGACCTCTCCTCTCTGAGCCGGTGTGATGATGGTGGTAGTAGTAGTTTCCCCCAGGACGCCTCCAGTTACAGAGGGGACCTCTCCTCTCTGAGCCGGTGTGATGATGGTGGTAGTAGTAGTTTCCCCCAGGACGCCTCCAGTTACAGAGGGGACCTCTCCTCTCTGAGCCGGTGTGATGATGGTGGTAGTAGTAGTTTCCCCCAGGACGCCTCCAGTTACAGAGGGGACCTCTCCTCTCTGAGCCGGTGTGATGATGGTGGTAGTAGTAGTTTCCCCGGGACGCCTCCAGTTACAGAGGGGACCTCTCCTCTCTGAGCCGGTGTGATGATGGTGGTAGTAGTAGTTTCCCCCGGACGCCTCCAGTTACAGAGGGGACCTCTCCTCTCTGAGCCGGTGTGATGATGGTGGTAGTAGTAGTTTCCCCCAGGACGCCTCCAGTTACAGAGGGGACCTCTCCTCTCTGAGCCGGTGTGATGATGGTGGTAGTAGTAGTTTCCCCCGGACACCTCCAGTTACAGAGGGGACCTCTCCTCTCTGAGCCGGTGTGATGATGGTGGTAGTAGTAGTTTCCCCAGGACGCCTCCAGTTACAGAGGGGACCTCTCCTCTCTGAGCCGGTGTGATGATGGTGGTAGTAGTAGTTTCCCCCAGGACGCCTCCAGTTACAGAGGGGACCTCTCCTCTCTGAGCCGGTGTGATGATGGTGGTAGTAGTAGTTTCCCCCGGACGCCTCCAGTTACAGAGGGGACCTCTCCTCTCTGAGCCGGTGTGATGATGGTGGTAGTAGTAGTTTCCCCCGGACACCTCCAGTTACAGAGGGGACCTCTCCTCTCTGAGCCGGTGTGATGATGGTGGTAGTAGTAGTTTCCCCAGGACACCTCCAGTTACAGAGGGGACCTCTCCTCTCTGAGCCGGTGTGATGATGGTGGTAGTAGTAGTTTCCCCAGGACGCCTCCAGTTACAGAGGGGACCTCTCCTCTCTGAGCCGGTGTGATGATGGTGGTAGTAGTAGTTTCCCCAGGACGCCTCCAGTTACAGAGGGGACCTCTCCTCTCTGAGCCGGTGTGATGATGGTGGTAGTAGTAGTTTCCCCAGGACGCCTCCAGTTACAGAGGGGACCTCTCCTCTCTGAGCCGGTGTGATGAGTGGTGGTAGTAGTAGTTTCCCCAGGACGCCTCCAGTTACAGAGGGGACCTCTCCTCTCTGAGCCGGTGTGATGATGGTGGTAGTAGTAGTTTCCCCAGGACGCCTCCAGTTACAGAGGGGACCTCTCCTCTCTGAGCCGGTGTGATGATGGTGGTAGTAGTAGTTTCCCCCAGGACGCCTCCAGTTACAGAGGGGACCTCTCCTCTCTGAGCCGGTGTGATGATGGTGGTAGTAGTAGTTTCCCCCAGGACGCCTCCAGTTACAGAGGGGACCTCTCCTCTCTGAGCCGGTGTGATGATGGTGGTAGTAGTAGTTTCCCCAGGACGCCTCCAGTTACAGAGGGGACCTCTCCTCTCTGAGCCGGTGTGATGATGGTGGTAGTAGTAGTTTCCCCAGGACGCCTCCAGTTACAGAGGGGACCTCTCCTCTCTGAGCCGGTGTGATGATGGTGGTAGTAGTAGTTTCCCCAGGACACCTCCAGTTACAGAGGGGACCTCTCCTCTCTGAGCCGGTGTGATGATGGTGGTAGTAGTAGTTTCCCCAGGACGCCTCCAGTTACAGAGGGGACCTCTCCTCTCTGAGCCGGTGTGATGATGGTGGTAGTAGTAGTTTCCTCCAGGACGCCTCCAGTTACAGAGGGGACCTCTCCTCTCTGAGCCGGTGTGATGATGGTGGTAGTAGTAGTTTCCCCAGGACGCCTCCAGTTACAGAGGGGACCTCTCCTCTCTGAGCCGGTGTGATGATGGTGGTAGTAGTAGTTTCCCCAGGACGCCTCCAGTTACAGAGGGGACCTCTCCTCTCTGAGCCGGTGTGATGATGGTGGTAGTAGTAGTTTCCCCCGGACGCCTCCAGTTACAGAGGGGACCTCTCCTCTCTGAGCCGGTGTGATGATGGTGGTAGTAGTAGTTTCCCCAGGACGCCTCCAGTTACAGAGGGGACCTCTCCTCTCTGAGCCGGTGTGATGATGGTGGTAGTAGTAGTTTCCCCAGGACGCCTCCAGTTACAGAGGGGACCTCTCCTCTCTGAGCCGGTGTGATGATGGTGGTAGTAGTAGTTTCCCCAGGACACCTCCAGTTACAGAGGGGACCTCTCCTCTCTGAGCCGGTGTGATGATGGTGGTAGTAGTAGTTTCCCCCAGGACGCCTCCAGTTACAGAGGGGACCTCTCCTCTCTGAGCCGGTGTGATGATGGTGGTAGTAGTAGTTTCCCCCAGGACGCCTCCAGTTACAGAGGGGACCTCTCCTCTCTGAGCCGGTGTGATGATGGTGGTAGTAGTAGTTTCCCCCAGGACGCCTCCAGTTACAGAGGGGACCTCTCCTCTCTGAGCCGGTGTGATGATGGTGGTAGTAGTAGTTTCCCCCGGACGCCTCCAGTTACAGAGGGGACCTCTCCTCTCTGAGCCGGTGTGATGATGGTGGTAGTAGTAGTTTCCCCCCGGACGCCTCCAGTTACAGAGGGGACCTCTCCTCTCTGAGCCGGTGTGATGATGGTGGTAGTAGTAGTTTCCCCCAGGACGCCTCCAGTTACAGAGGGGACCTCTCCTCTCTGAGCCGGTGTGATGATGGTGGTAGTAGTAGTTTCCCCCAGGACGCCTCCAGTTACAGAGGGGACCTCTCCTCTCTGAGCCGGTGTGATGATGGTGGTAGTAGTAGTTTCCCCAGGACGCCTCCAGTTACAGAGGGGACCTCTCCTCTCTGAGCCGGTGTGATGATGGTGGTAGTAGTAGTTTCCCCCAGGACGCCTCCAGTTACAGAGGGGACCTCTCCTCTCTGAGCCGGTGTGATGATGGTGGTAGTAGTAGTTTCCCCCAGGACGCCTCCAGTTACAGAGGGGACCTCCCGGGGGGGCCCCCGGTCCTCTCTGAGCCGGTGTGATGATGGTGGTAGTAGTAGTTTCCCCAGGACGCCTCCAGTTACAGAGGGGACCTCTCCTCTCTGAGCCGGTGTGATGGTGGTGGTAGTAGTAGTTTCCCCCGGACGCCTCCAGTTACAGAGGGGACCTCTCCTCTCTGAGCCGGTGTGATGGTGGTGGTAGTAGTAGTTTCCCCCGGACGCCTCCAGTTACAGAGGGGACCTCTCCTCTCTGAGCCGGTGTGATGATGGTGGTAGTAGTAGTTTCCCCAGGACGCCTCCAGTTACAGAGGGGACCTCTCCTCTCTGAGCCGGTGTGATGATGGTGGTAGTAGTAGTTTCCCCCAGGACGCCTCCAGTTACAGAGGGGACCTCTCCTCTCTGAGCCGGTGTGATGATGGTGGTAGTAGTAGTTTCCCCCCGGACGCCTCCAGTTACAGAGGGGACCTCTCCTCTCTGAGCCGGTGTGATGATGGTGGTAGTAGTAGTTTCCCCAGGACACCCTCCAGTTACAGAGGGGACCTCTCCTCTCTGAGCCGGTGTGATGATGGTGGTAGTAGTAGTTTCCCCAGGACGCCTCCAGTTACAGAGGGGACCTCTCCTCTCTGAGCCGGTGTGATGATGGTGGTAGTAGTAGTTTCCCCAGGACGCCTCCAGTTACAGAGGGGACCTCTCCTCTCTGAGCCGGTGTGATGATGGTGGTGGTAGTAGTAGTTTCCCCAGGACGTCTCCAGTTACAGAGGGGACCTCTCCTCTCTGAGCCGGTGTGATGATGGTGGTAGTAGTAGTTTCCCCCGGACGCCTCCAGTTACAGAGGGGACCTCTCCTCTCTGAGCCGGTGTGATGATGGTGGTAGTAGTAGTTTCCCCCGGACGCCTCCAGTTACAGAGGGGACCTCTCCTCTCTGAGCCGGTGTGATGGTGGTGGTAGTAGTAGTTTCCCCCGGACGCCTCCAGTTACAGAGGGGACCTCTCCTCTCTGAGCCGGTGTGATGATGGTGGTAGTAGTAGTTTCCCCAGGACACCTCCAGTTACAGAGGGGACCTCTCCTCTCTGAGCCGGTGTGATGATGGTGGTAGTAGTAGTTTCCTCCAGGACACCTCCAGTTACAGAGGGGACCTCTCCTCTCTGAGCCGGTGTGATGATGGTGGTAGTAGTAGTTTCCCCAGGACGCCTCCAGTTACAGAGGGGACCTCTCCTCTCTGAGCCGGTGTGATGATGGTGGTAGTAGTAGTTTCCCCAGGACGTCTCCAGTTACAGAGGGGACCTCTCCTCTCTGAGCCGGTGTGATGGTGGTGGTAGTAGTAGTTTCCCCGGGACGCCTCCAGTTACAGAGGGGACCTCTCCTCTCTGAGCCGGTGTGATGATGGTGGTAGTAGTAGTTTCCTCCAGGACGCCTCCAGTTACAGAGGGGACCTCTCCTCTCTGAGCCGGTGTGATGGTGGTGGTAGTAGTAGTTTCCCCAGGACGCCTCCAGTTACAGAGGGGACCTCTCCTCTCTGAGCCGGTGTGATGATGGTGGTAGTAGTAGTTTCCCCCAGGACGCCTCCAGTTACAGAGGGGACCTCTCCTCTCTGAGCCGGTGTGATTGGTGGTGGTAGTAGTAGTTTCCCCAGGACGCCTCCAGTTACAGAGGGGACCTCTCCTCTCTGAGCCGGTGTGATGATGGTGGTAGTAGTAGTTTCCCCAGGACGCCTCCAGTTACAGAGGGGACCTCTCCTCTCTGAGCCGGTGTGATGATGGTGGTAGGTAGTAGTTTCCCCCGGGACGCCTCCAGTTACAGAGGGGACGTCTCCTCTATGAGCCGGTGTGATGATGGTGGTAGTAGTAGTTTCCCCCGGACACCCCCAGTTACAGAGGGGACCTCTCCTCTCTGAGCCGGTGTGATGATGGTGGTAGTAGTAGTTATCCTCCAGGCGCCTCCAGTTACAGAGGGGACCTCTCCTCTCTGAGCCGGTGTGATGGTGGTGGTAGTAGTAGTTTCCCCCGGACGCCTCCAGTTACAGAGGGGACCTCTCCTCTCTGAGCCGGTGTGATGGTGGTGGTGGTAGTAGTTTCCCCCAGGACACCTCCAGTTACAGAGGGGACCTCTCCTCTCTGAGCCGGTGTGATGATGGTGGTAGTAGTAGTTTCCCCAGGACGCCCCCAGTTACAGAGGGGACCTCTCCTCTCTGAGCCGGTGTGATGATGGTGGTAGTAGTAGTTTCCCCCGGACGCCTCCAGTTACAGAGGGGACCTCTCCTCTCTGAGCCGGTGTGATGGTGGTGGTAGTAGTAGTTTCCCCAGGACGCCCCCAGTTACAGAGGGGACCTCTCCTCTCTGAGCCGGTGTGATGATGGTGGTAGTAGTAGTTTCCCCAGGACGCCTCCAGTTACAGAGGGGACCTCTCCTCTCTGAGCCGGTGTGATGATGGTGGTAGTAGTAGTTTCCCCAGGACGCCTCCAGTTACAGAGGGGACCTCTCCTCTCTGAGCCGGTGTGATGGTGGTGGTAGTAGTAGTTTCCCCAGGACGCCTCCAGTTACAGAGGGGACCTCTCCTCTCTGAGCCGGTGTGATGATGGTGGTAGTAGTAGTTTCCCCAGGACGCCTCCAGTTACAGAGGGGACCTCTCCTCTCTGAGCCGCTGTGATGGTGTCCGGAAGGGCCCGGATGTTATGGCAGGCACGACTCAGGAAGACACTGGTTGCAGAAACTGGGAACAGGTACAACAGCAGCTTCCAAATGGGGGTAGTAGTACCACAATCCCCCAGCCTTGGTTATAGTAGGGCGCCCAGGGATATTACAGCCTCTATGGCAGACTTCTCCAACTACTCCTCCTCTCATGCCACTCGCAGGTAAGGATGCTGGGGATAGTGGTGCAGGGAGTCCTGACAGGGATCTGGTTACTTTTGCTTAGGCCCGAGTGAACTCCTCCTGTCAGTGTCCTCCACTGCTCCTCCTGGCACGGTGTCCAAAAGTGCAGACAGCTGAACTCCCTTCTCAGGGCTGTCTCTAGATGAGCCTGGGGCAGATAATAATCCTCCTGGAGGCTGTATGGGCAGCCATTGGGATCCAGTCCAGGTGCTGTCTGCAGGGATGCTCTGCACTCTGTCACAGCTACTCACTAGACACTGACTGAGTCTCAACAGACACCCTGGAGACCTAGATCTCCTACAACCCCGCCCAGTGGTCTGTGATTGGCCAGGGCTGAACAAAGGGGTAAGGGTGTGAAACAAAGGGGGGAAAACAACAGGAAAGCTGCAAATAATGACATATAACATAGAACACAAAGGACGGGACATACCAACATAACCCAGAGGCACAAAGGACAAACACTTAAAGCAGTAGCCCTCTGGGATGCTGCATCTGTTTGTGAGCCTTTAGTTCCTCCATTTTGCTTACCAGTGCCGGGATCTCCTGTGCCAGTTGCAGTTCTGGTGCCAGCGGGGTCTCGTTCATCTGTGGTTGTGGTCTACATGGTGTTGCAGATTTCCCCATGGCTGGCTTCACAGCATCTCCAGGTTTATGACCTGCTGTCTCTGCTGGAGCTGGATCACACTTCTCAAGGTTTGGGTTAGAGACAATCTTGGAAACCACTGGAGATTTCCCTGCAGGTTTCACTTGTGTCATATCCACAGATTTATCAACATTTCTCCAGCTCCCACCTGAGATCTAGTGCAGCCTGCACACGCCATACTGGACACCACATTATGCTGCTGCAGGTTCTCCTGCAATGTCTGTTTCTCCAGGAATGTCCTCCTGTGTCGGTGATCTGCACACCTGCTGCATGTGCCGGGCTCTACCTCACCCCCGTGCGCCTGCTGCATGTGCCGGGCTCTGCCTCACCCCCGTGCGCCTGCGCATGTGCCGGGCCTGCCTCACCTCCCGTGCGCCTGCTGCATGTGCCGGGCTCTGCCTCACCTCCCGTGCCCCTGCTGCATGTGCCGGGCTCTGCCTCACCTCCCGTGCGCCTGCTGCATGTGCCGGGCTCTGCCTCACCTCCCGTGCGCCGCGCAGTGCCGGGCTCTACCTCACCTCCCGTGCGCCGCGCATGTGCCGGGCTCTGCCTCACCTCCCGTGCGCCTGCTGCATGGGCCGGGCTCTGCCTCACCTCCCGTGCGCCTGCGCATGTGCCGGGCTCTGCCTCACCTCCCGTGCGCCTGCTGCATGTGCCGGGCTCTGCCCACCTCCCGTGCGCCGCTGCATGTGCCGGGCTCTGCCTCACCTCCCGTGCGCCGCTGCATGTGCCGGGCTCTGCCTCACCTCCCGTGCGCCTGCGCATGTGCCGGGCTCTGCCTCACCTCCCGTGCGCCGCTGCATGTGCCGGGCCTGCCCACCCCCGTGCGCCTGCTGCATGGGCCGGGCTCTGCCTCACCCCCGGCGCCGCTGCATGTGCCGGGCTCTGCCTCACCTCCCGTGCGCCTGCTGCATGGGCCGGGCTCTGCCTCACCTCCCGTGCGCCTGCTGCATGTGCCGGGCTCTGCCTCACCTCCCGTGCGCCTGCTGCATGTGCCGGGCTCTGCCTCACCTCCCGTGCCCCTGCTGCATGTGCCGGGCTCTGCCTCACCTCCTGTGCTCCTTGCTGTCCAGGACGCTGCATGGCTGGGCTGCCTGGATGTCTCATAATACTTCTCTGAGTAACTTCTCTCTTTACAAAAGCAACATCTCCTTCTTCACCATTCTTTCTAGGCCTGGAACTGCTCACATTCTGCAGATTCTGTTGCTCTGGGTTCACTTTAGAATTTGCATCCACTTTAGAAAGAGACTGAGAGTTTTCTCCCAGTGTAGGCCTGGAAGCCTGGGTCTTGGTTGGGGAGCTTCCCCACCTAGAGTGGCCCCGCCCTGGGCTATCTCCAGACATCAGGAGCACCACTAATACATGTCCTCACAGATAGGAGGCAGTATTATAGTAATTATATTCTTGTACATAGGAGCAGTATTATAGTAGTTATATTCTTGTACATAGGAGCAGTATTATAGTAGTTATATTCTTATACATAGGGAGCAGTATTATAGTAATTATATTCTTGTACATAGGAGCAGTATTATAGTAGTTATATTCTTGTACATAGGGGGCAGTATTATAGTAGTTATATTCTTGTACATAGGAGCAGTATTATAGTAGTTATATTCTTGTACATAGGAGGTAGTATTATAGTAGTTATATTCTTGTACATAGGAGGTAGTATTATAGTAGTTATATTCTTGTACATAGGAGGTAGTATTATAGTAGTTATATTCTTGTACATAGGAGGTAGTATTATAGTAGTTATATTCTTGTACATAGGAGCAGTATTATAGTAGTTATATTCTTGTACATAGGAGGTAGTATTATAGTAGTTATATTCTTGTACATAGGGGGCAGTATTATAGTAGTTATATTCTTGTACATAGGAAGCAGTATTATAGTAGTTATATTCTTGTACATAGGGGTAGTATTATAGTAGTTATATTCTTGTACATAGGGGCAGTATTATAGTAGTTATATTCTTGTACATAGGAGTAGTATTATAGTAGTTATATTCTTGTACATAGGAGGCAGTATTATAGTAGTTATATTCTTGTACATAGGAGCAGTATTATAGTAGTTATATTCTTGTACATAGGAGGTAGTATTATAGTAGTTATATTCTTGTACATAGGAGTAGTATTATAGTAGTTATATTCTTGTACATAGGGGGCAGTATTATAGTAGTTATATTCTTGTACATAGGAGCAGTATTATAGTAGTTATATTCTTGTACATAGGAGTAGTATTATAGTAGTTATATTCTTGTACATAGGAGCAGTATTATAGTAGTTATATTCTTGTACATAGGAGCAGTATTATAGTAGTTATATTCTTGTACATAGGAGGTAGTATTATAGTAGTTATATTCTTGTACATAGGAGGTAGTATTATAGTAGTTATATTCTTGTACATAGGAGTAGTATTATAGTAGTTATATTCTTGTACATAGGAGGTAGTATTATAGTAGTTATATTCTTGTACATAGGAGCAGTATTATAGTAGTTATATTCTTGTACATAGGAAGTAGTAATATAGTAGTTATATTCTTGTACATAGGAGGTAGTATTATAGTAGTTATATTCTTGTACATAGGAGGTAGTATTATAGTAGTTATATTCTTGTACATAGGAGTAGTATTATAGTAGTTATATTCTTGTACATAGGAGGAGTATTATAGTAGTTATATTCTTGTACATAGGAGTAGTATTATAGTAGTTATATTCTTGTACATAGGAGTAGTATTATAGTAGTTATATTCTTGTACATAGGAGGCAGTATTATAGTAGTTATATTCTTGTACATAGGAGCAGTATTATAGTAGTTATATTCTTGTACATAGGGAGCAGTATTATAGTAGTTATATTCTTGTACATAGGAGGTAGTATTATATTAGTTATATTCTTGTACATAGGAGCAGTATTATAGTAGTTATATTCTTGTACATAGGAGGTAGTATTATAGTAGTTATATTCTTGTACATAGGAGCAGTATTATAGTAGTTATATTCTTGTACATAGGGGGCAGTATTATAGTAGTTATATTCTTGTACATAGGAGGTAGTATTATAGTAGTTATATTCTTGTACATAGGGGCAGTATTATAGTAGTTATATTCTTGTACATAGGAGTAGTATTATAGTAGTTATATTCTTGTACATAGGAGGTAGTATTATATTAGTTATATTCTTGTACATAGGAGGCAGTATTATAGTAGTTATATTCTTGTACATAGGAGGTAGTATTATAGTAGTTATATTCTTGTACATAGGAGGTAGTATTATAGTAGTTATATTCTTGTACATAGAGGTAGTATTATAGTAGTTATATTCTTGTACATAGGAGTAGTATTATAGTAGTTATATTCTTGTACATAGGAGGGAGTATTATAGTAGTTATATTCTTGTACATAGGAGTAGTATTATAGTAGTTATATTCTTGTACATAGGAGGTAGTATTATAGTAGTTATATTCTTGTACATAGGAGGTAGTATTATAGTAGTTATATTCTTGTACATAGGAGGTAGTATTATATTAGTTATATTCTTGTACATAGGAGCAGTATTATAGTAGTTATATTCTTGTACATAGGAGGTAGTATTATAGTAGTTATATTCTTGTACATAGGAGGCAGTATTATAGTAGTTATATTCTTGTACATAGGAGTAGTATTATAGTAGTTATATTCTTGTACATAGGAGGTAGTATTATAGTAGTTATATTCTTGTACATAGGAGGCAGTATTATAGTAGTTATATTCTTGTACATAGGAGGTAGTATTATAGTAGTTATATTCTTGTACATAGGAGGAGTATTATAGTAGTTATATTCTTGTACATAGGAGGTAGTATTATAGTAGTTATATTCTTGTACATAGGAGTAGTATTATAGTAGTTATATTCTTGTACATAGGAGGAGTATTATAGTAGTTATATTCTTGTACATAGGAGTAGTATTATAGTAGTTATATTCTTGTACATAGGAGTAGTATTATAGTAGTTATATTCTTGTACATAGGGAGCAGTATTATAGTAGTTTTATTCTTGTACATAGGAGGTAGTATTATAGTAGTTATATTCTTGTACATAGGAGCAGTATTATAGTAGTTATATTCTTGTACATAGGAGCAGTATTATAGTAGTTATATTCTTGTACATAGGGGGTAGTATTATAGTAGTTATATTCTTGTACATAGGAGCAGTATTATAGTAGTTATATTCTTGTACATAGGAGCAGTATTATAGTAGTTATATTCTTGTACATAGGAGCAGTATTATAGTAGTTATATTCTTGTACATAGGGGGTAGTATTATAGTAGTTATATTCTTGTACATAGGGAGCAGTATTATAGTAGTTATATTCTTGTACATAGGAGCAGTATTATAGTAGTTATATTCTTGTACATAGGAGTAGTATTATAGTAGTTATATTCTTGTACATAGGAGCAGTATTGTAGTAGTTATATTCTTGTACATAGGAGGTAGTATTATAGTAGTTATATTCTTGTACATAGGAGGCAGTATTATAGTAGTTATATTCTTGTACATAGGAGTAGTATTATAGTAGTTATATTCTTGTACATAGGAGCAGTATTATAGTAGTTATATTCTTGTACATAGGAGGTAGTATTATAGTAATTATATTCTTGTACATAGGAGCAGTATTATAGTAGTTATATTCTTGTACATAGGAGCAGTATTATAGTAGTTATATTCTTGTACATAGGGGTAGTATTATAGTAGTTATATTCTTGTACATAGAAGGTAGTATTATAGTAGTTATATTCTTGTACATAGGAGCAGTATTATAGTAGGTATATTCTTGTACATAGGGTAGGAGGTAGTATTATAGTAGTTATATTCTTGTACATAGGAGGTAGTATTATAGTAGTTATATTCTTGTACATAGGAGGTAGTATTATAGTAGTTATATTCTTGTACATAGGAGCAGTATTATAGTAGTTATATTCTTGTACATAGGAGCAGTATTATAGTAGTTATATTCTTGTACATAGGAGGTAGTATTATAGTAGTTATATTCTTGTACATAGGAGCAGTATTATAGTAGTTATATTCTTGTACATAGGAGCAGTATTATAGTAGTTATATTCTTGTACATAGGAGCAGTATTATAGTAGTTATATTCTTGTACATAGGAGCAGTATTATAGTAGTTATATTCTTGTACATAGGAGCAGTATTATAGTACTTATATTCTTGTACATAGGAGCAGTATTATAGTAGGTATATTCTTGTACATAGGAGCAGTATTATAGTAGTTATATTCTTGTACATAGGAGCAGTATTATAGTAGTTATATTCTTGTACATAGGAGCAGTATTATAGTAGTTATATTCTTGTACATAGGAGGCAGTATTATAGTAGTTATATTCTTGTACATAGGAGTAGTATTATAGTAGTTATATTCTTGTACATAGGAGCAGTATTATAGTAGTTATATTCTTGTACATAGGAGCAGTATTATAGTAGTTATATTCTTGTACATAGGAGTAGTATTATAGTAGTTATATTCTTGTACATAGGAGCAGTATTATAGTAGTTATATTCTTGTACATAGGAGCAGTATTATAGTAGTTATATTCTTGTACATAGGAGCAGTATTATAGTAGTTATATTCTTGTACATAGCAGTATTATAGTAGTTATATTCTTGTACATAGGAGCAGTATTATAGTAGTTATATTCTTGTACATAGGAGTAGTATTATAGTAGTTATATTCTTGTACTTAGGAGCAGTATTATAGTAGTTATATTCTTGTACATAGGAGTAGTATTATAGTAGTTATATTCTTGTACATAGGAGCAGTATTATAGTAGTTATATTCTTGTACATAGGAGGTAGTATTATAGTAGTTATATTCTTGTACATAGGGGCAGTATTATAGTAGTTATATTCTTGTACATAGGGGGCAGTATTATAGTAGTTATATTCTTGTACATAGGAGCAGTATTATAGTAGTTATATTCTTGTACATAGGAGCAGTATTATAGTAGTTATATTCTTGTACATAGCAGTATTATAGTAGTTATATTCTTGTACATAGGAGGTAGTATTATAGTAGTTATATTCTTGTACATAGGAGTAGGAGTAGTATTATAGTAGTTATATTCTTGTACATAGGAGCAGTATTATAGTAGTTATATTCTTGTACATAGGAGCAGTATTATAGTAGTTATATTCTTGTACATAGGAGCAGTATTATAGTAGTTATATTCTTGTACATAGGAGTAGGAGTAGTATTATAGTAGTTATATTTTTGTACATAGGAGCAGTATTATAGTAGTTATATTCTTGTACATAGGAGCAGTATTATAGTAGTTATATTCTTGTACATAGGAGCAGTATTATAGTAGTTATATTCTTGTACATAGGAGGCAGTATTATAGTAGTTATATTCTTGTACATAGGAGTAGTATTATAGTAGTTATATTCTTGTACATAGGAGCAGTATTATAGTAGTTATATTCTTGTACATAGGAGTATACAAAGCACAGCCTATATATGATGTATTACTTAATACAGGACTTGGCAGTAGTATATTCCTCCTTTTCTTCAGGTTTTCTTTCTGTTTCTTTCTGTCTTTGTATCTCTTTCATTATATAATTTTGTGTTTTCTCCTCTTTTTATCTTCTTTGTTTTTATTACTTCATCCTTTAACCTGCAAAGCACAGAAAATACTTTTTCTTGCGGTTGAAAATGATTTTCTTCTTATTTCCGGGTCTCTCCTTGTGCTTATTTCCTTGGTTTGCTCCTCGGTGGCTGATAAGATGACATCTGTAGGACAGGCTGGGGTGGTCTTCCCTAGTAGATTGTGTAGGGGATTTATGTTCTCGCTGATGTTTTTTGCGTTTGTATTGATGGACAGATGTATCACTCATGGGGGACAGAACTGGACCCTGCAGACATAAGCCCTGTAGATGCCTTTCCATGTGTACGAGCGCTGATCTCTACGCCTTGCTATGTATTATATTGCAGCTTTTATTTGGGGGGGTGGATCGCTCCTCTCCGCACCTCACTCTGATTTCATTTACAAGGGTGATCGCTGAGGTCAAAGTGGAGGAATGTGGAGGAAAATGACTCTGGCTTTATGTGAAATGGATATGAGAACGTTGTATGAAGCCTAATTCCACCACAGCAGCTCCATTAACACTGCGGAATGTGTCTTACATGTCTGGTAGAATCCGTCTTATTCCTCTTCTTGATGCTCCTCAGTGTATTCTGCGAGGTTTGGCCGTGTGTCCCCTGTCTGGGTGACCACCACTTCTCTATATGGATCTACGGGCACAGATGTCGTCACAGGATAGTCCTTTCTGTCATTGCTGTGGTCTCTTGCAAAATTTCACTAATATAATTTCTGGACAGCGAACCTAAGCCAAACCATAGGAATAATGACGGCAGCCTATGAATGACAATGAAATATGGTGGGCCCCTTGGCTACAGGTCCCCCTCTGCAGCTGCTCACATACATGTACTGCCCAGTTTCACATAGATCCTCAAGCTTTGGAGAGATCTATGGACAATCTTAGTGAACCATCCCCAAAACATTATTGGACCTCACCAAAACTGGAAACTGGTGGTGCCCAAAAATGTCAACCATCTTCAAATGCAATGTTGGCGACTTTAGGTTTGGTAGTTGGATAAAGTTTTTGGTGTTGTCCTCTACCTCTTGGAAGGTATGGATCCTCCTTAAGGAGATTAAACTTCTAAGGTCTCTTTAGTGTATTGCGCTGTATGAAAAAGAAAACGAATATCAGAATTAAGAAAATTGCTTCTCTAGTGCCCCCTATAGGTGACAATATCCTACTCTTTAAAGAAGTTGAACAGGATTAAAAAAATAACATGGCTGACTTCTTCCAAAAACAACACATGTCCATTGGTTGTGCCTGGTTTATGGCCCTGGTGAATCTTACCATACTGTTGTAGGGCACGGCAGGACCTTGTGATGTCAGCATGTGGCTATAGGGGTGCAGTGGTAACAGTTGCACCAGGACCCTGGTGCCTTAGGGGGCTCAATATTACCTCTACCCTGTACTCTGGAGGGTAAAGTTTGGGGTCACTTTACAGACTCTACATCAGAGCCCAGCAGATTCACATTACACCTCTGGGCTCATTCGTAGCTAACTTACTGAATCAGGGACTGGGGAGAACACTGGAGGTCTTAGGGTTTGGGATTTTTGGGACCTTCATCTTTCCTTCGTGTGCAGTTCATTATGTACTACTTTTGTCACTGACATTTGATAGATCCTTGCTGGAATAACTAAAGTGTACTTGCCAAATCTCCCAGAACATTTGAGAGGTTCCCGAAAACAGGGGTGACCTCCCAGACTCCCAGAAGAGCTGGAAAATCTGACTAAATGGGACATGGTTGGCCCATTGGGTGCTCATTTCAGACAGGGAATGAACAGCTCCCAAAGCAGACATGGTCACACCAACGCGGTCATCTTGGAACGCTCCGGTTTGCCAGAGATGTTTCTGACAATGTTGGCGAACCTAAATTAAAGGGGTTCTCTTCTTTGACAATTATTACTTTGCTCATAGGGATTCTTCACAATAAGCAAATCAAAGAAGTGCCACCTGGCAGTAACTGCTCATTATTCCTGCAGCGCCACCATAGGAGAAATCAAGAATTACACAATGTCGGTTCACATCCATGGGCTGTGTGTATAAAGCAGGACAGGACAAGGTCCTCCAGAGCGAGAGACTCTCTTTGCAACTGTTTTTCTCTCTTGCCAAGAGATCAGGGTCCTGAATGGAAGACTCTCCCTTGAATTAACCCTGTAATGACTACTAGGGTGGGTTTTCCAAACTGGACAATCCCTTTAAGGTGCTCATACACATTGGATGAAGTCATCTGAACCTATCGATTTCAACAGGGCCATTTGACTACCTATTATAGGAAGACTTGCCTGATGACCTATAGAAACGCAACAAAAATCACTATTCATGGTTGAGCTAAGAAAACTCTCAGAAATTCTCTTCTCCATTAATCTAAAAATCTCCCCCGAGGTCTGATAGAGTTAGGAAGAAAGAGGGGCCATTATGGGTGTATTCAGTCTGTGAGATATACAGAGAGGTCAGCCATATTTCCTGGACCAGACACTGAGCCAGGACCCGGACTCCTTCCATCGCGGTCATCTATGGCGCTCGTACACTCTTCGTGGGGTCTCCACATCCTAGGAGTCAGTGACATCTTTACAGTGGGCTGTAGATATACTGTAGATGAGTCCATGATCATCCAGATGCCCCGATGAGTGCGCAGTAAAGCGTGCGCTCCATCAGCCCTTCATCCGCCTGTGGTGGGGTCTTCATGTCCTCCGTTCCTGCAGTCAGTACATGCAGATTATAAGAATCAGGCCTGAGTTGTAACCGTATCCTGCCTGTGACATGTGCAACCTCTGACCCTGGCGGATTATGGCATCAGCGACACCTATCAATATGCTGGAGGCCGCCTGTCACTCGGCCGCATTGACATCCATTGGCTTCTCAGCCGCCCCGCTGCCTCTCCCCCACCTCTGAATAGTTAGGTGTTTACAGGCCCGGGACCGGCTGCCAAGTATGATGTAGGAAGTTCACATTTCTAATGTTCTCTCCGAGGAGATTTTATTACAGCTAAAGGGGAGCAGCCAGGCCAGCTGTGAAAACAGGCCTTGGAGAGCTTCCCGTGTAAGCCCCTTCTGTCACCCCTTCCCCTGAAATTCTGCTCCCTTTCCAGTGGATATAGCTGTTAATAATGGTCTCTGTGTCCTTCTCGCTCGCTGCTCTTCATCTACCTACGCAGCCCGTAGCATTTGGTGATCATTAAGCTGACAATGGAGAGTAGGAGTCTGGCATGGAGGGTGCGGCGGGTCGGGTCAACAACAAAACAAGACCAGAAGGTCCTACAGATCATGTAGACAAGATGTAAAGCTGCTAGCCCACACTCCAGACTACCCCACCGTCCTCCTGGGTGTCCACATCTGTCTTCTGGCCTGGACAATCTCTACAATTCGAGGACTCTTCTCATCTACTGGTCCTATAGAGGAATCCATTCCATGTATTTGTCCTTTGGGCGATGGATCTTCCTGGACTATGAATAGGGCAGATAGACTTCTTCATCTCTAGCTGGCATCTACTTCACCAACGTACCGTGAAAAAAGGGAAACAATGGCGAGTTGTGATAAGTCAGCAGCACGGATTAACCCCTTTATGAGCCCCCAAATATATGGCCAGCAGGTGCTATAGAGCTATAGCGCAGACTCAGGAGCTGAACCAGTGCCATAGTGTATGGTGTCACTGAAAGCAATGCTAGTACCGCTTGTGGCTACTAACCCTTTAGAGGTCATGGTTGGAATCACAGCACCTAAGGGTATGTTCACATGCCGAAAAATGAGGAGGAATTCCTCTTCCTTTTCCACTGCCCTTTTCGGCCACGGGATTACATGGCATCAGCATTCTGTCGTGGCTTTCCTCTGCTAATTTGGCCCGGATGAATGGGCCTAGTCGTCAGGGACTCCCGAGTCGCAGAATCCGAGGAATCAAGCATGATCAAGTAGGACGCTGATTTTTTTCCATGTCCTGTTGCAATCTCTGCCTCTCTCTGAAAACAATGGGAGAAAGATTCGGGACGGAATCTGCCCATCCATGGCAGATTCCTATGTCTGAACGTACCCGAAGAGTCTCTATACTGGCCATATGGGCAGTTTTCTTATCGTTTGCCCCTTCCCGTGACATTTTAGGGGACAGTCATGACAGCCAGGAACCTATTGAAGTTTCCCAGGTCAGTCATTGTACTGTATTAGAATTATTATAGGTCGTCTTCGTACAGAGCACCAGTAATAGCACAATATGACACAATATCAGAGATTGGGATTATATTATATGGTCAAGACAATCAAAATATGATAAAAAAAAAGTTTTAAAAAATATAAAAAAATAAATAAAAATTCTAATAATTCCCTTTGTTCTCATTTTACTTATAAAATAAACAAAACAAGAAATAGGGATAATGGGTATTATCTAAATATTAAACGAAATATCTACATCTGCTGGATGGGTAACACGCCGACAACTCATGGACCCCGCTGACTTACAATAAGGTTCTGCCGCGCGTCCCACATTTGGAAGGAAAAGATACTGGTGCCCGCCTGGTGGAGCCGCTGACGCAGGTGTGAACAGAGCCGTGACAACTTTCACTCTCTCCAGTTCACCCCACCTGTGATGGTATGGGGACCCCAGGGCTACGGGGTCCGAGTGTCACCAATTTTGTAACCCCTCTGCATAGGGTCATACTCTACATTACCAGCTTGGTTAAAGCGGCTGAGCTTCCCACCCATAATCCCACTCTTCCTGAAGCAGAAGACAATACGGCCAAGACCTCTTGGTACTTGAGTCCTGGGTATATCCGTACATGACTCCAGCTCGTCTACCTCCTCACCTCCCGATATCCAGGTCACACCAGTGAGACTGTTCTCCATCACGTAACCTGACTAGTGGTGGACCTCACGGTGTATCCTCCCCATGACATGTTCTTCATTACGAGTCCTCGCAGCCTCCCAGGATCTTAGTGTCAGTGGGCAGGAAACTCTCATCATCCTCCGATAGCAGAGTGATACCTCAGGAGATGAGGTCACAGACACAGGGGGTCGCCTCATCGTATCAGCTTTCCGAGAGAGATTTTGCATTATTACTTAGGAAATTGCTTGGGCAATTATTGCAATTATCTTGTGATTACCGCACCCCGCACCATAATCAGTTCATCAGGATATTATTCAGCTGCCGCCAGATTCACGTGTCTTCTGTATGTGACACCGGCTGCCGAGAACCCAAAAATCCTGCAAGAGGCGCAAAAGAGAACGATAATAATATCGGGGAACGCCACCGCTTTATTATCAGTCACACAGGTTACTCTCTATAGAGGACTGACTATAATAATATCGGGGAACGCCACCGCTTTATTATCAGTCACACAGTCTCTATGGAGGACTGACTATAATAATATCGGGGAACGCCACCACTTTATTATCACGTCACACAGGTGACTCTCTATAGAGGACTGACTATAATAATATCGGGGAACGCCACCGCTTTATTATCAGTCACACAGGTTCTCTCTATGGAGGACTGACTATAATAATATCGGGGAACGCCACCGCTTTATTACACGTCACACAGTTGACTCTCTATAGAGGACTGACTATAATAATATCGGGGAACGCCACCGCTTTATTATCAGTCACACAGGTTACTCTCTATGGAGGACTGACTATAATAATATCGGGGAACGCCACCGCTTTATTATCAGTCACACAGGTTACTCTCTATAGAGGACTGACTATAATAATATCGGGGAACGCCACCGCTTTATTATCAGTCACGCAGGTTACTCTCTATGGAGGACTGACTATAATAATATCGGGGAACGCCACCGCTTTATTATCAGTCACACAGGTTACTCTCTATAGAGGACTGACTATAATAATATCGGGGAACGCCACCGCTTTATTATCAGTCACACAGGTACTCTCTATGGAGGACTGACTATAATAATATCGGGGAACGCCACCGCTTTATTACACGTCACGCAGTTTACTCTCTATAGAGGACTGACTATAATAATATCGGGGAACGCCACCGCTTTATTATCAGTCACACAGGTTACTCTCTATGGAGGACTGACTATAATAATATCGGGGAACGCCACCGCTTTATTATCAGTCACACAGGTTACTCTCTATAGAGGACTGACTATAATAATATCGGGGAACGCCACCGCTTTATTATCAGTCACGCAGGTTACTCTCTATGGAGGACTGACTATAATAATATCGGGGAACGCCACCGCTTTATTATCAGTCACACAGGTTACTCTCTATGGAGGACTGACTATAACAATAACAGGGGGAACGCCACCGCTTTATTATCAGTCACACAGGTTACTCTCTATAGAGGACCGACTATAATAATATCGGGGAACGCCACCGCTTTATTATCAGTCACACAGGTTACCTCTATGGAGGACTGACTATAATAATATCAGGGAACGCCACCGCTTTATTATCAGTCACACAGGTTACTCTCTATAGAGGACTGACTATAATAATATCGGGGAACGCCACCGCTTTATTATCAGTCACACAGGTTACTCTCTATAGAGGACTGACTATAATAATATCGGGGAACGCCACCGCTTTATTATCAGTCACACAGGTTACTCTCTATAGAGGACGGACTATAATAATATCGGGGAACGCCACCGCTTTATTATCAGTCACACAGGTTACTCTCTATAGAGGACGGACTATAATAATATCGGGGAACGCCACCGCTTTATTATCAGTCACACAGGTTACTCTCTATAGAGGACTGACTATAATAATATCGGGGAACGCCACCGCTTTATTATTAGTCACGCAGGTTACTGTCTATAGAGGACGGACTATAATAATATCGGGGAACGCCACCGCTTTATTATACGTCACACAGGTTACTCTCTATAGAGGACTGACTATAATAATATCGGGGAACGCCACCGCTTTATTATCAGTCACACAGGTTACTCTCTATAGAGGACTGACTATAATAATATCGGGGAACGCCACCGCTTTATTATTAGTCACACAGGTTACTCTCTATAGAGGACTGACTATAATAATATCGGGAAACGCCACCGCTTTATTATCAGTCACACAGGTTACTGTCTATAGAGGACTGACTATAATAATATCGGGGAACGCCACCGCTTTATTATCAGTCACACAGGTTACTGTCTATGGAGGACGGACTATAATAATATCGGGGAACGCCACCCCTTTATTATCAGTCACACAGGTTACTGTCTATAGAGGACTGACTATAATAATATCGGGGAACGCCACCGCTTTATTATCAGTCACACAGGTTACTCTCTATAGAGGACCGACTATAATAATATCGGGGAACGCCACCGCTTTATTATTAGTCACACAGGTTACTGTCTATAGAGGACGGACTATAATAATATCGGGGAACGCCACCACTTTATTATCAGTCACACAGGTTACTCTCTATAGAGGACGGACTATAATAATATCGGGGAACGCCACCGCTTTATTATCAGTCACACAGGTTACTCTCTATAGAGGACTGACTATAATAATATCGGGGAACGCCACCGCTTTATTATCAGTCACGCAGGTTACTCTATAGAGGACGGACTATAATAATATCGGGGAACGCCACCGCTTTATTATCAGTCACGCAGGTTACTCTATAGAGGACGGACTATAATAATATCGGGGAACGCCACCGCTTTATTATCAGTCACACAGATTACTCTCTATAGAGGACGGACTATAATAATATCGGGGAACGCCACCGCTTTATTATCAGTCACGCAGGTTACCTCTATAGAGGACGGACTATAATAATATCGGGGGAACGCCACCGCTTTATTATCAGTCACGCAGGTTACTCTATAGAGGACGGACTATAATAATATCGGGGAACGCCACCGCTTTATTATACGTCACTGCTGAGATTTAGCATAGTACACATGTAATACAGCGCCTGGTATCCTGCAGTCATAGATATACATTGTAAATGGATCATACACAAAATACACACAAAGCTGAAATCAGAATTTTTTCATTTGTATTTTTTTTATATTGTTAAATTCACCTTCCTCAATATTCCTGAGGTTTTCCATACTACAGATGTAATAATATGTCTGGACAACTGTATATAACACAAACATAGATGCACATAGTAAAACAGATCAAAGCCAAAAAAAAACACAAATCTGAAATGGAAATCAAAGTTTTTCAATTTTTTTAAAAAAATGTTTTCAGTTTCAGTATCCCCCTTCTTCAGTAATCCTGAGGTTTAGTATACTACACATGTAATACTATTCCTGGAGGACTGTGTATAACACAATCACCGATACACCTAGTAAAACGGATCAAACACAGAAAAACACAAATCTGGAATGGAAATCTGAAATTTTTGAAAAAATTTTAATACATATTTTTTTTCCTTTCTCTGTTGCCCTGAGGGTTTTCCATATTACGCATGTAATACGATGCCTGGATGACTGTGTAGATATAGTAAAGCAGA
This sequence comes from Leptodactylus fallax, assembly GCA_947044405.1. NCBI lineage: Eukaryota > Metazoa > Chordata > Amphibia > Anura > Leptodactylidae > Leptodactylus > Leptodactylus fallax. Next base: position 52,881 of record CAMRHE010000903.1, read on the forward strand.
TCATACACAAAGAACACGCAAATCTGGAATGGAAAGCAGAATATTTTTTATATATCTATATTTTTATTTTATTCCCCTTTATGTTCCCCTGACGGATTTCCATATTACACATATAATACAATGTCTGGACGGCTGTGCAATGAAGTTATTGCTGCACATGATGGAGAAGATCATAGAATAATCTGAAAAAGAAATCTTAGAATTTTCCATTTTCTATAGAATTTTCTTCATTTCTTTTTGTTTCCAAAAACAAAATATGAATATGAATAATATTTTTGCCCTGTTTTTGTCGTCCCCCCCCTCCGGGCACTTATTTTGGATAATACATTGGAATTATCTTCTTCTATGGAAGAAATTTTTATAATTTTTTCCTGTTTTTCATTTTCACATATTTTGGCAGCTGATACATTTACCAAGAATTAAAAGTGTCTGAGCTCATCGTAAGACGTTTTACTCTGAAGTCATGACACTTTCTACAAAATGTGAAAAGCTAGTATGAGCTTAGACAAACATGGCTGCCGTCCTCCTGAAACAGCGCCCCTCTTCTCCATGGTTATGTCTGGTATTGCAATAGATTGCCTATATAGTACGGCCTAGACTTCTGTTACATCATAAGGTGGAGGTTCTTGTTTGTGACTTGATACCTGTATTATGTCACACGCCATTTATGCATTGTCCGCCATCTTGGCTCCTTCTTTCCCATTGATGTACAGTAATACCTCGTACATTCGCGAGGTTAGGTTCCAGAGCGGGTCGCGGATCGCGAGGAATCGCGAATGTTTGGTACAAGCGCTTAGAAGCGCTTACAATGCCGATTTCTAATGTTTAACCCCTAAATATCAATAAACTTTACCCTACAGTACTATACAGTATACTAAAGCAAACAGCACAAAGACCAAACCACACACAGGCAGAAGAGCAGTGTGAAGCATCTCATAATGTACACTGGAGATTCTGCAAACAGCACAAAGACCAAACCACACACAGGCAGAAGAGCAGTGTGAAGCATCTCATAATGTACACTGGAGATTCTGCAAACAGCACAAAGACCAAACCACACACAGGCAGAAGAGCAGTGTGAAGCATCTCATAATGTACACTGGAGATTCTGCAAACAGCACAAAGACCAAACCACACACAGGCAGAAGAGCAGTGTGAAGCATCTCATAATGTACACTGGAGATTCTGCAAACAGCACACAGACCAGACCACACACAGGCAGAAGAGCAGTGTGAAGCATCTCATAATGTACACTGGAGATTCTGCAAACAGCACAAAGACCAAACCACACACAGGCAGAAGAGCAGTGTGAAGCATCTCATACTGTACACTGGAGATTCTGCAAACAGCACACAGACCAGAACACACACAGGCAGAAGAGCAGTGTGAAGCATCTCATACTGTACAAGGGAGATTCTGCAAACAGCACGCAGACCAGACCACACACAGGCAGAAGAGCAGTGTGAAGCATCTCATACTGTACACTGGAGATTCTGCAAACAGCACACAGACCAGACCACACACAGGCAGAAGAGCAGTGTGAAGCATCTCATAATGTACACTGGAGATTCTGCAAACAGCACGCAGACCAGACCACACACAGACAGAAGAGCAGTGTGAAGCATCTCATAATGTACACCGGAGATTCTGCAAACAGCACGCACACATAGCAGATACCAGCAGCACGAATCAGGGGACAGCAATGTGAAGCTGATTGTTATAGGATACACAGGAGATTCTGTATATATCCTGACGTCTGTGTAAGGATACACTTTAGGGTCTGTTCTGGGATCTGTCATTGTTTTAGCATACATTGAATGATTTGGTTGTTCTACCTGTGGACTCATTAGGTTAAGGAAATGTGTAATTAACGATCCGTATTAGTTTATGGGCACTGAGGGGGACATTATAGTGTGCGGGTTCACTGAGAGGGATATTATACTGTGTGGGGGCACTTATGGGGAAATTATACTGTGTGGGCTCACTGAGGGGGACATTATCCTTTGTGGGGGCACTGAGGGGGACATTATACTGTGTGGGGGCACTGAGGGGGCCATTATACTGTGTGGGGGCACTGAGGGGGCCATTATACTGTGTGGGGGCACTGAGGGGGCCATTATACTGTGTGGGGGCACTAAGGGGGCCATTATACTGTGTGGGCTCACTGAGTGGGATATTATACTGTGTGGGCTCACTGAGTGGGATATTATACTGTGTGGGCTCACTGAGAGGGATACTATACTATGTGGGGGCACTGAGGGGGCCATTATACTGTGTGGTTGCTTTAAAGGGGCATTATACCATGTGGGGTTACTTGCGAGGACATTATACTGTGCTGGGGCCACTCTGGGGGCATAATACTGTGTGGAGCAGTCCTCTGATATAAGATTTGGAGGGGTGGAAAATATGGACCCTGGCACTTTACCAGACAAATTAGCATAGCATGAAGCATATTTTTGACCTGTAAATAGGGGGTATTACTATTAAACGGGGGCGTGGTAGGGGGTGTAGGATGCAAAGAAACGGGCGGGGTCTAAAATTGCTGTCCGTTTCTTTGCCATGCCAATTGTATATTGTATGACCTGCCTCCTTTTGGCCACACCCTCAGAAACCACGCCTACTCCCCTGGAAACAATCTTTATTAAATATGATTTCCACCTCCCCGTAACATAAATCCTGGTCCCGCCCCTGCATAGGTTTGGGGTGTGTCCTATATCAATGGGATTTAATGTAGCTGTCACTTTTTCAGAATTTCCTGACGCCCCTTGTCAGATGTTGGCTTTAACCTCCGGACTCACTGTCGACCCCTGCTGAGTAATGCGATTATTGTAAGAGATTCCGGGAAGAGGTGACAACTGGCAGGACATCATTTCTGAATCACTTCTGTTGTCACTTTCCTAGTGACCGGCACAATTCCATAATGGATTCCTATGTATGTATACAGCCATGTGAATAAGTAAGTGCCCCCCCCCCCATGTGAGGGTACTATTTTATTACATGGGGAGTCCATGGCTGTGATGTAATATAAGCCCCCCTCCCCACGTGGGCTTCACATCTGTATGTTGTGATATTTGGGTCTTGGCGCTCTATTAGACGGTCGCCCCCTTCCGCCTCTCGCCCTCTGTAGCTTTCTTTCATCTCTTCGCCACTCACTTTCTCACAGAATCTCCTTTGATTCTCTTTCCATCCGTTTCCGCATTATCGGAAGTCTGGGGGTGATAGTCCCCCCGTGTCCTGCCGACGTTCAGATAGTGGCGGCCATGACGGGTGTGTGGTCACTGTCACTTCTCACACTACAAAGGAGCTCCTGACACAGGAGGCGGCCATGATCAGAGGCCGGGACACACATACTGGGGCTGCTGGGGAAGGAGATAACAGCACTATCTCCATAGGGGGGAGGGGATACGCTGGAGGACAACTCTCATCATCTCAGGAACTCCCCACCAGACTCCCAGCCAAGCAATAGACAAGGCTGTTACTGAATGGGTTACGTCCTACGCCATGATGACCAGCAGTCCCATGTAAAAAGAGATTCTGCCACTCCAGATGTGTTAGCGTCGTAGGGAAATCCGAAGAAAACGTGCGATGAAGTGATACAAAATATCTGGCACCGAAAACTCCTGTGGAATAGGCAATGATGTGATATAAAGAACCTCGTAGTGTCCGGGAGATTCTCAACCCCGCGAGATATACATAAGTGATCAATATACAGTATAAGGTCTGAAGGAGCAAATACACAACAGAATCTGAGCGTGCCCAGTCTCTAATACAATAGTCTTCTGGCTTAGTGTACAAGTGAACTATACTCACCAGGATGCCCAAAGGATGACGGGAGTAAAGTCAGAGCTTTTTATTGGTTAAAGCTACGTATATCATGGTCGAGGTTCAGGCCCTCGGGTTATAGGGTCTGTAGGGCATGGATCCACTACGGCTCCCTAAACACCCCGTCTTCTCCTAGGCACCTGAATCTCTTCCAGTCTATGATGGGGTAATGGAAGGTGCGGGTTGTGGTACGAATGGTGGCCACGAGGACATTTAGCCATGTAAACAAGTGGAGCACTCTGATGTGTACTTCTCGAGCCGACCGAGGGTGGAGGACTATGGACGACATTGGTAGACTCTGGACAGTGTAAACATGGAAATGTCCCTTGTTTATGTGTTTTAAGAAACAGTTGTCTATGTAGTTTAGATGAGGAGTCAGTGTCGGCCCTCACCAATATGTCCTTCATATTCTCAGGGTGTTAAAAGCGAGGGAAAAATGGATGAGAGAGTTCTTTAACCTGTGGGTAGGTTACGTAGAATAGACCAATGCTTGTGTCCATGCATCGCATGTTGGGTCTGAGGTTATTATCTTAATTCTATTGAATTGTGAGATAGGGAGAGACTTGTTAGTGGAAGAGAGGTGACAGCTCGTGTAGTTTTGTCAGTGGGCTTAGTATATAGACCTGTCCAGAGAGATGTGGACAAAATGGAGCCCATAGCAGTGCCCTGCCCTTGTAGATAGAAGACATCCTGGAGCATGGGGGGACACATTAGATCCCATAGCAGTGCCCTGCCCTTGTAGATAGAAGACATCCTGGAGCATGGGGGGGACACATTAGATCCCATAGCAGTGCCCTGCCCTTGTAGATAGAAGACATCCTGGAGCATGGGGGGACACATTAGACCCCATAGCAGTGCCCTGCCCTTGTAGATAGAAGACATCCTGGAGCATGGGGGGACACATTAGATCCCATAGCAGTGCCCTGCCCTTGTAGATAGAAGACATCCTGGAGCATGGGGGGACACATTAGACCCCATAGCAGTGCCCTGCCCTTGTAGATAGAAGACATCCTGGAGGCATGGGGGGACACATTAGATTAGATCCCATAGCAGTGCCCTGCCCTTGTAGATAGAAGACATCCTGGAGCATGGGGGGACACATTAGATCCCATAGCAGTGCCCTGCCCTTGTAGATAGAAGACATCCTGGAGCATGGGGGGACACATTAGATCCCATAGCAGTGCCCTGCCCTTGTAGATAGAAGACATCCTGGAGCATGGGGGACACATTAGACCCCATAGCAGTGCCCTGCCCTTGTAGATAGAAGACATCCTGGAGCATGGGGGGACACATTAGATCCCATAGCAGTGCCCTGCCCTTGTAGATAGAAGACATCCTGGAGCATGGGGGGACACATTAGATCCCATAGCAGTGCCCTGCCCTTGTAGATAGAAGACATCCTGGAGCATGGGGGGACACATTAGATCCCATAGCAGTGCCCTGCCCTTGTAGATAGAAGACATCCTGGAGCATTGGGGGGACACATTAGATCCCATAGCAGTGCCCTGCCCTTGTAGATAGAAGACATCCTGGAGCATGGGGGGACACATTAGATCCCATAGCAGTGCCCTGCCCTTGTAGATAGAAGACATCCTGGAGCATGGAGGGACACATTAGACCCCATAGCAGTGCCCTGCCCTTGTAGATAGAAGACATCCTGGAGCATGGGGGGGACACATTAGATCCCATAGCAGTGCCCTGCCCTTGTAGATAGAAGACATCCTGGAGCATGGGGGGACACATTAGATCCCATAGCAGTGCCCTGCCCTTGTAGATAGAAGACATCCTGGAGCATGGGGGGACACATTAGACCCCATAGCAGTGCCCTGCCCTTGTAGATAGAAGACATCCTGGAGCATGGGGGGACACATTAGATTAGATCCCATAGCAGTGCCCTGCCCTTGTAGATAGAAGACATCCTGGAGCATGGGGGGACACATTAGATCCCATAGCAGTGCCCTGCCCTTGTAGATAGAAGACATCCTGGAGCATGGGGGGACACATTAGATCCCATAGCAGTGCCCTGCCCTTGTAGATAGAAGACATCCTGGAGCATGGGGGGACACATTAGACCCCATAGCAGTGCCCTGCCCTTGTAGATAGAAGACATCCTGGAGCATGGGGGGACACATTAGATCCCATAGCAGTGCCCTGCCCTTGTAGATAGAAGACATCCTGGAGCATGGGGGGACACATTAGATCCCATAGCAGTGCCCTGCCCTTGTAGATAGAAGACATCCTGGAGCATGGGGGGACACATTAGATCCCATAGCAGTGCCCTGCCCTTGTAGATAGAAGACATCCTGGAGCATGGGGGGACACATTAGATCCCATAGCAGTGCCCTGCCCTTGTAGATAGAAGACATCCTGGAGCATGGGGGGACACATTAGATCCCATAGCAGTGCCCTGCCCTTGTAGATAGAAGACATCCTGGAGCATGGGGGGACACATTAGACCCCATAGCAGTGCCCTGCCCTTGTAGATAGAAGACATCCTGGAGCATGGGGGGACACATTAGATCCCATAGCAGTGCCCTGCCCTTGTAGATAGAAGACATCCTGGAGCATGGGGGGACACATTAGATCCCATAGCAGTGCCCTGCCCTTGTAGATAGAAGACATCCTGGAGCATGGGGGGACACATTAGACCCCATAGCAGTGCCCTGCCCTTGTAGATAGAAGACATCCTGGAGCATGGGGGGGACACATTAGATCCCATAGCAGTGCCCTGCCCTTGTAGATAGAAGACATCCTGGAGCATGGGGGGACACATTAGATCCCATAGCAGTGCCCTGCCCTTGTAGATAGAAGACATCCTGGAGCATGGGGGGACACATTAGATCCCATAGCAGTGCCCTGCCCTTGTAGATAGAAGACATCCTGGAGCATGGGGGGACACATTAGACCCCATAGCAGTGCCCTGCCCTTGTAGATAGAAGACATCCTGGAGCATGGGGGGGACACATTAGATCCCATAGCAGTGCCCTGCCCTTGTAGATAGAAGACATCCTGGAGCATGGGGGGACACATTAGATCCCATAGCAGTGCCCTGCCCTTGTAGATAGAAGACATCCTGGAGCATGGGGGGACACATTAGACCCCATAGCAGTGCCCTGCCCTTGTAGATAGAAGACATCCTGGAGCATGGGGGGACACATTAGACCCCATAGCAGTGCCCTGCCCTTGTAGATAGAAGACATCCTGGAGCATAAAAAAATTCTCTGTAAGGACCAAGTGTAAGAGGTCCATGCAAAATGTGATTTCCCCATCTGTTTTGTCAGTAGAATATAGTGATGTTTCCACTGCGTACATGCTCTTGGCATGTGTAGTTGACGTATATAAACTATTATATAAACAGTAGCGTGTCTTAGACAATTGAACTGATATCCCGTATTGTCTTCAGGTATTGTCCTCAGGTATTGTCCTCAGGTATAGTCCTCAGGTATTGTCCTCAGGTATTGTCCTCAGGTATAGTCCTCAGGTATAGTCCTCAGGTATTGTCCTCAGGTATTGACCTCAGGTATAGTCCTCAGGCATTGTCCTCAGGTCTTGTCCTCAGGTATTGTCCTCAGGCATTGTCCTCAGGTCTTGTCCTCAGGTATTGTCCTCAGGCATTGTCCTCAGGTATTGTCCTCAGGTCTTGTCCTCAGGTATTGTTCTCAGGTCTTGTCCTCAGGTATTGTCCTCAGGCATTGTCCATTGTCCTCAGGTATTGTCCTCAGGTATAGTCCTCAGGCATTGTCCTCAGGTATTGTCCTCAGGTATTGTCCTCAGGTCTTGTCCTCAGGTATTGTCCTCAGGCATTGTCCATTGTCCTCAGGCACTGTCCTAAGGTATTGTCCTCAGGCATTGTCCTCAGGTCTTGTCCTCAGGCATTGTCCCCAGGTATTGTCCTCAGGCATTGTCCTCAGGCATTGTCCTCAGGTATTATCCTCAGGTATTGTCCTCAGGCATTGTCCATTGTCCTCAGGTATAGTCCTCAGGCATTGTCCTCAGGCATTGACCTCAGGTATTGTCCTCAGGTATAGTCCTCAGGCATTGTCCTCAGGTCTTGTCCTCAGGCATTGTCCTCAGGCATTGTCCTCAGGTATTGTCCTCAGGCATTGTCCATTGTCCTCAGGTATTGTCCTCGGGTATTGTCCTCAGGTATAGTCCTCAGGCATTGACCTCAGGTATAGTCCTCAGGCATTGTCCTCAGGCATTGTCCTCAGGTCTTGTCCTCAGGCATTGTCCTCAGGTATTGTCCTCAGGCATTGACCTCAGGTATAGTCCTCAGGCATTGTCCTCAGGTATTGTCCTCAGGTATAGTCCTCAGGCATTGTCCTCAGGCATTGTCCTCAGGCATTGTCCTCAGGTCTTGTCCTCAGGTATTGTCCTCAGGTATTGTCCTCAGGCATTGACCTCAGGTATAGTCCTCAGTCATTGTCCTCAGGCATTGTCCTCAGGTATTGTCCTCAGGCATTGTCCTCAGGTATTGTCCTCAGGTATAGTCCTCAGGTCTTGTCCTTAGGTATTGTCCTCAGGTCTTGTCCTCAGGTATTGTCCTCAGGCACTGTCCTCAGGCATTGTCCTCAGGTCTTGTCCTCAGGTATTGTCCTCAGGCATTGTCCTCAGGTCTTGTCCTCAGGTCTTGTCCTCAGGTATTGTCCTCAGGCATTGTCCTCAGGTATTGTCCTCAGGCATTGTCCTCAGGTCTTGTCCTCAGGTATTGTCCTCAGGTCTTGTCCTCAGGTATTGTCCTCAGGCATTGTCCATTGTCCTCAGGTATTGTCCTCAGGTATAGTCCTCAGGCATTGTCCTCAGGCATTGACCTCAGGTATTGTCCTCAGGTATAGTCCTCAGGCATTGTCCTCAGGTCTTGTCCTCAGGTATTGTCCTCAGGTCTTGTCCTCAGGTATTGTCCTCAGGTCTTGTCCTCAGGTCTTGTCCTCAGGCATTGTCCTCAGGCATTGTCCTCAGGTATTGTCCTCAGGTATAGTCCTCAGGCATTGACCTCAGGTATAGTCCTCAGGCATTGTCCTCAGGCATTGTCCTCAGGTCTTGTCCTCAGGCATTGTCCTCAGGTATTGTCCTCAGGTCTTGTCCTCAGGCATTGTCCTCAGGTCTTGTCCTCAGGCATTGTCCTCAGGTATTGTCCTCAGGCACTGTCCTCAGGTATTGTCCTCGGGTATTGTCCTCGGGTATTGTCCTCGGGCATTGTCCTCAGGCATTGTCCTCAGGCATTATCCTCAGGTATTGTCCTCAGGCATTGTCCTCAGGTATGGTCCTCAGGTATTTCCCCTAGGAATGCTCCTGTGATCCTGTAGTCTTAATGAGTGGGGTAAGTATTCTGTCCAGAAGAATGGAAAGAGGGGAGGATAAAACCAAGTCCGTGGAGGCCACAATGGGACGTCCTGGTTGAATATCTAACAGTTTGTGAACCTTCGGTAACACATTAATGACAGGTAATATTGGATTAAGATTGATCCAAAAAATCATAAACCTTCTAGTCAATGGGATAAATGAAAATTGAAGACATTTGGGGTCTCAGATACAGTCTTAGAGCTTGGGTTCCCCTGTAGTTTCTTGTAAACAGTGATGTCCCCTAACTGGGATGTAATCTCTTCAATGTAGGCTGTTTTGCCCCAGACTGCCATGCCGCCCCCCTTGTCTGCAGATTTAATTGTGATGTCCTTGTCATTCATAAGGGCCTGAGAAACTGTCTGCAAGGCATAATTACCAACCTCTGGAAAGACTTAGTGAACGTCCTTCTCCACTAAGGCCTCAAGAGCACGTGATCCTTTAGGTGGAATGAAGGAACTTCTATGTCTGAGATCCAGGTTGTGTAAACTATTAAGTGTACTCGGTCTCAAACTAGGTTGAGTTGTGACATCAGTGGACTCCGCAAAATGTGCCTTAAGTCTAAGGTTCCTCCAGAACCTTTGTAGATCCATTTCTGGCTCAAAGGTGTTGAATTTATATGAAGGGCCATTCTGTAGCAGGGGGAGCTACGCTGGACTTAGCTTCTTAGATAAAATATTGGTCACCAAAGATGTCCCTGTCCACTGTTATGTCATGATATAAAGGAGCATTTATGTAGACAGTATTCCTTATTGTCCTTGAGTCTAGTGGGTTATAGGGGTGCTCTTAGGCCTTGGCTCTGTACCCTTAGATACTGGAACATTGTGATTTGTGATTTATGAGGATCCCGGATTCTCGTTCCCGATCTCTAGTTTTAAAGTCCCTTGTTGGTATGAGTAGGACATCACTTGGAGAAGTTCTTCTAGAAGTTTCTTCAGGCTTAATCGGGTGCGCATGGAAAGAGACTGCACTTTACATAGGATATGACGGCACTCCGGGGTGAAATTATCAGGTGCTCAGAAAGGGGATAACCGTATAATGTACCGCAAGGATCATCGAATAGGGAAAATAGTGGACTCATTGTCTCGCTGTTGTGTTCAGGTCTGGTTAGTTCGGTTTGCTTGTCTCAGGGTCCTATTGCTCTCATGCTGTTCATGTTAGGTCAGTGTAGATTAGGGTTTGCATTAGGGATATCTTCATGGTCAGTGGTGTCTGGTGTTAGGGATAGATCTAGGAAACGGTTTGCGGAAAGCTCAAGTCGGTCGGTTACTGTCTGTTTGACCATCTGCTCACAAGACCATCCCACCATATAATTGTTCCATCATTTATTGGCTGTCACCTGCTACCATTGGGATATGTTCTTCATATTCCTTGAAGATTCGATTGTCCTTTTTTTGCCTAATTCGTCCTTACTGTAAGTCCTGGGGATAACTGACTACCAGGAGACATTACTAGTATTTGGATTGCTTCAGGTGTACATATGGCGGATTGTGATGGAAACTGAATAGACTTCAGTGATTTCCAGTGATGGAATCTAAAACCAAAATACTGAGCGTAGAACTTATTATATTATAGAGGACCTTTCACCAATTCTAGTTCTTCATCTGTTAATAGCCCCCGCTCCACTGATTCCAGCATAGATGGAATTTTCTCTCTAGCCCCCATCATTCCCAAGGAATACGTTTTGTTGTCCGATGTAGTATTTAAGCTCTGTACTGTCAGGTGGGCGGTGTCAGGCAGGGGGCGTGATTCAGAGCTCCAATCAGAGGCAGCCAGAGTCAGAGCTCAGAACCACACCCCTTGCCTGTTCCCGTCTGACACTTTGGGTTCACATCTGTATTGGGGTCCCCGTTCACAGACTCCGTCCTTCAAAAATTGCCCAACGAAAAAGTCCTGCAAGACCGACTTTCAATTACAAAGAACCATTGGGGTCCATTGGACTCCATTTGTGACTGCTATTTTAGCGGTCTCTTTGTCCATTGTTCTGGTCCTCTGACAGATCAGAACAACGAACACCCCAACGTTTGTGTGAACCTAGACACTTTGCCTTGGAGGTGGCTGGTGAGCCCATGCCTCCTATGCCCAGTAATGGTATTTGGTGGCACAGGGCCTCCTTTGGCCAGGCTGGAGTCGTGGTGTTCTCATGCACCTTGTGTGACTATCATATAACTTTTTGGTTAATGGATGTTCTTCAGATTCATTCGTACGCCTCACATCCTGCTTCTCACCTACTTTACATGTTAACAATAGAAGGAGACGAGAAGATAATGCTCCATTTCCTCCCAGTCTGTTGTTCATCTGCGCAGCATTTGGCAGCATCGGTCACCAGGTGCGCAGGCTGCACCGTCGCTGGCACACACGCAGAGCTGACATTTTTGGGAAGGCTGTGAAGCTTCTTTCCCTATATAAAACCTTTCCTACTGCACGCATCTTACGACTTTCCGAAAGTGAATCGTACATCTTCCAGGACCTTCCCAGGAGAATATTTCATTCTCTCACACCAGAAGCCAAAAGTCTCTGGCACAGCGGAGTGACAGGGAAGCTGTTTTCAATTATTCCTCTGGAAAGAGTCCACGATCATTACTTCTGCCAAAGCTGAAATCCCAATAGCTCTCAGCATCCCGAATCCTATCAATGTTTCATGTGGGAGTGGGAAGCTTCAGAGATGGATGTGCCGGAGCTAAAAAGTGGCAGATAAATGTGCAGAGCGGAGAGTTAGTGGTGGTGGAGATGAATGTTCTCTCTCTCGTCCTCCACAAAGGCCATGAGAAATGACTGACCACAACTGACCAGAGGTCGCCTCTTCCATAGGACATAGAGTGGTCAATCAATACTCTTGGGCCCTCTTCAGAGCTACTGGTCAAGAAATTACACAATGGGGTCATGATATTTCCTACAATGGGAACCATTTTCCCCATAGAATATTTATACACTTGTTATAGGTTTCGTGTAGGACCTTCCCTAACAAAATCTTGAAAGATTTAGGAAAATAAAATTGACACCAGGTGATGTCATCAGGTTTATAGGAGCTAAGAGGTGGGAGCAAATACAAGAAAGAACTCAGGGGGACTGGTGATGGGGCACCCTTGACTACCGGCCCATTAAATACATCATGTAGACTATCTGCTCCTTACGTGTTTGGCTGCCAGCTCTATGGCCAGATATTTGACACCAACAACCACAAACTCCAATGACCTATATATGAAGAATAATACCAGAAGCTGTGATGGAGTTCCCTATTTGCGTTGGTTTATACCACCAGTGCACCCCTTTATTGCTGGGCAGGAGGGTCAAACACTTGCTTGGCCTCCATCTCAGCTATTTTGGAGAGAACATTCTATGACTTTGTAACCTTCCGTCTGAGGGACTTTGCCGTTTTCCAACTCCCACAATGTCTTCCAAATTTCCAGTCTGAATTTGAGTCCCCAACCTTAACTCTGGCCTCCAGTCATTACGGGAGAGAACAGATCTGAGATGTGAGGGTCACAAACGTCTTCTCTTCCAGAAACATTCTGCAGAACACAAGTCTCACCAACAACAGAGCAACTTGATACAGTGGTGGAATATGGGACTTCTTGTATTGTCCATCACCACCATCACTCCTACGAGTCTTTGGAGAAGGCAGGTAACTAGACCGGAGTCTGCTTAGCCCTTCATATTAGCCATCCCTACTCCCTACTACTTGGTAGTCCAGCACTACGGCTATCGACCAGTTGGGTTACCTACAAGTAATCTCAGTTATAGTTTTGATAACAGAGGCCAATATCTATACCCATGGAAATCATTCAGTGCTAGGAGCAAGCCCCATAGCGTGAGGTCATCACATTACGTATAGACTTAGTACTCGACATTTTCACCTCCAGATGACGCCTTCTCCATGATTTTGATGGTGACTATACATTATCCTGGAGTTCAGCGCAGCAGTTTGGGCTCTGAGGGGCTTTTTGGGTAAAGAAAACAGACACATTGGCAAAAAAACAGGAACCGAATGTTTCTAGGTGTAGACGACAAGCACAGACAAGTGGAATGAGGCTCCTTCAGAAACAGAATTCCACCCCATCATGTTTTATGGCCAAGGAGGTGACAGATATCACTGCTGCACGTGGTTACTACATGTAGCCTATTTGTGGTGACAGAAACATCAACATTCAGCGATGAGAAGGAGCATCAATCACTGACCCGTGGCATATTCCACCTCACGGAGACGCGGTCCAAACCAGACAGATCATACGTCTTATTACAGGTGACCTGACGTCTACTCCAAGGTTCTTACCCCACTGATATGGTCACCATAAATCACAGGAACCAATGACTGGTCTACATAGAGCTGCATAGTGGTGCAGGGAGATGGAGAGACCCCGTCCTTGTGGTGAGCCGGCGCACAATCTACCTTCAAAGGTATCTTGGAGACTCTTGAGGATTTCAGGGCAGTTATGAAGTGTGCGGTGATATTTATAACGTCGAGTCCACGTCTTCAGGTTATCATTGCTTATCATAGATGTGCCACATGGAGAACCAGTAGATGACCATGCAAGGTCACAGGAGATTCAGTGTAGAGATGGTGCCGTGGGGGAGGCCTAAGATGGTGGATGGTCCCACCCTCACCTATCATGGTGGCTTTGCCATCAAATCCTCTTACAGGCCCTGGGGTGGCCCGGTGATGAAGGGATATCACTTGGGTGATGTTAAAGGGCGCCTGGGGACATTCCCTGCTGTGGATCTCCTGCATGTTGGTGTTTCGGGGAACCCTTTATGTTGTTCGTGAACGGCGACGCCAGCGGTTACTGTTTACGGCACAGATTACTCTTCCAGTTCTAGGTTCACATTCACCTCTGTGTTGTCTAATCGTAAAGACAGGCAGACAGCGGACCACGAGGCCCTATAACGGGATCTGTGGGGTATCGGCTGAATGATAAAGTTGTGCTCATGGGACTTTTTGTCTGTGACTGTAGGCAGCCTCTGTATTGGAGTAACATGGGGGCACAGCCGGAGGTTAGTAAGCAGTATCTACCCTGTACATACATGGAATGGCGTCTGCTCATCACTCCCTCCTCTAGTCCCATCACCCTTTCCACCATGACAAACATGGGACCTTTTCTCAGTCAGTACTGGGGCATTGCAGGGCACATTTCGGCCATGTTTATCAGGGTTCCTCACTGACATGGCATGGTAGATGTTCTCTCCACAATAAAAGGTTTCTTTCTGTGAGGTGTGGGGCCCGATGGTGCGGGGCAGCCTGTCTTACCCTAACAACCACTAACTAGAGAATAGAAGATGCTCTCAGGAACACGTCGCATTCTTCTGTGCCTCCCAACTAACCAACTGGCCCAAACTGACTAATGGGGGTTGATAGGCTACCAGGTAACTCCTCCCACCTTCTAGAAACTACAGAGTATTCCCAAGGACAGACATCACGGTATAAGATACCCCGATACCTCCCCCTAGTTGTGGTGATGCCCTGAGCTTTCTTACCTTATCCTCTAGACACTTATGTCCTCTGTGGGAAGAGCCAGCAGTGTGACCCCCATATAAGCAGGATCTAACCTGATCATGTGACTGTAGCCTGCTATACAGACAGCTTCCTCTGGGTGGCACCACAAGGCTCACTGAGGGCAGTACGCAGGGTCTTATGCCCCCCGGCAGGGTCACACACAGACTGAGAGCTCAGTATAGATGTCTGTGGACTGTTCCTATTACGGTACAGTAGTCTTATCGGACTCCGTCGCACCAGAGTGCATCAGTAGCTGCTGTACATTAGCCGGGCTGTCTTATACTCCAGTCACACCCAGAGCTGCAGCCATATTACTGGACTAACATCAGGTCTTATACCCCAGTCACACCAGAGCTGCAGCCATACTACTGATGTTACACATGTCTTATACTCCAGTCACACCTAGAGCTGCAGCCCATATTACCTGTACATAGGTCTTATACTCCAGTCACACCCAGAGCTGCAGCCACTATTACTGCTGTACATCATGTCTTATACTCCAGTCACACCCAGAGCTGCAGCCACTATTACTGCTGTACATCAGGTCTTATACCCCAGTCACACCTAGAGCTGCAGCCACTATTACTGCTGTTACATCAGGTCTTATACTCCAGTCACATCTAGAGCTGCAGCCACTATTACTGCTGTTACATCAGGTCTTATACTCCAGTCACATCCAGAGCTGCAGTCACATATTACTGCTGTTACATCAGGTCTTATACTCCAGTCACATCCAGAGCTGCAGCCACTATTACTGCTGTTACATCAGGTCTTATACTCCAGTCACACCCAGAGCTGCAGCCACTATTACTCCCCGCTGCAGTCACTAGTACTAGCTGTGTCATCAGCTTATACTCCAGTCACACCCAGAGCTGCAGCCACTATTACTGCTGTTACATCAGGTCTTACACCTCCAGTCACACCTAGAGCTGCAGCCACTATTACTGCTGTTACAGTGAGGTCTTATACTCCAGTCACACCTAGAGCTGCAGCCACTATTACTGCTGTACATCAGGTCTTATACTCCAGTCACACCTAGAGCTGCAGCCACTATTACTGCTGTACAGCATACTCGTCACATCAGTGTCTTATACTCCAGTCACACCCAGAGCTGCAGCCACTATTACTGCTGTTACATCAGGTCTTATACTCCAGTCACACCCAGAGCTGCAGCCACTATTACTGCTGTTACATCAGGTCTTATACTCCAGTCACACCTAGAGCTGCAGCCACTATTACTGCTGTTACATCATGTCTTATACTCCAGTCACACCTAGAGCTGCAGCCACTATTACTGCTGTACATCATGTCTTATACTCCAGTCACACCTAGAGCTGCAGCCACTATTACTGCTGTTACATCATGGTCTTATACTCCAGTCACACCTAGAGCTGCAGCCACTATTACTGCTGTTACATCAGGTCTTATACTCCAGTCACACCCAGAGCTGCAGCCACTATTACTGCTGTACATTCAGGTCTTATACTCCAGTCACACCTAGAGCTGCAGCCACTATTACTGCTGTTACATCAGGTCTTATACTCCAGTCACACCTAGAGCTGCAGCCACTATTACTGCTGTTACATCAGGTCTTATACTCCAGTCACACCTAGAGCTGCAGCCACTATTACTGCTGTACATCAGGTCTTATACCCCAGTCACACCCAGAGCTGCAGCCATCACTTACTGCTGTACATCAGGTCTTATACCCCAGCACACCAGAGCTGCGAACGGCATGCTATACTCCAGTCACACCTAGAGCTGCAGCCACTATTACTGCTGTACATCAGGTCTTATACTCCAGTCACACCTAGAGCTGCAGCCACTATTACTGCTGTACATCAGGTCTTATACTCCAGTCACACCTAGAGCTGCAGCCACTATTACTGCTGTACATCAGGTCTTATACTCCAGTCACACCCAGAGCTGCAGTCACTTTACTGCATGTGTACATCAGGTCTTATACTCCAGTCACACCCAGAGCTGCAGCCACTATTACTGCTGTACATCAGGTCTTATACTCCAGTCACACCTAGAGCTGCAGCCACTAACTGGCCATATTACTGCTGTACATTGTCTTATACTCCAGTCACACCTAGAGCTGCAGCCACTATTACTGCTGTACATCATGGTCTTATACTCCAGTCACACCTAGAGCTGCAGCCACTATTACTGCTGTACATCAGGTCTTATACTCCAGTCACACCCAGAGCTGCAGCCACACGTACAAGTCTAAGCCAGCCAAGCGGCACATATTACTGCTGTACATCAGGTCTTATACCCAGTCACACCCAGAGCTGCAGCCATATTACTGCTGTACATCAGGTCTTATACTCCAGTCACATCTAGAGCTGCAGCCACTATTACTGCTGTTACATCAGGTCTTATACTCCAGTCACACCTAGAGCTGCAGCCACTATTACTGCTGTACATCAGGTCTTATACTCCAGTCACACCTAGAGCTGCAGCCACTATTACTGCTGTACATAGGTCTTATACTCCAGTCACACCTAGAGCTGCAGCCACTATTACTGCTGTTACATAGGTCTTATACTCCAGTCACACCCAGAGCTGCAGTCCAATACTGCTGCATATTGTCTTATACCCTCCAGTCACACCTAGAGCTGACAGTCATGCGAGTTAAGCTGAGCCATATACACCCAGTCACACCTAGAGCTGCAGCCATATTACTGCTGTACATATGTCTTATACTCCAGTCACACCTAGAGCTGCAGCCACTATTACTGCTGTACATCAGGTCTTATACTCCAGTCACACCAGTCACACCTAGAGCTGCAGCCACTATTACTGCTGTACATCATGTCTTATACTCCAGTCACACCTAGAGCTGCAGCCACTATTACTGCTGTACATCAGGTCTTATACCTCCAGTCACACCCAGAGCTGCAAACGCGACAGTCACTATTACTGCTGTACATATGTCTTATACTCCAGTCACACCTAGAGCTGCAGCCATATTACTGCTGTACATCAGGTCTTATACTCCAGTCACACAGACTCAGCCAAACGCTGACACAGGCAACTCCAGCACACCAGAGCGCAGCCATATTACTGCTGTACATTGTCTTATACTCCAGTCACACCTAGAGCTGCAGCCATATTACTGCTGTACATATGTCTTATACCCAGTCACACCTAGAGCTGCAGCCATATTACTGCTGTACATCAGGTCTTATACTCCAGTCACACCTAGAGCTGCAGCCACTATTACTGCTGTACATCATGTCTTATACTCCAGTCACACCAGAGCTCAGCAACACACCTAGAGCTGCAGCCATATTACTGCTGTACATCATGTCTTATACTCCAGTCACACCTAGAGCTGCAGCCATATTACTGCTGTACATTGTCTTATACACCAGTCACACCTAGAGCTGCAGTCACTATTACTGCTGTACATCATGTCTTATACTCCAGTCACACCTAGAGCTGCAGCCATATTACTGCTGTACATAGGTCTTATACTCCAGTCACACCTAGAGCTGCAGCCATATTACTGCTGTACATCATGTCTTATACTCCAGTCACACCTAGAGCTGCAGCCACTATTACTGCTGTACATCATGTCTTATACTCCAGTCACACCTAGAGCTGCAGCCACTATTACTGCTGTACATCAGGTCTTATACTCCAGTCACACCTAGAGCTGCAGCCATATTACTGCTGTACATCAGGTCTTATACTCCAGTCACACCTAGAGCTGCAGCCACTATTACTGCTGTACAGACCAGTCACACCTAGAGCTGCAGCAAACTGCGCAGCATATTACTGCTGTACATAGGTCTTATACTCCAGTCACACCTAGAGCTGCAGCCATATTACTGCTGTACATAGGTCTTATACTCCAGTCACACCTAGAGCTGCAGCCATATTACTGCTGTACATATGTCTTATACTCCAGTCACACCTAGAGCTGCAGCCATATTACTGCTGTACACAGGTCTTATACTCCAGTCACACCCAGAGCTGCAGCCATATTACTGCTGTACATCAGGCTGCTTATACTCCAGTCACACCTAGAGCTGCAGCCATATTACTGCTGTACATTGTCTTATACTCCAGTCACACCAGAGCTGCAGCATATACGCCAGTCAACACCAGTCACACCTAGAGCTGCAGCCACTAGCATACTGCTGTACATCATGTCTTATACTCCAGTCACACCTAGAGCTGCAGCCATATTACTGCTGTACATCCAGGTCTTATACTCCAGTCACACCTAGAGCTGCAGTCATATTACTGCTGTACATATGTCTTATACTCCAGTCACACCTAGAGCTGCAGCCATATTACTGCTGTACATCAGGTCTTATACTCCAGTCACACCTAGAGCTGCAGCCAAACGCGACAGCAACCCAGCACACCAGAGCGCAGCCATATTACTGCTGTACATATGTCTTATACTCCAGTCACACCTAGAGCTGCAGCAGCTGCAGTCACTATACTGCTGCAGCCATGTACTGTACATTGTCTTATACTCCAGTCACACCTAGAGCTGCAGCCATATACGTACTGCTGTACATCAGGTCTTATACTCCAGTCACACCTAGAGCTGCAGCCATATTACTGCTGTACAGCCATACACCCCCCCCCCCAACCTGCAGCAAACTGCTGACATTGTCTTATACTCCAACCAGCAGTCACACCCAGAGCTGCAGCCATATACTGGCTGACTACATGGTCTTATACTCCAGTCACACCTAGAGCTGCAGCCATATTACTGCTGTACATCATGTCTTATACTCCAGTCACACCTAGAGCTGCAGCCACTATTACTGCTGTACATCAGGTCTTATACTCCAGTCACACCTAGAGCTGCAGCCATATTACTGCTGTACATATGTCTTATACTCCAGTCACACCTAGAGCTGCAGCCATATTACTGCTGTACATCAGGTCTTATACTCCAGTCACACCTAGAGCTGCAGCCATATTACTGCTGTACATATGTCTTATACTCCAGTCACACCTAGAGCTGCAGCCATATTACTGCTGTACATTAGGTCTTATACTCCAGGTCACACCTAGAGCTGCAGCCATATTACTGCTGTACATCAGGTCTTATACTCCAGTCACACCTAGAGCTGCAGCCATATTACTGCTGTACATCTGTCTTATACTCCAGTCACACCTAGAGCTGCAGCCATATTACTGCTGTACATCATGTCTTATACTCCAGTCACACCTAGAGCTGCAGCCATATTACTGCTGTACATCAGGTCTTATACTCCAGTCACACCTAGAGCTGCAGCCATATTACTGCTGTACATCATGTCTTATACTCCAGTCACACCTAGAGCTGCAGCCATATTACTGCTGTACATCAGGTCTTATACTCCAGTCACACCTAGAGCTGCAGCCATATTACTGCTGTACATCATGTCTTATACTCCAGTCACACCTAGAGCTGCAGCCATATTACTGCTGTACATCATGTCTTATACTCCAGTCACACCTAGAGCTGCAGCCAATACGCGCATGCTAACCCAGCACACCTAGAGCTGCAGCCATATTACTGCTGTACATAGGTCTTATACTCCAGTCACACCTAGAGCTGCAGCCATATTACTGCTGTACATATGTCTTATACTCCAGTCACACCTAGAGCTGCAGCCATATTACTGCTGTACATATGTCTTATACTCCAGTCACACCTAGAGCTGCAGCCATATTACTGCTGTACCATTGTCTTATACTCCAGTCACACCTAGAGCTGCAGCCATATTACTGCATACTCCAGTACATGTGTCTTACTACTCCCAGTCACACCTAGAGCTGCAGCCATATTACTGCTGTACATAGGTCTTATACTCCAGTCACACCTAGAGCTGCAGCCATATTACTGCTGTACATAGGTCTTATACTCCAGTCACACCTAGAGCTGCAGCCATATTACTGCTGTACATATGTCTTATACTCCAGTCACACCTAGAGCTGCAGCCATATTACTGCTGTACATAGGTCTTATACTCCAGTCACACCTAGAGCTGCAGCCATATTACTGCTGTACATCAGGTCTTATACTCCAGTCACACCTAGAGCTGCAGCCATATTACTGCTGTACATCATGTCTTATACTCCAGTCACACCTAGAGCTGCAGCCATATTACTGCTGTACATCATGTCTTATACTCCAGTCACACCTAGAGCTGCAGCCATATTACTGCTGTACATCATGTCTTATACTCCAGTCACACCTAGAGCTGCAGCCATATTACTGCTGTACATTGTCTTATACTCCAGTCACACCTAGAGCTGCAGCCATATTACTGCTGTACATATGTCTTATACTCCAGTCACACCTAGAGCTGCAGCCATATTACTGCTGCACATTGTCTTATACTCCAGTCACACCTAGAGCTGCAGCCATATTACTGCGCTACCCGTACACCAGGCTGCCCTTTACTGCTGTACCCTCCAGTCACACCTAGAGCTGCAGCCATATTACTGCTGTACATCAGGTCTTATACTCCAGTCACACCTAGAGCTGCAGCCATATTACTGCTGTACATATGTCTTATACTCCAGTCACACCTAGAGCTGCAGCCATATTACTGCTGTACATAGGTCTTATACTCCAGTCACACCTAGAGCTGCAGCCATATTACTGCTGTACATATGTCTTATACTCCAGTCACACCTAGAGCTGCAGCCATATTACTGCTGTACATATGTCTTATACTCCAGTCACACCTAGAGCTGCAGCCATATTACTGCTGTACATATGTCTTATACTCCAGTCACACCTAGCGCAGTCACACCTAGAGCTGCAGCCATATTACTGCTGTACATTGTCTTATACTCCAGTCACACCTAGAGCTGCAGCCATATTACTGCTGTACATATGTCTTATACTCCAGTCACACCTAGAGCTGCAGCCATATTACTGCTGTACATATGTCTTATACTCCAGTCACACCTAGAGCTGCAGCCATATTACTGCTCCCGTACAGGTGCAGTACATTGTCTTATACTCCAGTCACACCTAGAGCTGCAGCCATATTACTGCTGTACATCGGTCTTATACTCCAGTCACACCTAGAGCTGCAGCCATATTACTGCTGTACATATGTCTTATACTCCAGTCACACCTAGAGCTGCAGCCATATTACTGCTGTACATCATGTCTTATACTCCAGTCACACCTAGAGCTGCAGCCATATTACTGCTGTACATCATGTCTTATACTCCAGTCACACCTAGAGCTGCAGCCATATTACTGCTGTACATAGGTCTTATACTCCAGTCACACCTAGAGCTGCAGCCATATTACTGCTGTACACATGGTCTTATACTCCAGTCACACCTAGAGCTGCAGCCATATTACTGCTGTACATAGGTCTTATACTCCAGTCACACCTAGAGCTGCAGCCATATTACTGCTGTCAGACATTGTCTTATACTCCAGTCACACCTAGAGCTGCAGCCATATTACTGCCTGTACATTGTCTTATACTCCAGTCACACCTAGAGCTGCAGCCATATTACTGCTGTACATAGGTCTTATACTCCAGTCACACCTAGAGCTGCAGCCATATTACTGCTGTACATATGTCTTATACTCCAGTCACACCTAGAGCTGCAGCCATATTACTGCTGTACATCATGTCTTATACTCCAGTCACACCTAGAGCTGCAGCCATATTACTGCTGTACATCATGTCTTATACTCCAGTCACACCTAGAGCTGCAGCCATATTACTGCTGTACATGCTTACTCCAGCACACCTAGAGCTGCAGCCATATTACTGCTGTACATTGTCTTATACTCCAGTCACACCTAGAGCTGCAGCCATATTACTGCTGTACATTGTCTTATACTCCAGTCACACCTAGAGCTGCAGCCATATTACTGCTGTACATAGGTCTTATACTCCAGTCACACCTAGAGCTGCAGCCATATTACTGCTGTACATATGTCTTATACTCCAGTCACACCTAGAGCTGCAGCCATATTACTGCTGCCGTTACATTGTCTTATACTCCAGTCACACCTAGAGCTGCAGCCATATTACTGCTGTACATTGTCTTATACTCCAGTCACACCTAGAGCTGCAGCCATATTACTGCTGTACATCATGTCTTATACTCCAGTCACACCTAGAGCTGCAGCCATATTACTGCTGTACATCAGGTCTTATACTCCAGTCACACCTAGAGCTGCAGCCATATTACTGCTGTACATCATGTCTTATACTCCAGTCACACCTAGAGCTGCAGCCATATTACTGCTGTACATCATGTCTTATACTCCAGTCACACCTAGAGCTGCAGCCATATTACTGCTGTACATATGTCTTATACTCCAGTCACACCTAGAGCTGCAGCCATATTACTGCTGTAAGACCATTGTCTTATACTCCAGTCACACCTAGAGCTGCAGCCATATTACTGCTGTACATATGTCTTATACTCCAGTCACACCTAGAGCTGCAGCCATATTACTGCTGTACATATGTCTTATACTCCAGTCACACCTAGAGCTGCAGCCATATTACTGCTGTACATTGTCTTATACTCCAGTCACACCTAGAGCTGCAGCCATATTACTGCTGTACATTGTCTTATACTCCAGTCACACCTAGACTGCAGCCATATACGAGCCATACACCCCCCACACCCAAGCTGCAGCCATATTACTGCTGTACATATGTCTTATACTCCAGTCACACCTAGAGCTGCAGCCATATTACTGCTGTACATATGTCTTATACTCCAGTCACACCTAGAGTGCAGCCATATTACTGCTGTCATTGCCTTATACCCAGTCACACCTAGAGCTGCAGCCATATTACTGCTGTACATATGTCTTATACTCCAGTCACACCTAGAGCTGCAGCCATATTACTGCTGTACATATGTCTTATACTCCAGTCACACCTAGAGCTGCAGCCATATTACTGCTGTACATATGTCTTATACTCCAGTCACACCTAGAGCTGCAGCCATATTACTGCTGTACATATGTCTTATACTCCAGTCACACCTAGAGCTGCAGCCATATTACTGCTGTACATATGTCTTATACTCCAGTCACACCTAGAGCTGCAGCCATATTACTGCTGTACATATGTCTTATACTCCAGTCACACCTAGAGCTGCAGCCATATTACTGCTGTACATTGTCTTATACTCCAGTCACACCTAGAGCTGCAGCCATATTACTGCTGTACATCAGGTCTTATACTCCAGTCACACCTAGAGCTGCAGCCATATTACTGCTGTACATATGTCTTATACTCCAGTCACACCTAGAGCTGCAGCCATATTACTGCTGTACATTGTCTTATACTCCAGTCACACCTAGAGCTGCAGCCATATTACTGCTGTACATATGTCTTATACTCCAGTCACACCTAGAGCTGCAGCCATATTACTGCTGTACATTGTCTTATACTCCAGTCACACCTAGAGCTGCAGCCATATTACTGCTGTACATATGTCTTATACTCCAGTCACACCTAGAGCTGCAGCCATATTACTGCTGTACATGGTCTTATACTCCAGTCACACCTAGAGCTGCAGCCATATTACTGCTGTACATTGTCTTATACTCCAGTCACACCTAGAGCTGCAGCCATATTACTGCTGTACATTGTCTTATACTCCAGTCACACCTAGAGCTGCAGCCATATTACTGCTGTACATATGTCTTATACTCCAGTCACACCTAGAGCTGCAGCCATATTACTGCTGTACATATGTCTTATACTCCAGTCACACCTAGAGCTGCAGCCATATTACTGCTGTACATATGTCTTATACTCCAGTCACACCTAGAGCTGCAGCCATATTACTGCTGTACATATGTCTTATACTCCAGTCACACCTAGAGCTGCAGCCATATTACTGCTGTACATTGTCTTATACTCCAGTCACACCTAGAGCTGCAGCCATATTACTGCTGTACATTGTCTTATACTCCAGTCACACCTAGAGCTGCAGCCATATTACTGCTGTACATTGTCTTATACTCCAGTCACACCTAGAGCTGCAGCCATATTACTGCTGTACATTGTCTTATACTCCAGTCACACCTAGAGCTGCAGCCATATTACTGCTGTACATGGTCTTATACTCCAGTCACACCTAGAGCTGCAGCCATATTACTGCTGTACATTGTCTTATACTCCAGTCACACCTAGAGCTGCAGCCATATTACTGCTGTACATTGTCTTATACTCCAGTCACACCTAGAGCTGCAGCCATATTACTGCTGTACATTGTCTTATACTCCAGTCACACCTAGAGCTGCAGCCATATTACTGCTGTACATATGTCTTATACTCCAGTCACACCTAGAGCTGCAGCCATATTACTGCTGTACATTGTCTTATACTCCAGTCACACCTAGAGCTGCAGCCATATTACTGCTGTACATTTACACAGTCTTATACTCCAGTCACACCTAGAGCTGCAGCCATATTACTGCTGTACATTGTCTTATACTCCAGTCACACCTAGAGCTGCAGCCATATTACTGCTGTACATTGTCTTATACTCCAGTCACACCTAGAGCTGCAGCCATATTACTGCTGTACATTGTCTTATACTCCAGTCACACCTAGAGCTGCAGCCATATTACTGCTGTACATTGTCTTATACTCCAGTCACACCTAGAGCTGCAGCCATATTACTGCTGTACATTGTCTTATACTCCAGTCACACCTAGAGCTGCAGCCATATTACTGCTGTACATATGTCTTATACTCCAGTCACACCTAGAGCTGCAGCCATATTACTGCTGTACATATGTCTTATACTCCAGTCACACCTAGAGCTGCAGCCATATTACTGCTGTACATATGTCTTATACTCCAGTCACACCTAGAGCTGCAGCCATATTACTGCTGTACATTGTCTTATACTCCAGTCACACCTAGAGCTGCAGCCATATTACTGCTGTACATTGTCTTATACTCCAGTCACACCTAGAGCTGCAGCCATATTACTGCTGTACATTGTCTTATACTCCAGTCACACCTAGAGCTGCAGCCATATTACTGCTGTACATATGTCTTATACTCCAGTCACACCTAGAGCTGCAGCCATATTACTGCTGTACATATGTCTTATACTCCAGTCACACCTAGAGCTGCAGCCATATTACTGCTGTACATCATGTCTTATACTCCAGTCACACCTAGAGCTGCAGCCATATTACTGCTGTACATATGTCTTATACTCCAGTCACACCTAGAGCTGCAGCCATATTACTGCTGTACATTGTCTTATACTCCAGTCACACCTAGAGCTGCAGCCATATTACTGCTGTACATTGTCTTATACTCCAGTCACACCTAGAGCTGCAGCCATATTACTGCTGTACATTGTCTTATACTCCAGTCACACCTAGAGCTGCAGCCATATTACTGCTGTACATAGTCTAGTCCAGTCACACCTAGAGCTGCAGCCATATTACTGCTGTACATATGTCTTATACTCCAGTCACACCTAGAGCTGCAGCCATATTACTGCTGTACATTGTCTTATACTCCAGTCACACCTAGAGCTGCAGCCATATTACTGCTGTACATTGTCTTATACTCCAGTCACACCTAGAGCTGCAGCCATATTACTGCTGTACATTGTCTTATACTCCAGTCACACCTAGAGCTGCAGCCATATTACTGCTGTACATTGTCTTATACTCCAGTCACACCTAGAGCTGCAGCCATATTACTGCTGTACATTGTCTTATACTCCAGTCACACCTAGAGCTGCAGCCATATTACTGCTGTACATTGTCTTATACTCCAGTCACACCTAGAGCTGCAGCCATATTACTGCTGTACATTGTCTTATACTCCAGTCACACCTAGAGCTGCAGCCATATTACTGCTGTACATTGTCTTATACTCCAGTCACACCTAGAGCTGCAGCCATATTACTGCTGTACATTGTCTTATACTCCAGTCACACCTAGAGCTGCAGCCATATTACTGCTGTACATTGTCTTATACTCCAGTCACACCTAGAGCTGCAGCCATATTACTGCTGTACATCATGTCTTATACTCCAGTCACACCTAGAGCTGCAGCCATATTACTGCTGTACATTGTCTTATACTCCAGTCACACCTAGAGCTGCAGCCATATTACTGCTGTACATTGTCTTATACTCCAGTCACACCTAGAGCTGCAGCCATATTACTGCTGTACATTGTCTTATACTCCAGTCACACCTAGAGCTGCAGCCATATTACTGCTGTACATATGTCTTATACTCCAGTCACACCTAGAGCTGCAGCCATATTACTGCTGTACATTGTCTTATACTCCAGTCACACCTAGAGCTGCAGCCATATTACTGCTGTACATTGCTTATACTCCAGTCACACCTAGAGCTGCAGCCATATTACTGCTGTACATTGTCTTATACTCCAGTCACACCTAGAGCTGCAGCCATATTACTGCTGTACATATGTCTTATACTCCAGTCACACCTAGAGCTGCAGCCATATTACTGCTGTACATTGTCTTATACTCCAGTCACACCTAGAGCTGCAGCCATATTACTGCTGTACATTGTCTTATACTCCAGTCACACCTAGAGCTGCAGCCATATTACTGCTGTACATTGTCTTATACTCCAGTCACACCTAGAGCTGCAGCCATATTACTGCTGTACATTGTCTTATACTCCAGTCACACCTAGAGCTGCAGCCATATTACTGCTGTACATATGTCTTATACTCCAGTCACACCTAGAGCTGCAGCCATATTACTGCTGTACATTGTCTTATACTCCAGTCACACCTAGAGCTGCAGCCATATTACTGCTGTACATTGTCTTATACTCCAGTCACACCTAGAGCTGCAGCCATATTACTGCTGTACATTGTCTTATACTCCAGTCACACCTAGAGCTGCAGCCATATTACTGCTGTACATTGTCTTATACTCCAGTCACACCTAGAGCTGCAGCCATACGCAACCCCCCCCCCTGAGCAATTACTGCTGTACATTGTCTTATACTCCAGTCACACCTAGAGCTGCAGCCATATTACTGCTGTACATTGTCTTATACTCCAGTCACACCTAGAGCTGCAGCCATATTACTGCTGTACATTGTCTTATACCCAGTCACACCTAGAGCTGCAGCCATATTACTGCTGACATTGTCTTATACTCCAGTCACACCTAGAGCTGCAGCCATATTACTGCTGTACATGGTCTTATACTCCAGTCACACCTAGAGCTGCAGCCATATTACTGCTGTACATTGTCTTATACTCCAGTCACACCTAGAGCTGCCTGAGCTCGCATATTACTGCTGTACATTGTCTTATACTCCAGTCACATCTAGAGCTGCAGCCATATTACTGCTGTACATTGTCTTATACTCCAGTCACACCTAGAGCTGCAGCCATATTACTGCTGTACATTGTCTTATACTCCAGTCACACCTAGAGCTGCAGCCATATTACTGCTGTACATCGGTCTTATACTCCAGTCACACCTAGAGCTGCAGCCATATTACTGCTGTACATTGTCTTATACTCCAGTCACACCTAGAGCTGCAGCCATATTACTGCTGTACATTGTCTTATACTCCAGTCACACCTAGAGCTGCAGCCATATTACTGCTGTACATTGTCTTATACTCGTCACACTCCAGAGCTGCAGCCATATTACTGCTGTACATCAGGTCTTATACTCCAGTCACACCTA
This sequence comes from Leptodactylus fallax, assembly GCA_947044405.1. Taxonomy (NCBI): domain Eukaryota; kingdom Metazoa; phylum Chordata; class Amphibia; order Anura; family Leptodactylidae; genus Leptodactylus; species Leptodactylus fallax. The sequence goes on from CAMRHE010000903.1 coordinate 81,228, forward strand.
GAGCTATATCCATACACTCCATATACCCTACATCTATACATCATGTACCCTACATCTATACATCATGTTATATCCAACCTCCATATATCCATACACATGTTATATCCATAACATATCCCTACATCTATACATCATGTTATATCCATACACTCCATATACCCTACATCTATACATACATGTTATATCCATACACTCCATATACCCTACATCTATACATCATGTTATATCCATACACTCCATATACCCTACATCTATACATCATGTTATATCCATACACTCCATATACCCTACATCTATACATCACATGTTATATCCATACACTCCATATACCCTACATCTATACATCATGTTATATCCATACACTCCATATACCCTACATCTATACATCATGTTATATCCATACACTCCATATACCCTACATCTATACATCATGTTATATCCATACACTCCATATACCCTACATCTATACATCATGTTATATCCATACACTCCATATACCCTACATCTATACATCATGTTATATCCATACACTCCATATACCCTACATCTATACATCATGTTATATCCATACACTCCATATACCCTACATCTATACACATCATGTTATATCCATACACTCCATATACCCTACATCTATACATCATGTTATATCCATACACTCCATATACCCTACATCTATACATCACATGTTATATCCATACACTCCATATACCCTACATCTATACATCATGTTATATCCATACACTCCATATCTATACCCTACATCTATACATCCCCCCCCTACATCTATACATCATGTTATATCCATACACTCCATATACCCTACATCTATACATCCATGTTATATCCATACACTCCATATACCCTACATCTATACATCATATGTTATATCCATACACTCCATATACCCTACATCTATACATCACATGTTATATCCATACACTCCATATACCCTACATCTATACATCATGTTATATCCATACACTCCATATACCCTACATCTATACATCATGTTATATCCATACACTCCATATACCCTACATCTATACATCATATGTTATATCCATACACTCCATATACCCTACATCTATACATCACATGTTATATCCATACACTCCATATACCCTACATCTATACATCACATGTTATATCCATACACTCCATATACCCTACATCTATACATCATGTTATATCCATACACTCCATATACCCTACATCTATACATCATATGTTATATCCATACACTCCATATACCCTACATCTATACATCATGTTATATCCATACACTCCATATACCCTACATCTATACATCATATGTTATATCCATACACTCCATATACCCTACATCTATACATCATGTTATATCCATACACTCCATATACCCTACATCTATACATCACATGTTATATCCATACACTCCATATACCCTACATCTATACATCATGTTATATCCATACACTCCATATACCCTACATCTATACATCATGTTATATCCATACACTCCATATACCCTACATCTATACATCATGTTATATCCATACACTCCATATACCCTACATCTATACATCATGTTATATCCAACACCAACATATACCCTACACATCATGTTATATCCATACACTCCATATACCCTACATCTATACATCATGTTATATCCATACACTCCATATACCCTACATCTATACATCATGTTATATCCATACACTCCATATACCCTACATCTATACATCATGTTATATCCATACACTCCATATACCCTACATCTATACATCATGTTATATCCATACACTCCATATACCCTACATCTATACATCATGTTATATCCATACACTCCATATATCCTACATCTATACATCATGTTATATCCATACACTCCATATACCCTACATCTATACATCATGTTATATCCATACACTCCATATACCCTACATCTATACATCATGTTATATCCATACACTCCATATACCCTACATCTATACATCATGTTATATCCATACACTCCATATACCCTACATCTATACATCACATGTTATATCCATACACTCCATATACCCTACATCTATACATCATGTTATATCCATACACTCCATATACCCTACATCTATACATCGCATGTTATATCCATACACTCCATATACCCTACATCTATACATCACATCAGGCCGTATGTTCAGAGACCTGGGGTGCAGGCCGCATGTTCAGAGACCCGGGGTGCAGGCCACTTGTACGGCTTTGATTTGGTACAAGCTCCGCGACCGCCAGTAGTAACCTCGGTCACTTTACTTCGGAACCTTTCTTGTACCGGTTTTCCGGGGACTGAATTCTCAGACGGATCTTCCTCCTTTTTGCAAGTTTATATTTGCTGAGCCTCTTTTTCTGGCCTCGGTCTGTATATTTTTATATTAATTCTCTGTACAAGGAATTAAGATTTGCGAAATTTGCGGGGGGAGGGTTTTTTTGTGAGCACTACTTGCTGATTCCTTCTCCCCCTCCTATAGAAGCCTCCTTCATCTCAGTGCAGTAGATGTCTGGTCTCTTAGTGAGGAAGGCCTCTTACTCCTCCTGGATTACTGTTCTTGGTTCTCTGGGCAGCTCGGTAGCTCAGTGGGTAGCGCCGCGGCCTGGCCTTGTAGCGCTGCGGCCTGGCCTTGTAGCTCTGCGGTTATGAGTTCAAATCCTATAAGGAGTTTAAAAGAAAAAAAAAAAAGTGGCCTGATTTGTGTGGCTTGTAGACACTGTGAGCAGGAAACGACGCATACTCTTTCACTAATCTCCAAGAGGACGTCCATGTGATGCTCATCGGATGAAGATACCTTGGAGAATTCCGGCAGACCTCTTTTTCCTCTAGAGAAGATAAATAGTCTGCTGAAGTCCATCCAGTCAAGGGACCAAGATGTTGACGGGGAAGCCTCCACTTCCACCAATAGGGGGCCTAGGGCCTTCCAAGTGGTCGTAAAACATCCTGATGTATGGAAACATCCTGAGAAAGCCCCTATTTTATCCAGGAGGTTAAAGCCTTGTTTCCTGTTTTGGAATCCCAGTTGGACCAATGGGTCCCCTCCTAAAGTCGATATGACAGTAGCCAAATTGTCCCAGCGGATGATGGCTCCAACCTCTCAGACCCTATGCATAGGTGCATGGAGGGCACCCTCAGAAAGGCTCATTCTGTGGCCTCTGCTCAGACCTCGTTGGCCATTGCCTCTAATGAGGTATCAAACAAGTTGCGCTCTGATCTAGCCCAACTAGAGAGGGACTTTGACTCTGGAGTCCAGAGATTACCTCTTATCATTTTTGAGCTCAGTCTCTAGCCGAGGCCTCCCAACATCAGCTTATGCCGGCCAAAAAATCTATAGCCCTCTCCACTGCAGCCAGAAGGCCGTTATGGGTAAAACCCTGGAGAGTTGATATCACCTTCAAGTATAACTTTGATCTGGGTAAACCTTTCAGCAGAGGCCTGGATGAGATCATGGAAGGTCTAGCCAACAAGATGGGTAAGAGACTACCTCAATCTTTTAGAGGCAGATCAAGACCTCCTGGCCGGGTCAGAGGTTATCAGTAGAGATGAGCGAATCGATTCTGCAGAAGTGGAATTCGATCCGAATTTCAGGAAATCTTCGATTCTCCACGATTCCGGATTTCCTGATGCTTCGCGGTAACGAATACTTAGTAAGGACCTTTGTGACATCAGACAGTCACAAGATATTCTCTAGTGATGTGATTGGGTAGGCGTGTCTTTGCTTGTTAGCAGATCCTTCCACATGAATAAAACTTAGTCAGATCAAGACCGAGAGAGACATGACTGTGGCATCCAAGGGCTTCCGCCATTTTGCCACCCACCCCGACTCTCTGAAGACTGGAAATAGCTGTTTATTCGCCGCAAAGTAATTTGAATTGAAGAAAATTTTTTTGGAACTTTGAATCGAACTTTTGAGAAATTCGCTCATCTCTAGTTATTAGCCTCAGTTTAGACCTCAGTTCCAGAGGCATCCTAGATACCAGTCTTTGGGTTCTAACGCCAGCTATTTTCTTCTTGAGGCAGAGACTCCTTGGGGGATGATTCTCCCAATTTTTCACCTTCTGCAGGAGAAGAGTCAAGACCCTATGGTCTTGTAAATAGTACAGTGGGGATGTGTGATCGATTTTCTTCATCCGCTCGAGACTGATTCATTATGACCTGCTCCCTTCCTGCGGCTCGGCAGGTTATACTGGAAAGTTCCATTCACAATTACATCTACAAGGGGGTCTTGAAAGACATCCCCCCTCTGATGTAGGATTCGGTGTTTACTCCCCAGTTTTTCTGGTGCTAAAACCTACAGGCGAATGGAGGATGATTATAGATCTAAGATATCCGAATCTCTTCATAAGGTTAAAGAATTTTCGAATGGGAATTCGTTACATCCTTTCTACTGCAGGGCAAGGTCCTTGCCACCCTAGACCTAAAGGATGCCTATCTACTCATTCCAGTTTATTCTCCGCACAGAAGGTATCTCAGAATCGCTGTCTCAGCTCTCAGCCACAGGAAGCATCTTTAGTTTGCGGCATCCCGTTGGCTCCCCACACCTTTACCAAGGTGGTGGCGCCAGTAGCAGCCGCACTCAGACTTCAAGGTCTATTCATACTGCCATACTTGGACGACTGGCTAAATAAGAGCTCCGTCAAAATCCATCCTGCTCCAGCATTTGCAGATAGCCGTGTCCTTCAACTACTAGGTTGGCTAATAAATTGAGAAAAGTCAGAGGTGATTCCCTATACTCAGAGAAAGTTCCTGGGGTTTCTCCTGGACTCAAACCACATGAAAATTTCCTAAACTCCTTCAAGGAATGAAAGGTTTCCCTCAGATGGTGGATACACCTGAAAGACGGATGTCCACGGTCCACTCTCGTTGGACCCTGTTGACTACCGATGCATCCCTCTCAGGATGAGGAGCCCACCTGTACGAGAAGACCATACAAGGAGTCTGGAGCAGGCTAGAAAAGAGGACATCGTCCAACTGGATGGAGCTCAGAGCAGTTTACCTGGCACTACTTCTCTCCTCTCCTCCGAGAAAGAGCGGTCAAAATTCGGTCCCACAGTATGACGACCGTAATGTATCTGAACAAACAGGGAGGCACCAGATCGCTATCTCTCCTCAGGGAGACAGGTCTGATTTTTAGCTGGGCAGAGGAAAATCTGACCCACTTATCCGTGGTTCACATCAGGGGCTACTTGAACATAGTAGCAGATCAGTTGAGTCGGGTTCTCGCCGTATCAGCAGATTGGTTTCTCAATCCAGAGATCTTCCATCAGATTATCGTGAAGTGGGGTCTTCCAGAAGTAGACCTTATGACGACCAGACTCAACGCCAAGTAGAGACGTTCTACTCAATGTATCAGGAGGACAATCCCTTGGCAGTGGATGCCCTGTCCATCCCTTGGAGGTTCAGGCTGGCATACATCTTCCCTCCACTTTCCATGATACCAAAGGTATTGATGAAAGTCTGACAGGACCAAGTCTCTGTGTCAGCCATTCTACCTTGTGGGCTATAAACAGCTTGGTTTTCCCAGTTCATGTACATGAGTCGAGGGACATATTGGAGGCTTCCCCCCACCCAGAACCTGGTTTCCCAAGGAACTCAGAAGCACCAGGATCTGTGGAAATTCAACCTGACAGCCATCATGTGCTATATCCAGGCTCGGACTGGCCCACTTTAGTGGGCCTTACCGGACCCCCACTATTTAATAGGCAGTAAAGGTCTGGTAACAGGCGACGTTCTGAGTGGTACAGGGTCCGATGGAAATAACTGGGGCCCCACAGCACCGTGATAGCGATCAGGGAAAGCCTGGTTCCCCAACCGCTATACGCATTGTTAATGGAAAGGGACCCGGCATTATGTGATGTTTGTATAGGAGTAGCCGGCCCAGGGGAGGTGATTAAATATAACAAATACTTATACTCACCTCTCCTGGGTCCCCATCTCTTCCAACCTGTGACTGAGGTCACACGCCCCAGACGTCACTAATCATGGTGCTGAACCTCATGAATATTCGTCAAATTTCGTTGGGTTCGTCTGAAGCGGCTTAAGGGGAACTCTTTCAAGCCTTTTATACATTTTGGGGCCTATGTGAGGAGCATATTAGACTGTGTGGGCCACTGTGGATCATATTATACTGTGTGGGGGCCACTGTGGGGCATATTTTACTGTGTAGGGGCCAATGTGGAGCATATTGTACTGTATAGGGGGCACTGTGCAGCGTACTATACTGTGTGAAGGCCACTGTGGAGCATATTATACTGTGTGTGGGCCACTGTGGAGCATATTATAATGTGTGGGGGCCACTGTGGAGCATATTATACTGTGTGGGGGCCACTGTGGGGCATATTATACTGTGTAGGGGCTAATGTGGAGCATATTGTACTGTGTAGGGGGCACTGTGTAGCATACTATACTGTATGAAGGACACTGTGGATCATATTATACTGTGTAGAGGCCAATGTGGAGCATATTGTACTGTGTAGGGGCACTGTGCAGTGTACTATACTGTTTGGAGGCAACTGTAGAGCATATTATACTCTGGGGGTGGGGGAAATGTGAAGCATATTATACTGTGTGAGAGCCACCGTGGAACATATACTGTGTGGCGGCCACTGTGGAGTAATTTATACTGTGTGGGGGCCAATGTCGAGCATATTGTACTGTGTAGATGGCACTTTGCAGCGTATTATACTGTGTGGGGGCCAATGTAGAGCATATTATACTGTGTGGGGGCCACTGTGGAGCATATTATACTGTGTGGGCCACTGTGGATCATATCATACTATATGGGGGCCACTGTGGAGCATATTGTACTTTGTGGGGCCACTGTGGAGCATATTATACTGTGGGGGGGGAATGTGGAGCATATTATACTGTGTGGGAGCCACTGTGGAACATATACTGTGTGGGGGCCACAGTGGAGTAATTTATACTGTGTGGGGGCCACTGTGGAGCATATTTTACTGTGTGGGGGCCACTGTGGAACATATTGTACTGTGTGGGGGCCACTGTGGGAAGTATATTATTCTGTGTAGGTCCACTGTGGACTATATAATACTGTGTGGGGGCCACTATGGAGTATATTGTACTGTGTGGTGCCACTGTGAGGCATATTGTACTCTGTTGGGGCCACTGTTCAGCATATTATACTGTGTGAGGACCACTGTGGCACATATTATACTGTATGGGGGCCACTGTGGAGCATAGTATACTGTGTGGGAGCCATTGTGCAGCATATTATACTGTGTGGGCCACTGCACAGTATATTATACTGTATAGGGGCAACTGTGGAGCATATTGTACTGTGTAGGGGATACTGTGGAGCATACTATACTGTGTGTGGGCTATGAACCATATTAAACTGTATGGGGCCCCTTCATTATTTACATCACACCACATCTATTTTATAGCAGTTATGTGATATTATCACAGGCTGTAATTACATTGCACGGTCACTATAAAATACTGTGCAATGTCAATAGAGAAGGGGTGAGGGCGCTCGCAAAAGCACCACGGTCCCTTCAGTTGATCAGCAGGGGCCCTGGGTGTTGGACCCCCACTGATCTCTTAGACTGTTAGGACTCCACAGATCAGATGTTTACCAGAACACGAATATCCCAGTATAGTTTTCATGCTGGGCTCTGTGCTTCTCACTCACCATATTCTTGATGGATCTGAGATCTGTTTGGGATCTGATGATGATCAGGTTGGAGTATGGAGGCCTCGTGGTGATTGTTTCAATCTTGCCTGTACTGTAGAGCAACACACTGTCCCCTGCTGGTGTGATGATGTGGGGGCCATCACATAGGACAGTCGGTCCTCCCTAGTAGTGATACGAGGACACTGACAGTGATATGTACAGGACATCCTGACACTGCCACATGTGTTGCCTCTCATAGCAGAGTGGACAATTGCTGGTGCGTTGATATGGAGAACCTGTATACCTCCATGTCCTGCATATCTCATCTTGTATCCAGGATAGAGGCACTAACAGGGTCCTAGAGCCTCTGCCTAGTTGTACAGTTTTCCCCAATAACCTTCTCCTTTGGCTGTAATTTTGTCATCACTTCCATAGATCATCATCACATCACACTGAGGAGGGTTCACCAGGATAGTGACCGATTCTGTGGGATGTCTTGTTTTTCCCCACTTTACATCATGTGCCGTATTCATACAGTATATCATCAGCCATAGCATTGAAGCTATTCACAGGTGAAGTGAATGACAATGATTATCTGGTGACAATGGCGCCTCCTAGGGGTGGGCTATGTTAACCAGTAAGTGAACCATCAGTTTTTTTAAGCACTGAGATGGACTGTTGTGAACTACTGACATGGACAGCCAAAGGCTCAATATGAGTAGTCCATCTGGTCTGATGCCTTAGAAGAGCGACAGGAACACAAATTGGTTAAAAAGTTCCTGCTGACTATGATAGATCGGTGTCAGTACACACAGGACATCACAGATTGCTGTATATGGGGTGTATTCACAAATCGGTCAGATCGACTATGATGTCCATGACTGTGAGTGCTTACAATGAGCACATGAACATCAGGACGGGACCTTGCAATAAGACTTCCGGTCTGATGAATGAGGGGTTACATCATGTGAACAGTCGGGTGTGCGTCTATCACTTACCTGGGGAGAGATGACACCCAATGATCTACGGGAAGAAGGTAGAACTTAGAGGATCTACTGCTAACATCTTGGTGCCAGATACTACAGGAACCTGAAGAGGTCTTTAGGAGTCCACGCCTCGACAGATTCCACACAGGGCATCATCTGACGTATGGCCAACAGAAGTTTGTGATGGAACTCCGAAATTGTATCTGTGTAAAGTATTTATTAACAATTCGGTGCAACGTTTTGGGAACACATCCCTTCATCAGGCATAGGTCCAGAGAAGGATAATGTGGCAGTGGGATGTCATACGGTAGCCGTGCTGCAACTTCTCACCACCCACCAACGGTTCTTGGCCGGCTACCATATGACATCCGGCTGCCACATTATCCTTCTCTGGACCTATGCCTGATGAAGGGACGTGTTCCCGAAACGTTGCATTTTACACCGAATTGTTAATAAATACTTTACACAGATACAAACTTTTTTTGGATATTGCTAATTTTGGGAGTTGATCAATTCCCTAGTGTACTTTTTGTGTCATAGGTTTCGAGTGGCACCCTGCACCCCTGTACTAACCTACGGCCAGTCCGTAGTGTAAGGAGTAGATGCTGTAATAATGTCTCGTGGCACTAGGTGGATTGTTCATAAGCCCCAAGGCAGCCATTAGATAACGTTTCCATGTGATGTCATATAGGCGCATCATCAATACAGTCAATGAGTCTTCTCCCGTATCTGTAGCTTCTGCTACATCCCATGGCTACCTCATGAGCTGCTACGACCATGGTTGACCTTGTGGCTACCTCTCTACACATTATTGTTATCACAAGTCTGAACACCTGGAAAGTTTTCTATTTCTCCCCCTGAGAGCACAATCTGCTCCACACAGTGTGGACAAGGTCTTATACTCCTCCATGAAATATTAGAATCCGTATAACAAGACACGACAGTAAACAAATATACCCAATTTGTATTAAGACTATGATGAAAATGTTTATTACGTTACCAATATTGTTCCATTTTACAATGTGCATTCCAAGTCTGGATTTCATTTATTGTGTTAAAACAGTAAATGGAAAAAAAAAACAGCAAAATCATCCGGAGAATTTATTGGAAATATGAAACATTTCGCTATTATATTGAGTAGAACTAAGCAACTTTACTGTCGAGATTTCTGGACAAACCCTTGGCCTCGGGAGACCTTGACTTCAGGCTAATGTTCTCATATCCAGATTCCATCAGATTCGTGAAGTCTTCTCTCCAGCCCTGTAAGGTTGGACAAAGGCATAGTTTCCTAGCAGACCTATAAGAGTCACAAGACAAGAATCCACCAGAAACTAGATGTTATAAAGACTCTAAGAGATCGTCCCATGCAAGCTCTGTCCATAAGTGCTACTCGGGATAGACTTCAGAGTGGAGTGCTACGGTAAATGTAGACCATAGACTAGTTGTAGTCGTAGTCGTGGGGGGCGGTCACAATGTAACACTACATATGCCCATGTATCGACTCATAATAGAGAGTGGGATGGGATGATCACTAGGGTGGACTGAGTCATAGAAGGGGCTGATGAACATGAACAATGGGAGGCCATAAATCAAAATGATAATGGTTTTAGGAACAAAAATAATGTAAAAAAAAAAATACAGTACAGACCAAAAGTTTGGACACACCTTCTCATTCCAAGAGTTTTCTGTATTTTCATGACTATAAAAATTGTAGATTCACACTGAAGGCATCAAAACTATGAATTACCACATGTGGAATTATATACTTACCAAAAAGTGTGACACAACTGAAAATATGTCTTATATTCTAGGTTCTTCACAGTAGCCACCTTTTGCTTTGATTACTGCTTTGCACACTCTTGGCATTTTCTTGATGAGCTACAAGAGGTAGTCACCTGAAATGGTTTTCACTTCACAGGTGTGCCCTGTAAGGTTTAATAAGTGGGATTTCTTGCCTTAGAAATGGGGTTGGGACCATCAGTTGTGTTGTTCAGAAGTCAGGTGGATACACAGCTGATAGTCCTACTGAATGGAGTGTTAGAATTTGTATTATGGCAAGAAAAAAGCAGCTAAGTAAAGAAAAACGAGTGGCCATCATTACTTTAAGAAATGAAGGTCAGTCAGTCCGAAAATTTGGGAAAACTTTGAAAGTGTCCCCAAGTGCAGTGGCCAAAACCATCAAGCGCTACAAAGAAACTGGCTCACATGAGGACCGCCCCAGGAAAGGAAGACCAAGAGTCACCTCTGCTGCGGAGGATAAGTTCATCCGAGTCACCAGCCTCAGAAATCGCAGGTTAACAGCAGCTCAGATTAGAGACCAGGTCAATGCCACACAGAGTTCTAGCAGCAGACACATCTCTACAACAACTGGTAAGAGGAGACTGTGTGCAGCAGGCCTTCATGGTAAAATAGCTGCTAGGAAACCACTGCTAAGGACAGGCAACAAGCAGAAGAGAAGTTTGGGCTAGAACACAAGGAATGGACATTAGACCTGTGGAAATCTGGGCTTTGGTCTGATGAGTCCACATTTGAGATCTTTGGTTCCAACCACCGTGTCTTTGTGCGACGCAGAAAAGGTGAACGAATGGACTCTACATGCCTGGTTCCCACCGTGAAGCATGGAGGAGGAGGTGTGATGGTGTGGGGGGCTTTGCTGGGGACACTGTTGGGGATTTATTCTGAACCAGCATGGTTACCACAGCATCTTGCAGCGGCATGCTATTCCATCCGGTTTGCGTTTAGTTGGACCAACAGGACAATGACCCCAAACACCTCCAGACTGTGTAAGGGCTATGTGACCAAGAAGGAAAGTGATGGGGTGCTACGCCAGATGACCTGGCCTCCACAGTCACCAGACCTGAACCCAATCCAGATGGTTTGGGGTGAGCTGGACCGCAGAGTGAAGGCAAAAGGGCCAACAAGTGCTAATCATTCTGGGAACGCCTTCAAGACTGTTGGAAGACCATTTCAGGTGACTACCTCTTGATGCTCATCAAGAGAATGCCAAGAGTGTGCAAAGCAGTAATCAAAGCAAAAGGTGGCTACTTAGAAGAACCTAGAATATAAGACATATTTTCAGTTGTTTCACACTTTTTTGTTAAGTATATAATTCCACATGTGGTAATTCATAGTTTTGATGCCTTCAGTGTGAATCTACAATTTTTATAGTCATGAAAATACAGAAAACTCTTGGAATGAGAAGGTGTGTCCAAACTTTTGGTCTGTACTGTATATAAATTGAAAAAAAAAAAAGAAAATAAATGATGATATAATTTGTGCATGGTTTCCAGTACATTAGAGTGTCAGCTCCTATGGTTACAAGGATAGCTACGGGAGAAAAGTGCTCAACACCAGTCAGAATGCAATGAGTTATCTAGAACATACAGGGGGACTTCATCGTCCAGATCTTGATGGAATAAATAGCAGGACATAAATAATGTAAAGAGTCTATCCACTTCTCCTCAGCTTCTAAAAATCACAAATTTGAGGCTCTAACCTAAATCTTGTATCTGATGCCTAAGGCCACCGAGTCAGGATCATCACAACTCACGTTCCGGATATTGAAGGGTATGAGGGGTAACGCTATGGGGTGATGGACACATGGCATAGGAGGAACTTATAGCATGAATGGTCATTCACCTTCAAGTATCAGTCAACCTACAAAAGGTTTCAAGAAATCAAGTGGAGTAATTTCTTCCGCTAGGACATGGTGGATGTCTTGCTACCAGACAGGATTACATAAGAGATGGGGAAAGTATTCACATAACTTAATTAAAAACAACATGGAGAACTTCAAGGAATGTTCATCATGTCCACAATGTATAGAAAGTGCAGTATAAAACAATCCACCTCCACCCTTCACCATGAGGGTTTACAACATATGAATTGCACAATAAAAAGACTCGGGGGAGGAAGAATGACGAGGAGAAAAGATCGTTCCTATGTTATGAGGTTTTGAAGTTCTGATGTGTCCTTCCATGAGTAGGCATCATCTTTGTCTCCCACACCTGATATCAGGATCTCTGATTGGATCCAGTGTCACCACGTCGAGAAAGAGGAACCTGGCAGTGCATTCAGGAAAATAATCCATAAGAGATGAGTTCAGACTAACTTTAGTAGGAAAATGGTCCATCACAGGGTACGTAGGAAGAGAATGTTTGGTCCTATATGTACAAGAGTCCTCTATCAAAAGAAGAGCTGGGAAGGCACCATGTGTCCTCTTCCGTGTAATGCTTATCCTTCTCAAGAAGAAGGGGGTTATGCAGGAATTATATCCCTTGGATCCTTCATGGTAACAAAGGAAACCTCTTGGATCTCCATTAAGTTCTGTGAATCCATTGACCAAGTCAGAAGATCCAAGTCCATGTTCTCCAGAATCCACGATATGATGAGCTTGACTCAACGATCTTGAGATAAGCATTCTACATAGGTGGCACAATGAGGCCGGTCATGGCTGGAAGACAAAGACAAAGTGGATTGATGACTATGGTAATGGGATCACATTCTCAACAAGTCAACTCTACTTATAGAACATATGTCAGATGAATTTCTTAGAGTACATGCCCCATAGGAATGAAGGAAATGTGATTACGTAGTCATCTTGGTCATAATTGCCATCCCAATACATTTCAATACAAGTACACTCCGGATTAGTTTAAGGAACAGATATAGGAAGACGATAACCAACAACCTAATGTAACGCCAGCACGTGAGCAGACCCTCAAAGCCTTACATCTATTCTACCTTCCTTTGGGGCACAATTGACTATAGCACACTCTTCTTAAAACATAATGCCATCCATCACATAACCTAACCAGAACCATCTTGTCCATAAACCTATTTATAGGGTTCTAAGTTTTTGCCATGAAAGGTCTCAGTGCTCCAGAGGAGAACATGGTTGAATGTTGGGAGTCATGGGCCATGTCCTCATTATCTGAATGTACTTCTGACATTACCTCCTGATATACTGTGAATCTCTTGTTATATAATATCTCTGTGATATCCTCCATGTTCTATTCTCCATGTACTGTCTCAAACTGTCTTCTCCCCTTCTTGGATTGATAGATCCCTTATGATGTCCTCCATGTAATTCCACCTCACTTAGGCTTCACATTTGGTGGTACTCTACCCTGCCATAATACATGTCTTTGAGAATGGTGCCCACCAGTTACAGCCACTTACCTTGGAGACTGTTTGCACTAGAGCTGGTGCAAGTTGGTGGAGGGGAGTTCTGAGGCCGCACCACAGGTGCAAAGGCGCTCTTCTGCTTGACGGCAGAGATCATATTGACTGGAGAAAAGGAGAAGACGCCAGCAGGAGTGCCAGAGTTTCCACTGGATGGAAGCGTTATGGATGAGGCTCCCAGTGGAGGACTTGCGGGCATAACTGGGGAAAAATTGGGGAATACTTGGTTAAAACAAAGTCTGTTTAGGAAATCCTAGGACCTGACCATCAGATGTCACTGTCAGTTCTCATGGTAGGTGATCTAAATCTGGGGATACAAATGTGACAGCTAAAGTTTCAGAGTTGGAGTCAGAGTTGGGGCCAGTTCTGCAGACTCTGGTTTCAAAATAAAAAAAAAAATATAGTTTTTTATAGGAATTTAATCATTTTTTTCCTGAATGAGAGATTTGCAGCTTCTGTCTGACCATGTGGAAAAATAGAGGAATAAGAATTGTTAGTGTCAGTGGTTTGTCCTACCGACTCACCCCTGGTACCAACACCTACATCCCTGGCAATATGGGTGTACGGCATCCCTAATATCAGAAACAATGCTTTGGCCTCTAGGCGATGAAGTTGGTAAACCATTGAGGGGGTATGCCTGACACTTAAGATCTCTCTCTCACCTTGGTGGCTCATGGGATAACTTATCGGAATTCACTGACCCAGGGGACAGTTGATGCTCAGAACTTTTCCTGTGGAAACCACCACTACCCCCAACATGTCCACTGCATGGCTATGACTACATGAGAACAGGGCTCTACACTCACTTGCATATGGAGAATTGGCAGTGGAGCCATTGAGAAAGCTCGGAGAGGCCGGTACTCCCAGGCTGGTCATCCCAGTTCCTGCATAACCATTCATGCTGGAAGTGATGGTGTTATAATTGGACTGCTGAGGGGTTGAGCTGGGTACGTAGCCTCGTGGAGAGACACTGCTTGTGTTCCTGGAGTAACCTGAAAGAGAAGAAATGTGAATGTTATCATAAAGGGAAGACAAATCAGACACCGCCCAAGCCGTCTGGTAGTCCACTTATATTACATCGATACATGGATGGGGATTCATGGTTCTTCCCTTTACCTTGATCAGATGTCTGTGAGGATTCTGCTATGTTGATGGCCAGTTGACTTCCAAATGAATTGACACCCATCATGCCAGTGTGGGGGTGGTTGGTGGTCAGTGAGGAGAGCTGGTTGGAGTTTCGGGGTACACTGTATAGTGCTTCAGCAATATCTGCTGCTCGCTTTAAGATAATGTCCTAGGTGGGTGAGCCAAGGCCTGACGTTAGTTGTGGTTCACTTACACTGGTACATACATTACTAGTCAATGTTCAAAGATCATGACGAAACAATTTCAGATACTCAATGGGGTAAGGGATAAAACTGGCCATACATATTGGGTACGTGATGATGGACCTTGGTGACTCCACAAGCATTTAACTTAGTATGGGGATTTTTATGGGGACAGCCGAATGTTCCCCATCTCTTACCAGACCCCCTAGGAATATGTGGAATCAACTTATCCCTTTTTGGGGCGAAAAGTGCATGTTGTGGAAAATACAACCTTGGTGAACTCATATTATACTCCATAAAGTGTTACCTGGTTATTGTGCGGCATCCCGTATAATGCTTCCACCAGATCAGCGGCTCTCTTCAACAAGACCTCCTGTAGACAAGAAGAAAGGATGGTAAATATCAATATGGCTTTAAAGAGGCAACAAAAATTGGCTACATCAATGATCGAATAGTAGATCTTAATCTACAGGCAGACCTCATTATGGGATCACAACCTATAGGTAGACCTCAGAGTGATGGCCAATAGATCACAACCTACAGGTAGACCTCATTATGGGATCACAACTTATAGGTAGACCTCAGAGTGATGGCCAATAGATTACTAACTACAGGTAGACCTCATTATGGGCTCACAACCTATAGGTAGACCTCAGAGTGATGGCCAATAGATTAGAACCTACAAGTAGATCTCATTATGGGATCACAACCTATAGGTAGACCGCAGAGCGATGGCCAATAGATCACAACCTACAGGTAGACCTCATTATGGGCTCACAACCTACAGGTAGACCTCACTATGGGATCACAACCTATAGGTAGACCTCAGAGTGATGGCCAATAGATTACTAACTACAGGTAGCCTCAGAATAGGGATCAGTAGTACAAATCAGAACCTGTATCCAGCTCACCAGTTCTGTCATACTGCTTTCAAACCAGTACATGGGTCTCACTCTAGACTCAACAGTGACCCACAAATCACAACCTACAGGTTGACCTTAGATTGTGGACCAGGATATCAATCTACTTAGACCACACAGTGGGGAACCAGGGGAACTGATAGGTAATGTAGACCTCAGACTGGGGATCATTTGATCTTGATCCACGTGTTGACCTCAGAGATGGATCCAGTAGATCTTAATCTACATGCTTGACCAGAGAGTGGGGACCATAATATCAGAAAATATAGATAGGCCTCAGATTGCTAACCAGTTGATTTTGATCCACATTTTGACCTCAAAGCTGGGACCAGTGGATCTTAATCTACAAGATGACCTCAGATGGGAACCATTAGTTTATGACCTACAGGTAGACCTTAGAGTGGGGACCAGCAAATTACTAGATAGATCTTCAGGCTGCTTCCTTGTTGGCCTCGACACAGAAGAGGGATTATTCTCCTCATGATTTTGTGTTTTCTAATATCTGAAGTTTGCCCATTCCTATTATAAAGCAACATCTAGCCTCTCATTGTTAGTAGGAAAGTTATGTGTCCATGATGTGGTCTCAATAATGGCCATCAGTGAGGAGGTGTAGAAGAACCTACCACGATCATTATATCCTTATCATCCTAATAGTGTATTTGTAAGACCACAATCTGGGGGGTTCTTTGCCCCAGGAAGCATCTGAGCAGTCATGTGGATCACAAGTTCTATCTACATTACATTAAAGGAGAATCCCACCAGTCACCGACGTGACATGAAAACTTTCTCCTTTAAGAGATCACCAGTTCTTGTGGAGGAATCCACTGGACTTTGTCATTTGTGGAGATTCTGTTCAGGCAAATCCACCTCAAACCCAACAGATGGGTCTAAAAGTTCTCCTCTCTTGGTCACCATTGGCCATCCTCACTGGTTCCTCCAATCTCCGATCACAAGTTCATTGCCAACTGCTGATGGTTTCCCCAGATATCCCTTTATTTCATTACTCTTCGGTAAGTACTTCAGTGTTCCTTCCCACCCCCCTCACTCCTGCTGCCTCCCCGCTCATCGTCTTCTCCATTCTCCTATAAAACAATGCATTAATCTTCCATTACTTCTTCCGCCTCAGTCCTATCAATGAAAGATCACACCAAGGCTGAGCTCGAAGCCTCAATCAGCTGCTAATTGTATTCATGCCTGTCCATGGGGACCGGAGCGGGTTACAGGGCCGCGCCTTCACTTAGGGCCCAATCTACTTAGTAACCACTTCTTTGATGGTCATAATGAAAAAAGTGAATTATATGTAATGTGAAATTATTGACCGACCTAAGTGGCTCCTTTAAAGAGCAAGACCATCCTGGCATGACGGTAAGACTCGTGGACAGCTCGGGCACAACATTTATTCTCTTCTCTCACAAATACTAAAAATGTCACTATTTTTGGAATTGATCTCGTAGATCTTGTGACGATCCTCTAATCATTCTGTATTACTTTATTTCTTCCTTCTTGTCCTCCTAGTATTATCTCTATTATTATATGAGGTTGTCACCGCTCCGCCTTCCTGTTATTATCATCGTCATTGATATTAACACTTACAATTCACTTTTCATATAATATTGAGTAACTTTACTTGTCACATTATATTAATGACTCCAAACACATCAAAAGCTGCGTGTACATCTGTGTTGGTTTCACATTGCGGGACCTGTGGACAGGTTTCCTTTTGGAGGCGATGTTCTGGTTTGGCTTTAATCCCAGATCATGTCACTAGCTTCCTGAAAGCCAGACGCTGATCTATAGGTTGCTACCTTCCAAAAGGTGGCGCTAGAGGAATTGTTTTCCTTTCTTCAGCAAGAGAAACTTATTTGCATATTCTTTCCCAGAACTCCCAGCACAGTATGCGTGGCCCATAAGACTCTGCACACCCGAAAAGGTGGCCTGCAAAAACCATCTCCTTACAGAAGCCTAGTGCTCCACCTGACCCATGTCTATGGCTCTCCCTGATAGGGCAATAACCTTGAGACAGCCATCCGTGGTTGGGAATCTCTTCCTTTTGGAGGAGATGTTTTGGTTTGGCTTCAATCCTAGGTCAAGTCACTAGGCTACTTGAAAGCCAGGCACAGATCTCTGGGGAGACACTTTCCAAAAGGTGGCATTAGAGGAATGGGTGGGATATTACTTCCGAAAATTCCCAGCACAGCATGCATGTCCCACGCATGTCCTGCAAAAGCACCCCCATTGTTTGCACCGAGCACCACAAAAGGTGAAGCAAAACAAGACAACACTTTCTGCAATGCATCTCAATCAATCTGGTGTGAGATCTTCTCCAAGTGGCAGCTTTGGATGTGACTAGAGTACAAGCCATAATCATAATCAGCAGCAGGTTTAAGGTCTTGTCGCACAGCACAATGTTCTTACATTTCTAGACTGATGGATTAAGAACCCATAAAAAACATCCGCGATTTCTATATAAAAACACAGAATCTAAGATTGGATCATGACATGGCGTCTGTGGTCGGAGAACTTCTCATATCCGACTTACTGAGAGTTGGAGAGAAGAAAGTGCAGCAGCATTAGACAGCCCATTAAAGGTCAGGGGGTCTCTGTGGACGGCCGGAGCAGTGAAGCGCTGGGATAATGACTTCCCTCCTTGGACAGCTTCTCACCAGATCACTGGAGCATCCTATATTTATCATAGAGGGAGACAGGACCTAGATCTGCTCGCCCCCTGAGACGCCCTATAGAGAGAGGCCGCCCTGGGACTCGGAGGATGACATGTACTGCGAATAACTAATGTACAGAAGCTTCTGACGAGTCTACAGGCTTCGTAAGGTATTCTCCACCTGTGAGACACCTCGGAGGAATGACTGACACTACTAGACTCTACGCTCCCAGGAGATGTCTACACCAAAGACCTACAATGTCTACGACTGCGCTGTATTAACACTTGATGGTGATCAGGGCTAGTGCAGGAGAAACCCAAAAATAGTGAATAATGTCACTACCAAACAACGAGCCAACAATGAGGTCCTTAAGGTCAACTGGACAAGGAGATTTTCTCTCCAATTCAATGGCTTCATTTTCTATTAGATGTCTATTCTGTTATCAGCTTTACAGCAGTCACAATAGCCATAGGCACCTCTAGTCTGGGGATGTCTCTGACTTCTATGGGGGAGTGCAGTGGTCATGCTCTGTCACCTTAGCAGAGGTCATTGTGCAGAAGGGAGAGCTGTGAGCATCACCTCTATCGGAGAGTATTGTCTCATGCTCTGTCACCTGAGCACAGGTCATTGTACAGGGAGGAGCAAAAGTCATCCTCAGACTACCGGTACGTGTAGTTCAATGGGCACATATTGTGGGCATGCTCTGTCACCTTAGCAGAGGTCATAGTGCAGAAGGGAGAGCTGTGAGCATCACCTCTATCGGAGAGTACTGTCTCATGCTCTGTCACCTGAGCAGAGGTCATTGTACAGGGAGGAGCAGAAGTCATCCTCAGACTACCGGTACGTGTAGTTCAATGGGCACATGTTGTGGGCATGCTCTGTCACCTTAGCAGAGGTCATAGTGCAGAAGGGAGAGCTGTGAGCATCACCTCTATCGGAGAGTACTGTCTCATGCTCTGTCACCTGAGCAGAGGTCATTGTACAGGGAGGAGCAGAAGTCATCCTCAGACTACCGGTACGTGTAGTTCAATGGGCACGTGTTGTGGGCATGCTCTGTCACCTGTGCAGTGGTCATTGTGCAAGGAGGAATAATGGGAGCTGTGACCATAATGAATTGATTTCTATGGAAGAGTGTTATGGGCATGATCTGTGACTTGTACAAAGATGGGGAGGAGGTGAGATATAACCATAACATAATGAGTTCTTTTAGATAGTGTTGTGGGCATGCTCTGTGACCTGTGTAAGGAGAAGAGAAGGTGAGCTGTAACCATCACATAGTGGATTCTTTTAGAGAGTGTTGTTGGCGAGAGGAGCAGGTGATCTGTTACTATCACCTACTGACTTTGATTGGAGAGTGCTGTGGGCATGCTCTGTCACCTTAGCAGAGGTCACTGTACAGGGAGGTGGGGAAGTAATTCTCAGACTACAGTCTGGAGATGACTCATTGATTTCTACGGGAAGTGTAGTGGGCATGCTCTGTCACCTGAGCAGAGGTCATTGATTTCTATGGTAGAGTGTTATGAGCAAGCTCTGTCACCTTAGCAGAGGTCACTGTACAGGGAGGTGAGGAAGTAATTCTCAGACTACAGGTAGCAGTAGTCTGGAGACGACTCATTGATTTCTATGGGAAGTGTAGTGGGCATGCTCTGTCACCTGAGCAGAGGTCATTGATTTCTATTGTAGAGAGTGTTATGGGCATGCTCTGTGACCTGGGATGGGGAGAAGGTGAGCTTTAACCATAACATACTGAATTATTTTAGATTGTGTTTTGTGCGAGAGGACTGACTTGGATTGGAGAGTGTTATGGGCATGCTCTGTGACCTGGGATGGGGAGAAGGTGAGCTGTAACCATAACATACTGAATTATTTTAGATTGTGTTTTGTGCGAGAGGACTGACTTGGATTGGAGAGTGTTGTGGGCATGCTCTGCCACTGTGTAGAGGTCTATGTGCAGGAAGAAGATATCACCTATTGTGAATAGTACATCCTGTGTTATCTGCCTCCAGCTTTATAATGGAGATGTTACCTGTCAGTGTAATACTGGCTGTGAACACAAGGTGCCTGCTGAGAAGTGATCTCTACAGAACAGGAAGTGTCAGGATTATAAGGCTAAGAGGTCAATATAAAAACTACAAGATTCCAGGGTTTTCACCTATATATATTTTTAACATGCGCAGTGACATGGAAAATGTGAAACAGCACCAAAAATGTATAAAAATATTTTTAACATAAAAACTTGATTTAACGAAGTCAGGTCATTTTCTGTCGGTGACACGGGGCACCCACCGAGATCCAGGCTGGCGGAGTAATATGATTGTCTACAGCAACAAGACATGATGGATGGTCAATGCCATGGTGATATATAGAGCATTAAACCCCCTGAGACCTGGCCCCGCCCCCTGACAACCTTACAGGTCGTATTCAGGACCTGGCGGTTACTAACCATGATATTGATGGGGGGAGGAGGTTGACACCACTACACTGAGCCGTCTGGTATCCTTACAGTGATGACATCCGAGCGTCAGGGGGCGACTCTACTGGTGGGATACATGGAGCATCCATCTCTCTGTCACAGCTACAGGGTCCCAACATGGGGCCCCTCAGGCATCGGGGCCCGGTTGTAACCCCAGTCTCTTGGTTGTATTGAACAATGTTCTTCGTTGCTTCTCATTTTTCAATGTCTATAAGTCCCACACAGGACACAGAGGGTTAAACACCCCCAGCAGGGGTCTCGTCTCCGTCACAGCACTCGGAGCATTTATCATTGTTAAGGACCTGTCTCCTCTTTATTCTCCAAGACTTTCTATTCACGTCTCATCACAATGCAGAAATCTCACACCAGAAACGTCTCCCTTTAACCCCTGATGTCCTGGAGGTAACGCCACCATAGCAGGTCTAAGCCTCGAAGAATAGTATACAATTTCATCTAGACCTTTGGCTGGGGCAGGGCCTGTGATTTAGGGAACTATGGAAAGCCCTAGAAGATCTGCACCCATAACATGACCTCCCACCCACAGTGGTGGAGAAGGAAGAAGACACGATCTCTCACATACAGTGGCCCCATAGCATCAGACATAAGCAAGTCCAATGTTCTTCATTTTGAGTGCCCTCAATGGCGTCATATAATTACTGGGCTTTTCCCCCTACATTTACATGGCCGTGACTGCACCTGTACATGTTCCTGTTGACCTGGGGGTGAGGGACCTGTCTGTGTAGGGTCAGACTGACGTAGTACCAGAGCCCCGCTCTTCTCCCTGTGACCAGCTGATATGTGACTGTATGTTATTCCTGGCTCTGACCTGTCTCCATTTGATGAATGGCTTCAATTTGGGAACTACTTTAAGTTGTCACTGATGATCACACGGCCTCGTATCCCCGGGAAGCTCCACCAGGCTGTAGACATCAATGATCATTTACAGGTTGTGAGCACGGACTACATGGAGAGGGGGGAGGTGAGACCTGGAAGTGTACTGTGTGAAGACCACACTACAGCAGGGGCATAGCTCCACCGCCAATCATAACTCCGCCACCCATAACTCTACACAGTCATAACAGCAGTAACTCTGCACAGCTCTAGCTCCTCTAGCCTTAACTCCACCACCCATTACTTCACCAGCCCTAACTCTTCCAATAATAACTCTGCCAGTCATAACTTCTCCAAACATAATTCTGTCATCAACCACTGCCAGCCCTAACTCCGCCATCCATAACTCCACCAACCATAGCTCTCCAGTCATAGATCGCCTTCCTTAACTCCGCCATCCATAACTCCTCCATCCATAACTCCTCCATCCATAACTCCTCCATGCATACTGTAACTCTTCCATCCATAACTCCACCATCCATAACTCCACCAACCATAGCTCTCCAGCCATAGATCGCCATCCTTAACTCCGCCATCCATAACTCTCCAGCCATAGATCGCCTTCATTAACTCCGCCATCCATAACTCCTCCATCCATAACTCCACCATCCATAACTCTGCAGCCCTAACACCTCCATCCATAACTCCGCCATACATAACTCCACCATCTATAACTCTGCAGCCCTAACTCCTCCATCCATAACTCCACCATCTATAACTCTGCAGCCCTAACTCCTCCATCCATAACTCCACCATCCATAACTCTGCAGCCCTAACACCTCCATCCATAACTCCGCCATCCATAACTCCACCAACCATAGCTCTCCAGCCATAGATCGCCATCCTTAACTCCGCCATCCATAACTCCTCCATCCATAACTCCACCATCCATAACTCTGCAGCCCTAACACCTCCATCCATAACTCCGCCATACATAACTCCACCATCTATAACTCTGCAGCCCTAACTCCTCCATCCATAACTCCGCCATACATAACTCCACCATCTATAACTCTGCAGCCCTAACTCCTCCATCCATAACTCCACCATCCATAACTCTGCAGCCCTAACACCTCCATCCATAACTCCGCCATCCATAACTCCACCAACCATAGCTCTCCAGCCATAGCTCTCCAGCCTTAAAGCCGCCATCCATAACTCTTCCATCTATAACTCCACCAGCCATAACTCCTCCATCCATAACTCCACCATCCATAACTCTGCAGCCCTAACTCCGCCATCCATAACTCCTCCATCCATAACTCCACCATCCATAACTCTGCAGCCCTAACTCCTCCATACATAACTCCACCATCCATAACTCTCCAGCCATAGATCGCCTTCCTTAACTCCGCCATCCATAACTCCTCCATCCATAACTCCACCATCCATAACTCTGCAGCCCTAACACCTCCATCCATAACTCCGCCATACATAACTCCACCATCTATAACTCTGCAGCCCTAACTCCTCCATCCATAACTCTGCAGCCCTAACACCTCCATCCATAACTACGCCATCCATAACTCCACCAGCCATAGCTCTCCAGCCTTAAAGCCGCCATCCATAACTCTTCCATCTATAACTCCACCAGCCATAACTCCTCCATCCATAACTCCACCATCCATAACTCTGCAGCCCTAACTCCGCCATCCATAACTCCTCCATCCATAACTCCACCATCCATAACTCTGCAGCCCTAACTCCTCCATCCATAACTCCACCATCCATAACTCTGCAGCCCTAACACCTCCATCCATAACTCCGCCATACATAACTCCACCAGCCATAACTCCACCAGCCATAGCTCTCCAGCCTTAAAGCCGCCATCCATAACTCTTCCATCTATAACTCCACCAGCCATAGTCCGCCATCCTTAACTCCGCCACCTATATCTCGGTCCAGCCTTATCTCCACCATCCATATAGCTGTCCAGCCACACCCATAGTCTACTCCACCAATGCTTCTGCATGTGCACAGTTCTGTTTGTATCTCACACATTTGAGGATTGATGTTCTTCTTCCACCTCCCAAGTAAGTTTAGGCTGTCCAACAACCACACCATGTTAGGTTATAAAGTGGTCCCAGAAAGTTGTATCTGCTGAACAGTCTGAACACTGACTGATGAAAATCAGCTAATATAAGGACAAGTCCAGGAACAAGAAATCTTGTGGCGACTGTGTAGCTGATGGTTCTCACCTTGGGTAGTCTCTCGGGGTCTCCTGGATGTCGGGGTACCACCTTCTGTAACCTCTGGAAGCCGTAGTCTATGGTCGGTTCATTCAGAGCTGTAAAGAGAGAAGACCTTGGTGACATGGTGGACAATGGCAGGGTCACATAATAAGAGATTTATCTATGGGGGTATCTGATGGGGCCCACAGACTGGGCATTGATTTTTATCTACAGCCCATATAATACCGTCATATAAAGCCAAAATAATACTCCCATGTACAGCCCACATAATACAATAATATTGTGTCAAAACAATACTGACATATACAGCTTACATAATACCACCATATACTGCCACGTACAGGCCATATAATACTGCCTTATAGTGCCAAAATAATACTGATATGTATAGGCCACATAATACCACTATATGGGGCCAAAATAATACTGTCATTTACAAACGACATAATACCACTATATAGTGTCAAAATAATACTGTCATGTACAGCTCACATAATAGCACCATATAGTGCCTAAATGCTACTGTCATGTAGACCTCATATAATATCACAATATAGTACAACATAATACTAATGTGTACAGGTTACATAAAACCACCATACAAATAATACTGACATGCGCAGTCCTCATTATACCGCTATATACAGACAAAATAATATTGCCATATACAGCCCACATAATGCTGCCATATAGTGCTTAAATAATACAGCCACATACCAATCGTATAATACTGCCAAATAGTGTGAACATATTTCCAGGTATAGCCCATATAATACCACTATTTAGTAACAAAATAAAATTGATGTTTACAGCCACATAATACTGCCATATAATACCAAAATAATACTGCTCTGTACAGCTTAAATAGTACCACTACACAGTGTCAAAATAATACTTATATGCAACGGCCACATAATACCACAACATAGTCTCAAAATAATACTGCCATGTACAGCTCACATAATACTGCCATAAAATGATAAAATAATACTGCCATGTACAGCTCACATAATACTGCTATATAGAACTGAAATAAAACCGCAATGTACAGCTCATATAATACTGCTATATAATACTGAAATAATACTGCCATGTACAGCTCACATAATACTGCTATATAGTACTGAAATAATACTGCCATGTACAGCTCACATAACACTGCTATATAATACTGAAATAATACTGCCATGTACAGCTCACATAATACTGCTATATAGAACTGAAATAAAACCGCAATGTACAGCTCATATAATACTGCTATATAATACTGAAATAATACTGCCATGTACAGCTCACATAATACTGCTATATAGCACTGACATAATATTGTCCCCCATGTACAGCTCACATAATACTGCTATATAGCACTGACATAATATTGTCATGTACAGCTCACATAATACTGCTATATAGCACTGAAATAATACTGCCATGTACAGCTCACATAATACTGCTATATAGCACTGACATAATATTGTCATGTACAGCTCACATAATACTGCTATATAGCACTGAAATAATACTGCCATGTACAGCTCACATAATACTGCTATATAGCACTGACATAATATTGGAAATCATGTACAGCTCACATAATACTGCTATATAGCACTGAAATAATACGAGTGATGGTAGATTTTAGGTCTTAGCTAGGACGTGTTTCATGACTGGAGCCTCTTAGTCATTGGGCTACGATGGGCCATCCTCATCCTTACAGGTAGGTGCAGGGGTTCACTAGGAAGGTCCTCGCCGCTACACAAGCCCACTGATCACAAACCTAAGGACACTGGCATCTATGGCGAGCTCTATCCTTAACCCCCAAGCTGCTGGAGCTGGCAGGGGCACTTGCGGCTGCTCTCATGGCCGCCTCGCTCATGTCTTAGACTATTATCTCCTCCTTGACATCATTAGTCTGTGGTATCTTTTCCCAGAATGTAATCGATAAGCCTTTTCCTCCTCGGTAATCTCTGAGTAATACAACCTAGAGGGGGAAGG
The DNA here is from genome assembly GCA_947044405.1 of Leptodactylus fallax. Lineage (NCBI taxonomy): Eukaryota > Metazoa > Chordata > Amphibia > Anura > Leptodactylidae > Leptodactylus > Leptodactylus fallax. The sequence goes on from CAMRHE010000903.1 coordinate 107,509, forward strand.
AGGGGTAATATGGAGGTTTATCCGACCTCTGACCTGCACCCCCTCCTCACCCTGTCATCGGATTCCACCACGGACCCCCGGCAAGATGATGGATTACCTGATTTAGACTAAACATATGTAGCTGGGCGACCCCCAAGCTTTGCTCCACTCTGCGGTAATTGGGATTGATTGGGACTCTGCACTCCCGCTCCTCCTCAGCCACTTATAGCAGGAGGCTTGTCAGGAAAGATGAGGCCTCTGTCATCTCACAGGCCTTAACCCTTCATGGGTGCACTGGGGGAGGGGGCTGTAGTGTAACCCAGCACATGTCTATCACCACCACTCCCATTCTCTGGTGACCTCATCCTGATAAGGAGAGCAAATGCATCTGCTCAACCACTTACTGGATACACAAGAAACAGATTTACACAAAGAGACACTTTTTGCACATATTACAATTTGCCCTTTACTCGTTTAACCGTTTCAGTCATTTCTGGGGAATTTGAAAACTTTCCTCTTGTTTGTTTGAAATATTCTAGATCACTCCAGAAGCTCTGCAGAAAACTCAAGGACTTCAACGTCATAAGAAAAGTGTGGGACATCGGGGGGACCTTATTGGGCCTGTGGTGGGCTTCAACCACTAGTAGAGAGGAGAGTATGGTGTGACAGCTCAGGTTACAGGAGAGTATGGAGTGACAGCTCAGGTTACAGGAGAGTATGGTGTGACAGCTCAGGTTACAGGAGAGTATGGAGTGACCGCTCAGGTTACAGGAGAGTATGGAGTGACAGCTCAGGTTACAGGAGAGTATGGAGTGACAGCTCAGGTTACAGGAGAGTATGGTGTGACAGCTCAGGTTACAGGAGAGTATGGTGTGACGGCTCAGGTTACAGGAGAGTATGGTGTGACCGCTCAGGTTACAGGAGAGTATGGTGTGACGGCTCAGGTTACAGGAGAGTATGGTGTGACAGCTCAGGTTACAGGAGAGTATGGTGTGACGGCTCAGGTTACAGGAGAGTATGGTGTGACAGCTCAGGTTACAGGAGAGTATGGTGTGACGGCTCAGGTTACAGGAGAGTATGGTGTGATGGCTCAGGTTACAGGAGAGTATGGTGTGACCGCTCAGGTTACAGGAGAGTATGGAGTGACAGCTCAGGTTACAGGAGAGTATGGAGTGACAGCTCAGGTTACAGGAGAGTATGGTGTGACAGCTCAGGTTACAGGAGAGTATGGTGTGACGGCTCAGGTTACAGGAGAGTATGGTGTGACCGCTCAGGTTACAGGAGAGTATGGTGTGACGGCTCAGGTTACAGGAGAGTATGGTGTGACAGCTCAGGTTACAGGAGAGTATGGTGTGACGGCTCAGGTTACAGGAGAGTATGGTGTGACAGCTCAGGTTACAGGAGAGTATGGTGTGACGGCTCAGGTTACAGGAGAGTATGGTGTGATGGCTCAGGTTACAGGAGAGTATGGTGTGACCGCTCAGGTTACAGGAGAGTATGGAGTGACAGCTCAGGTTACAGGAGAGTATGGTGTGACGGCTCAGGTTACAGGAGAGTATGGTGTGATGGCTCAGGTTACAGGAGAGTATGGTGTGACGGCTCAGGTTACAGGAGAGTATGGAGTGACAGCTCAGGTTACAGGAGAGTATGGTGTGACAGCTCAGGTTACAGGAGAGTATGGTGTGATGGCTCAGGTTACAGGAGAGTATGGTGTGACGGCTCAGGTTACAGGAGAGTATGGTGTGACAGCTCAGGTTACAGGAGAGTATGGTGTGACGGCTCAGGTTACAGGAGAGTATGGAGTGACAGCTCAGGTTACAGGAGAGTATGGTGTGACAGCTCAGGTTACAGGAGAGTATGTGTGACAGCTCAGGTTACAGGAGAGTATGGTGTGACGGCTCAGGTTACAGGAGAGTATGGTGTGACGGCTCAGGTTACAGGAGAGTATGGTGTGACAGCTCAGGTTACAGGAGAGTATGGAGTGACAGCTCAGGTTACAGGAGAGTATGGAGTGACAGCTCAGGTTACAGGAGAGTATGGAGTGACAGCTCAGGTTACAGGAGAGTATGGAGTGACAGCTCAGGTTACAGGAGAGTATGGAGTGACAGCTCAGGTTACAGGAGAGTATGGAGTGACAGCTCAGGTTACAGGAGAGTATGGAGTGACAGCTCAGGTTACAGGAGAGTATGGTGTGACAGCTCAGGTTACCAGGAGAGTACGGTGTGACAGCTCAGGTTACAGGAGAGTATGGTGTGACGGCTCAGGTTACAGGAGAGTATGGTGTGACCGCTCAGGTTACAGGAGAGTATGTGTGACAGCTCAGGTTACAGGAGAGTATGGTGTAACAGCTCAGGTTACAGGAGAGTATGGTGTGACAGCTCAGGTTACAGGAGAGTATGGTGTGACCGCTCAGGTTACAGGAGAGTATGGTGTGACGGCTCAGGTTACAGGAGAGTATGTGTGACAGCTCAGGTTACAGGAGAGTATGGTGTGACGGCTCAGGTTACAGGAGAGTATGGTGTGACAGCTCAGGTTACAGGAGAGTATGGTGTGACAGCTCAGGTTACAGGAGAGTATGGTGTGACGGTTCAGGTTACAGGAGAGTATGTGTGACAGCTCAGGTTACAGGAGAGTATGGTGTGACTGCTCAGGTTACAGGAGAGTATGGAGTGACAGCTCAGGTTACAGGAGAGTATGGTGTAACAGCTCAGGTTACAGGAGAGTATGGTGTGACGGCTCAGGTTACAGGAGAGTATGGTGTGACAGCTCAGGTTACAGGAGAGTATGGTGTGACAGCTCAGGTTACCAGGAGAGTATGGTGTGACAGCTCAGGTTACAGGAGAGTATGGTGTGACGGCTCAGGTTACAGGAGAGTATGGTGTGACCGCTCAGGTTACCAGGAGAGTATGGTGTGACAGCTCAGGTTACAGGAGAGTACGGTGTGACAGCTCAGGTTACAGGAGAGTATGGTGTGACAGCTCAGATTACAGGAGAGTATGGTGTGACAGCTCAGGTTACAGGAGAGTACGGTGTGACAGCTCAGGTTACCAGGAGAGTATGGTGTGACAGCTCAGGTTACAGGAGAGTATGGTGTGACCGCTCAGGTTACCAGGAGAGTATGGTGTGACGGCTCAGGTTACAGGAGAGTATGGTGTGACCGCTCAGGTTACAGGAGAGTATGGTGTGACAGCTCAGGTTACCAGGAGAGTACGGTGTGACAGCTCAGATTACAGGCCCTCAGAATAACGTTTGTGACAACTTTGTCCTATCACTGACATATGAAATGTCTATTAGGATTCAAAAACTTTCTGGTGGTGTCCACCATGACATGTAGATATGGGAAATAGTTAGGTATCTTCCACTGCTCAAGTGATGACTGTTCAGTCCATGGATGTCTTGTAGATCTATAGCGTGACTTCACGGATGGTGGGAACGCGTTTCTGCAGGCTACGCTGGACACATGAGAAATATTTCCCCAGACTCGGCTCCTCCTCTCCTGTCGTGTATTAATGATCTTGGTCATTTTTCATATTCTATCAACTTCTCTAGAAAACATATTGCAGCAAGAAAAATATCTCCTAATAATAGGAACCACATGTTGTAACAATAGAAACTCGATCTCACCGAGATTTTGGTGCAATTCAGGACTCGCTGGCCAATCCGCCCGGAAGAAAAAATAATACAGGCCAAAAATGATTGACTCTGTGTAAGCAGCTGCTGCGGCCCGGCAGATGAGCCCAACGTACGGTGGGTGGTATCCAATAATGAAATGTAACTTGGAGAAAGTTCTATGTCGGATGTTTTCCAGGCAGGGCAATTAATTTCCTGTTAGCAGCTGTATTTCACACATTTCATCAAACTCCTCCAAGACATTTCTGGATCCTTCAACTTCCCGGGGTTTGGACGTGTCATAAGAATAAGATCCCATCCTTCATTTCACTATCCTCCCAGGATCTCTGTAGATCCAAATCCAGACCAAACCGGGATGGCAAAACCTACTAACTATATACTTACCCACAGGAGCAGTATTATAGTAGTTATATTCTTGTACATAGGAGCAGTGTTATAGTAGTTATATTCTTGTACATAGGAGCAGTATTATAGTAGTTATATTCTTGTACATAGGAGCAGTATTATAGTAGTTATATTCTTGTACATAGGAGGTAGTATTATAGTAGTTATATTTTTGTACATAGGAGTAGTATTATAGTAGTTATATTCTTGTACATAGGAGCAGTATTATAGTAGTTATATTCTTGTACATAGGAGGTAGTATTATAGTAGTTATATTTTTGTACATAGGAGTAGTATTATAGTAGTTATATTCTTGTACATAGGAGCAGTATTATAGTAGTTATATTCTTGTACATAGGGGCAGTATTATAGTAGTTATATTCTTGTACATAGGAGGTAGTATTATAGTAGTTATATCCTTGTACATAGGAGTAGTATTATAGTAGTTATATTCTTGTACATAGGAGCAGTATTATAGTAGTTATATTCTTGTACATTGGAGCAGTATTATAGTAGTTATATTCTTGTACATAGGAGTAGTATTATAGTAGTTATATTCTTGTACATAGGAGCAGTATTATAGTAGTTATATTCTTGTACATAGGAGCAGTATTATAGTAGTTATATTCTTGTACATAGGAGGTAGTATTATAGTAGTTATATTCTTGTACATAGGGGCAGTATTATAGTAGTTATATTCTTGTACATAGGGGCAGTATTATAGTAGTTATATTCTTGTACATAGGAGCAGTATTATAGTAGTTATATTCTTGTACATAGGAGGCAGTATTATAGTAGTTATATTCTTGTACATAGGAGTAGTATTATAGTAGTTATATTCTTGTACATAGGAGCAGTATTATAGTAGTTATATTCTTGTACATAGGAGGTAGTATTATAGTAGTTATATTCTTGTACATAGGAGCAGTATTATAGTAGTTATATTCTTGTACATAGGAGCAGTATTATAGTAGTTATATTCTTGTACATAGGAGGTAGTATTATAGTAGTTATATTCTTGTACATAGGGGGTAGTATTATAGTAGTTATATTCTTGTACATAGGAGCAGTATTATAGTAGTTATATTCTTGTACATAGGAGCAGTATTATAGTAGTTATATTCTTGTACATAGGAGGTAGTATTATAGTAGTTATATTCTTGTACATAGGGGCAGTATTATAGTAGTTATATTCTTGTACATAGGGGCAGTATTATAGTAGTTATATTCTTGTACATAGGAGGTAGTATTATAGTAGTTATATTCTTGTACATAGGAGCAGTATTATAGTAGTTATATTCTTGTACATAGGAGCAGTATTATAGTAGTTATATTCTTGTACATAGGAGGTAGTATTATAGTAGTTATATTCTTGTACATAGGAGCAGTATTATAGTAGTTATATTCTTGTACATAGGAGCAGTATTATAGTAGTTATATTCTTGTACATAGGAGGTAGTATTATAGTAGTTATATTCTTGTACATAGGGGTAGTATTATAGTAGTTATATTCTTGTACATAGGAGCAGTATTATAGTAGTTATATTCTTGTACATAGGAGCAGTATTATAGTAGTTATATTCTTGTACATAGGAGGTAGTATTATAGTAGTTATATTCTTGTACATAGGAGCAGTATTATAGTAGTTATATTCTTGTACATAGGAGTAGTATTATAGTAGTTATATTCTTGTACATAGGAGTAGTATTATAGTAGTTATATTCTTGTACATAGGAGCAGTATTATAGTAGTTATATTCTTGTACATAGGAGTAGTATTATAGTAGTTATATTCTTGTACATAGGAGGTAGTATTATAGTAGTTATATTCTTGTACATAGGAGCAGTATTATAGTAGTTATATTCTTGTACATAGGAGGTAGTATTATAGTAGTTATATTCTTGTATATAGGAGCAGTATTATAGTAGTTATATTCTTGTACATAGGGGCAGTATTATAGTAGTTATATTCTTGTACATAGGAGCAGTATTATAGTAGTTATATTCTTGTACATAGGAGCAGTATTATAGTAGTTATATTCTTGTACATAGGAGTAGTATTATAGTAGTTATATTCTTGTACATAGGAGGTAGTATTATAGTAGTTATATTCTTGTACATAGGGGCAGTATTATAGTAGTTATATTCTTGTACATAGGAGCAGTATTATAGTAGTTATATTCTTGTACATAGGAGGTAGTATTATAGTAGTTATATTCTTGTACATAGGAGCAGTATTATAGTAGTTATATTCTTGTACATAGGAGTAGTATTATAGTAGTTATATTCTTGTACATAGGAGTAGTATTATAGTAGTTATATTCTTGTACATAGGAGTAGTATTATAGTAGTTATATTCTTGTACATAGGAGTAGTATTATAGTAGTTATATTCTTGTACATAGGAGGTAGTATTATAGTAGTTATATTCTTGTACATAGGGGCAGTATTATAGTAGTTATATTCTTGTACATAGGAGCAGTATTATAGTAGTTATATTCTTGTACATAGGAGCAGTATTATAGTAGTTATATTCTTGTACATAGGGGTAGTATTATAGTAGTTATATTCTTGTACATAGGAGCAGTATTATAGTAGTTATATTCTTGTACATAGGAGCAGTATTATAGTAGTTATATTCTTGTACATAGGAGCAGTATTATAGTAGTTATATTCTTGTACATAGGAGTAGTATTATAGTAGTTATATTCTTGTACATAGGAGTAGTATTATAGTAGTTATATTCTTGTACATAGGAGCAGTATTATAGTAGTTATATTCTTGTACATAGGAGCAGTATTATAGTAGTTATATTCTTGTACATAGGAGCAGTATTATAGTAGTTATATTCTTGTACATAGGGGGTAGTATTATAGTAGTTATATTCTTGTACATAGGAGTAGTATTATAGTAGTTATATTCTTGTACATAGGAGGCAGTATTATAGTAGTTATATTCTTGTACATAGGAGCAGTATTATAGTAGTTATATTCTTGTACATAGGAGCAGTATTATAGTAGTTATATTCTTGTACATAGGGGGTAGTATTATAGTAGTTATATTCTTGTACATAGGAGCAGTATTATAGTAGTTATATTCTTGTACATAGGAGCAGTATTATAGTAGTTATATTCTTGTACATAGGAGTAGTATTATAGTAGTTATATTCTTGTACATAGGAGCAGTATTATAGTAGTTATATTCTTGTACATAGGAGCAGTATTATAGTAGTTATATTCTTGTACATAGGAGTAGTATTATAGTAGTTATATTCTTGTACATAGGAGTAGTATTATAGTAGTTATATTCTTGTACATAGGAGCAGTATTATAGTAGTTATATTCTTGTACATAGGAGGTAGTATTATAGTAGTTATATTCTTGTACATAGGAGCAGTATTATAGTAGTTATATTCTTGTACATAGGAGGTAGTATTATAGTAGTTATATTCTTGTACATAGGAGCAGTATTATAGTAGTTATATTCTTGTACATAGGAGCAGTATTATAGTAGTTATATTCTTGTACATAGGAGCAGTATTATAGTAGTTATATTCTTGTACATAGGAGGCAGTATTATAGTAGTTATATTCTTGTACATAGGAGCAGTATTATAGTAGTTATATTCTTGTACATAGGAGGCAGTATTATAGTAGTTATATTCTTGTACATAGGAGCAGTATTATATTAGTTATATTCTTGTACATAGGAGCAGTAGTATAGTAGTTATATTCTTGTACACAGGGGACAGTATTATAGTAGTTATATTCCTGTACACAGGGGGCAGTATTATAATAGTGTGTGTGAGCCATTACTGTTGTCTAGAAGTCTCCTTACCTGTGTAGACAAATCTTCCTGGGGCTCCTTTACAGAAGTGCTTGGACTTGTAGGACAGGGTGACCTCCACCACACCGGGGATGTGTCTCGGTGGTGTCTGTACTCTGATAGCATGGGGGGTAATCAACTGTGGAAAAGAGAGAAGAACCATCAGTGGGGACAACAGAGACGCCTCCCGCCCTCCATCTTGCCAATATCATCCTTCTTTAGGGACAGATTCCCACATAGTAATTAGTAGATGAAGATAAGTGTATTTAGGGTATATATTAGATAATATTCTCGTCTTCCATGACGATTTCTAGGATATTACATATTATATAGATATATCACAGACCAGAGCTCTGACTTACCTCACTCCACACCAACATGGTGCCAAACACCACCTGCAGACCATCAAAGAAATGATCTCCTATGAGGATGACGGTGGCCCCGCCAGTGGTCCAGCCTTCACTGGGACTAATGGCCTTGATGCAAGGAGTGGCTGCTTTATAGACAGATGCGGGGGTGGGGGTACAGAAGAGAACGTTACACAATGATAACAAAAACTCGCCTGTTAATAAGGCATTACAATTATAATCTAATCTTATGGAGGTGCAACAATTTTTGACCCATTCCTGTCAGTCCTATCCTTATGAAGGTGGTGGGAACAATGGGAGTCCAGTGGGTGGTCCTTGTATCAGGGAGCAATCAGATATAGCTGTCAATCACTAATTGGACCGCCCACTGGACTCCCATGTATAGGTAGAGTCTGGTGATCGGTCCCCTTTAATAAATACCCCCGGACATAATGTGTAGACTGGACAGAAGCATACAGACTCACCTTCTGAAGGGTCCAGTCTTCTCGCCCGGCGCCCATGCTTGGAGTTATTGTGCACAAACATGTTATCTGATACAGCGAGAACATGTCCGTCCACGTTCACCGTAGTGGAAACCACCACCTGGAATATAAGACAATCAAGTCCTCGGGGATCTCACAAGCAAAGCCAAGTCCTAAAGCTACATCTTGTATCTACACTATATGTCACATACTGAATATGCTATAGCATGCAAAAATATTCCGTGTGACCTTTGCCCTTTGGAGGAGGAGCCCTGGAAGTGATGGTCCGGCCCCCACAGATATAGCCCTGACCTCATCCAGTCTGTCTGGGAGGACATGAAGAAACAGACAGATTGGGGCTTAGTTCTCCAAGATGGCAAGAACAACCTACCTGCCCAAAAACTGTCTGCAAGTACCGAGAACTGGTGGAGGGCAAAGGTCACACCAAATATCCATGGGATTTACAAATCTTTTCTTCATTCAGAAAAATAATCTATTAACCCTTCTATTTCTGAAAGCATTCTTACTGCAGCATTTTCCCCCTCACCTGTCTAAATCTTTTGCAGGTATATTTATTATTTATTTATTATGCTTACTTATATAGCGCCATCATATTCCGCAGCGCTTTACAGACATTGTCACTCACTGTCCCATATAGGGCTCACAATCTACATTCCCTATCAGGATGTCTTTGGAGTGTGGGAGGAAAACGGAGTACCCGGAGGAAACCCACGCAAACACGGGGAGAACATACAAGCTCCTTGCAGATGTCCTCGGCAGGACTTGAACCCAGGACTCCAGAGCTGCAAGGCGGCAGAGCTAACCACTGAGCCACCGTGCAGGTATACAGTATATCTGGGCACGGGGCTAGGTATATACAGTATCTGAATACAGACCTGGGTATATATCTCAGAACAGAGCCAGGTATATACAGTATTTGGATACAGAGTTGGGTATATATTTCAGTACACAGCTGGGTATATATCAGGGCACAGATCTGGGTATATATCTCAGGACACAGAGCTGGGTATATATCAGGGCACAGAGCTGGGATATATCAGGGCACAGAGCTGGGTATATATCAGGACACAGAGCTGGGTATATATCAGGGCACAGAGCTGGGTATATATCAGGGCACAGAGCTGGGTATATATCAGGGCACAGAGCTGGGATATATCAGGACAGAGCTGGGTATATATCAGGGCACAGAGCTGGGTATATATCAGGACACAGAGCTGGGTATATATCAGGACACAGCTGGGATATATCAGGACACAGAGCTGGGTATATATCTCAGGACACAGAGCTGGTTATATATCAGGGCACAGAGCTGGGTATATATCAGGCACAGAGCTGGGTATATATCAGGGCACAGAGCTGGGTATATATCAGGGCACAGAGCTGGGTATATATCAGGGCGGACAGAGCTGGGTATATATCAGGACAGAGCTGGGTATATATCAGGGCACAGAGCTGGGTATATATCAGGACACAGAGCTGGGTATATATCAGGGCACAGAGCTGGGTATATATCTCAGGACACAGCTGGGTATATATCAGGACAAGCTGGGTATATATCAGGGCACAGAGCTGGGTATATATCAGGGCACAGAGCTGGGTATATATCAGGGCACAGAGCTGGGTATATATCATGGCACAGAGCTGGGTATATATCTCAGGACAGAGCTGGGTATATATCAGGGCACAGAGCTGGGTATATATCAGGGCACAGAGCTGGGTATATACTCAGGACAGAGCTGGGTATATATCAGGACACAGAGCTGGGTATATATCTCAGGGCACAGAGCTGGGTATATATCAGGGCACAGAGCCGGGTATATATCTCAGGACACAGCTGGGTATATATCTCAGGACAGAGCTGGGTATATATCAGGGCACAGAGCTGGGTATATATATCAGGGCACAGAGCTGGGTATATATGTCAGGACAGAGCTGGGTATATACTCAGGGCACAGAGCTGGGTATATATCAGGGCACAGAGCTGGGATATATCTCAGGGACAGAGCTGGGTATATATCTCAGGACAGAGCTGGGTATATATCAGGGCACAGAGCTGGGTATATATCAGGGCACAGAGCTGGGTATATATGTCAGGACAGAGCTGGGTATATATGTCAGGACAGAGCTGGGTATATATGTCAGGACAGAGCTGGGTATATATGTCAGGACAGAGCAGGGTATATATCAGGGCACAGAGCTGGGATATATCAGGGCACAGAGCTGGGTATATATCTCAGTACACAGCTGGGTATATATCAGGGCACAGAGCTGGGTATATATCAGGGCACAGAGCTGGGTATATATCAGGGCACAGAGCTGGGTATATATCTCAGGACACAGAGCTGGTTATATATCAGGGCACAGAGCTGGGTATATATCAGGACACAGAGCTGGGTATATATCAGGGCACAGAGCTGGGTATATATCAGGGCACAGAGCTGGGTATATATCAGGGCACAGAGCTGGGTATATATCAGGACAGAGCTGGGTATATATCAGGGCACAGAGCTGGGTATATATCAGGACACAGAGCTGGGTATATATCAGGGCACAGAGCTGGGTATATATCTCAGGACACAGCTGGGTATATATCAGGACACAGCTGGGTATATATCAGGGCACAGAGCTGGGTATATATCAGGGCACAGAGCTGGGTATATATCATGGCACAGAGCTGGGTATATATCTCAGGACAGAGCTGGGTATATATCAGGGCACAGAGCTGGGTATATATCAGGGCACAGAGCTGGGTATATATCTCAGGACAGAGCTGGGTATATATCAGGACACAGAGCTGGGTATATCTCTCAGGGCACAGAGCTGGGTATATATCAGGGCACAGAGTCGGGTATATATCTCAGGACACAGCTGGGTATATATCTCAGGACAGAGCTGGGTATATATCAGGGCACAGAGCTGGGTATATATATCAGGGCACAGAGCTGGGATATATGTCAGGACAGAGCTGGGTATATATCTCAGGGCACAAAGCTGGGTATATATCAGGGCACAGAGCTGGGTATATATCTCAGGACAGAGCTGGGTATATATCTCAGGACAGAGCTGGGTATATATCAGGGCACAGAGCTGGGTATATATCAGGGCACAGAGCTGGGTATATATGTCAGGACAGAGCTGGGTATATATGTCAGGACAGAGCTGGGTATATATGTCAGGACAGAGCTGGGATATATGTCAGGACAGAGCAGGGTATATATCAGGGCACAGAGCTGGGTATATATCAGGGCACAGAGCTGGGTATATATCTCAGTACACAGCTGGGTATATATCAGGGCACAGAGCTGGGTATATATCAGGGCACAGAGCTGGGTATATATCAGGGCACAGAGCTGGGTATATATCAGGGCACAGAGCTGGGTATATATCAGGGCACAGAGCTGGGTATATATCAGGGCACAGAGCTGGGTATATATCAGGGCACAGAGCTGGGTATATATGTCAGGACACAGCTGGGTATATATCAGGGCACAGAGCTGGGTATATATCAGTACACAGAGCTGGGTATATATCTCAGGACAGAGCTGGGTATATATCAGGGCACAGAGCTGGGTATATATCAGAACACAGAGCTGGGTATATATCTCAGGACAGAGCTGGGATATATCAGGGCACAGAGCTGGGTATATATCAGGGCACAGAGCTGGGTATATATCAGGGCACAGAGCTGGGTATATATCAGTACACAGCTGGGTATATATCAGGGCACAGAGCTGGGTATATATCTCAGGACACAGCTGGGTATATATCAGGGCACAGAGCTGGGTATATATCTCAGGACAGAGCTGGGATATATCTCAGGACAGGGCTGGTTATATATCAGGACAGAGAGCTGGGTATATATCAGGGCACAGAGCTGGGTATATATCTCAGGACAGAGCTGGGTATATATCAGGACACAGAGCTGGGTATATATCAGGGCACAGAGCTGGGTATATATCAGGACACAGAGCTGGGTATATATCAGGGCACAGAGCTGGGTATATATCAGGACACAGCTGGGTATATATCAGGACACAGAGCTGGGTATATATCAGGGCACAGAGCTGGGTATATATCAGGGCACAGAGCTGGGTATATATCAGGGCACAGAGCTGGGTATATATCAGTACACAGCTGGGTATATATCAGGGCACAGAGCTGGGTATATATCTCAGGACAGAGCTGGGTATATATCAGGGCACAGAGCTGGGTATATATCTCAGGACAGAGCTGGGTATATATATCAGGACACAGAGCTGGGTATATATCAGGACACAGAGCTGGGTATATATCTCAGGACACAGCTGGGTATATATCAGGACACAGAGCTGGGTATATATCAGGACACAGCTGGGTATATATCAGGGCACAGAGCTGGGTATATATCAGGGCACAGAGCTGGGTATATATCAGGGCACAGAGCTGGGTATATATCAGGGCACAGAGCTGGGTATATATCAGGACAGAGCTGGGTATATATCAGGACACAGAGCTGGGTATATATCAGGACACAGAGCTGGGTATATATCAGGACACAGAGCTGGGTATATATCTCAGGACAGAGAGCTGGGTATATATCAGGGCACAGAGCTGGGTATATATCAGTACACAGCTGGGTATATATCAGGGCACAGAGCTGGGTATATATCAGGGCACAGAGCTGGGTATATATCAGGGCACAGAGCTGGGTATATATCAGTACACAGCTGGGTATATATCAGGGCACAGAGCTGGGTATATATCAGGGCACAGAGCTGGGTATATATCAGGACACAGAGCTGGGTATATATCTCAGGACACAGCTGGGTATATATCAGGGCACAGAGCTGGGTATATATCTCAGGACAGAGAGCTGGGTATATATCTCAGGACAGGGCTGGTTATATATCAGGACAGAGAGCTGGGTATATATCAGGGCACAGAGCTGGGTATATATCTCAGGACAGAGCTGGGTATATATCAGGACACAGAGCTGGGTATATATCAGGGCACAGAGCTGGGTATATATCAGGACACAGAGCTGGGTATATATCAGGGCACAGAGCTGGGTATATATCAGGGCACAGAGCTGGGTATATATCAGGACACAGCTGGGTATATATCAGGACACAGAGCTGGGTATATATCAGGGCACAGAGCTGGGTATATATCAGGGCACAGAGCTGGGTATATATCTCAGGACAGAGCTGGGTATATATCAGTACACAGCTGGGTATATATCAGGGCACAGAGCTGGGTATATATCTCAGGACACAGCTGGGTATATATCAGGGCACAGAGCTGGGTATATATCAGGGCACAGAGCTGGGTATATATCTCAGGACAGAGAGCTGGGTATATATCTCAGGACAGGGCTGGTTATATATCAGGACAGAGAGCTGGGTATATATCAGGGCACAGAGCTGGGTATATATCAGGAGAGAGCTGTATATATCAGGACACAGCTGGGTATATATCAGGGCACAGAGTCGGGATATATCTCAGGACAGAGCTGGGTATATATCAGGGCACAGATCTGGGTATATATCTCAGGACACAGATCTGGGTATATATCAGGGCACAGAGCTGGGTATATATCTCAGGACAGAGCTGGGTATATATCAGGACACAGAGTGGGTATATATCTCAGGACAGAGCTGGGTATATATCAGGGCACAGAGCTGGGTATATATCAGGACACAGAGTCGGGTATATATCTCAGGACAGAGCTGGGTATATATCAGGGCACAGAGCTGGGTATATATCAGGGCACAGAGCTGGGTATATCTCAGGACAGAGCTGGGTATATATCAGGGCACAGAGTCGGGTATATATCTCAGGACAGAGCTGGGTATATATCAGGGCACAGAGCTGGGTATATATCTCAGGGCACAGAGCTGGGTATATATCTCAGGACAGAGCTGGGTATATATCTCAGGACAGAGCTGGGTATATATCAGGGCACAGAGTCGGGTATATATCAGGGCACAGAGCTGGGTATATATCAGGGCACAGAGCTGGGTATATCTCAGGACAGAGCTGGTTATATCTCAGGGCACAGAGCTGGGTATATATCAGGACAGAGCTGGTATATATCAGGGCACAGAGTCGGGTATATATCAGGGCACAGAGCTGGGTATATATCAGGGCACAGAGCTGGGTATATATCATGGCACAGAGCTGGGTATATATGTCAGGACAGAGTGGGTATATATCTCAGGACAGAGCTGGGTATATATCAGGACACAGAGTCGGGTATATATCTCAGTACACAGCTGGGTATATATCAGGGCACAGAGCTAGGTATATATCTCAGGACACAGCTGGGTATATATCAGGGCACAGAGTCGGGTATATATCTCAGGACAGAGCTGGATATATATCAGGACACAGAGCTGGGTATATATCACAGGACAGAGCTGGGTATATATCAGGGCACAGAGCTGGGTATATATGTCAGGACAGAGGTGGGTATATATGTCAGGACAGAGCTGGGTATATATGTCAGGACAGAGCAGGGTATATATCAGGGCACAGAGCTGGGTATATATCAGGGCACAGAGCTGGGTATATATCAGGGCACAGAGCTGGGTATATATCAGGGCACAGAGCTGGGTATATATCAGGGCACAGAGCTGGGTATATATCAGGGCACAGAGCTGGGTATATATCAGGGCACAGAGCTGGGTATATATCAGGGCACAGAGCTGGGTATATATCAGGGCACAGAGCTGGGTATATATCTCAGGACAGAGCTGGGTATATATCAGGACACAGAGCTGGGTATATATCTCAGGACAGAGCTGGGTATATATCAGGACACAGAGCTGGGTATATATCAGGACACAGAGCTGGGTATATATCAGGGCACAGAGCTGGGTATATATCAGGGCACAGAGCTGGGTATATATCTCAGGACAGAGCTGGGTATATATCAGGGCATAGAGCTGGGTATATCTCAGGACACAGATCTGGGTATATATCAGGGCACAGAGCTGGGTATATATCTCAGGACAGAGCTGGGTATATATCAGGACACAGAGCTGGGTATATATCAGGACACAGCTGGGTATATATCAGTACACAGCTGGGTATATCTCAGGGCACAGAGCTGGGTATATATCAGGGCACAGAGTCGGGTATATATCAGGGCACAGAGCTGGGTATATATCAGGGCACAGAGCTGGGTATATATCAGGGCACAGAGCTGGGTATATATCAGGGCACAGAGTCGGGTATATATCTCAGGACAGAGCTGGGTATATATCAGGATACAGAGCTGGGTATATATCACGGCACAGAGCTGGGTATATATCTCAGGACAGAGCTGGGTATATATCTCAGGGCACAGAGCTAGGTATATATCAGGGCACATAGCTGGGTATATATCTCAGTACATAGCAGGCTATATATCAGGGCACAGATCTGGGTATATATCTCAGGACAGAGCTGGGTATATATCTCAGGACACAGCTGGGTATATATCAGGACACAGAGCTGGGTATATATCAGGGCACAGAGCTGGGTATATATCAGGGCACAGAGCTGGGTATATATCTCAGGACAGAGCTGGGTATATATCAGGACACAGAGCTGGGTATATATCAGGGCACAGAGCTGGGTATATATCTCAGGACAGAGCTGGGTATATATCTCAGGGCACAGAGCTGGGTATATATCTCAGGGCACAGAGCTGGGTATATATCAGGGCACAGAGCTGGGTATATATCAGGGCACAGAGCTGGGTATATATCAGGGCACAGAGCTGGGTATATATCAGGACACAGAGCTGGGTATATATCAGGGCACAGAGCTGGGTATATATCAGGGCACAGAGCTGGGTATATATCAGGGCACAGAGCTGGGTATATATCTCAGGACAGAGCTGGGTATATATCAGGGCACAGAGCTGGGTATATATCAGGACACAGCTGGATATATATCAGGACACAGAGCTGGGTATATATCAGGGCACAGAGCTGGGTATATATCAGGGCACAGAGCTGGGTATATCTCAGGACAGAGCTGGGTATATATCAGGACACAGAGCTGGGTATATATCAGGACACAGAGCTGGGTATATATCAGGGATAGAGCTGGGTATATATCAGGGCACAGAGCTGGGTATATATCAGGACAGAGCTGGGTATATATCAGGGCACAGAGCTGGGTATATATCAGGGCACAGAGCTGGGTATATATCTCAGGAGAGAGCTGGGTATATATCTCAGGAGAGAGCTGGGTATATATCTCAGGACACAGCTGGGTATATATCAGGGCACAGAGCTGGGTATATCTCAGGGCACAGAGCTGGGTATATATCAGGGCACAGAGGGGGGGTATATCTCAGGACACAGCTGGGTATATATCTCAGGACAGAGCTGGGTATATATCAGGGCACAGAGCTGGGTATATATATCAGGGCACAGAGCTGGGTATATATGTCAGGACAGAGCTGGGTATATATCTCAGGGCACAGAGCTGGGTATATATCAGGGCACAGAGCTGGGTATATATCTCAGGACAGAGCTGGGTATATATCTCAGGACAGAGCTGGGTATATATCAGGACACAGAGCTGGGTATATATATCAGGGCACAGAGCTGGGTATATATCAGGGCACAGAGCTGGGTATATATGTCAGGACAGAGCTGGGTATATATGTCAGGACAGAGCTGGGTATATATCTCAGGGCACAGAGCTGGGTATATATCTCAGGGCACAGAGCTGGGTATATATCAGGGCACAGAGCTGGGTATATATCAGGGCACAGAGCTGGGTATATATCAGGGCACAGAGCTGGGTATATATCAGGACACAGAGCTGGGTATATATCAGGGCACAGAGCTGGGTATATATCAGGGCACAGAGCTGGGTATATATCAGGGCACAGAGCTGGGTATATATCTCAGGACAGAGCTGGGTATATATCAGGGCACAGAGCTGGGTATATATCAGGACACAGCTGGATATATATCAGGACACAGAGCTGGGTATATATCAGGGCACAGAGCTGGGTATATATCAGGGCACAGAGCTGGGTATATCTCAGGACAGAGCTGGGTATATATCAGGCACAGAGCTGGGTATATATCAGGACACAGAGCTGGGTATATATCAGGGCATAGAGCTGGGTATATATCAGGGCACAGAGCTGGGTATATATCAGGACAGAGCTGGGTATATATCAGGGCACAGAGCTGGGTATATATCAGGGCACAGAGCTGGGTATATATCTCAGGAGAGAGCTGGGTATATATCTCAGGAGAGAGCTGGGTATATATCTCAGGACACAGCTGGGTATATATCAGGGCACAGAGCTGGGTATATCTCAGGGCACAGAGCTGGGTATATATCAGGGCACAGAGTCGGGTATATCTCAGGACACAGCTGGGTATATATCTCAGGACAGAGCTGGGTATATATCAGGGCACAGAGCTGGGTATATATATCAGGGCACAGAGCTGGGTATATATGTCAGGACAGAGCTGGGTATATATCTCAGGGCACAGAGCTGGGTATATATCAGGGCACAGAGCTGGGTATATATCTCAGGACAGAGCTGGGTATATATCTCAGGACAGAGCTGGGTATATATCAGGACACAGAGCTGGGTATATATATCAGGGCACAGAGCTGGGTATATATCAGGGCACAGAGCTGGGTATATATGTCAGGACAGAGCTGGGTATATATGTCAGGACAGAGCTGGGTATATATCAGGGCACAGAGCTGGGTATATATCAGGGCACAGAGCTGGGTATATATCAGGGCACAGAGCTGGGTATATATCAGGGCACAGAGCTGGGTATATATCAGGGCACAGAGCTGGGTATATATCAGGGCACAGAGCTGGGTATATATGTCAGGACACAGCTGGGTATATATCAGGGCACAGAGCTGGGTATATATCAGTACACAGCTGGGTATATATCAGAACACAGAGCTGGGTATATATCAGAACACAGAGCTGGGTATATATCTCAGGACAGAGCTGGGTATATATCAGGGCACAGAGCTGGGTATATATCAGGGCACAGAGCTGGGTATATATCAGGGCACAGAGCTGGGTATATATCAGTACACAGCTGGGTATATATCAGGGCACAGAGCTGGGTATATATCTCAGGACACAGCTGGGTATATATCAGGGCACAGAGCTGGGTATATATCAGGACAGAGAGCTGGGTATATATCAGGGCACAGAGCTGGGTATATATCAGGACACAGAGCTGGGTATATATCTCAGGACAGAGCTGGGTATATATCAGGACACAGAGCTGGGTATATATCAGCAAGAGCTGGGTATATATCAGGACACAGAGCTGGGTATATATCAGGACACAGAGCTGGGTATATATCAGGGCACAGAGCTGGGTATATATCAGGGCACAGAGCTGGGTATATATCAGGGCACAGAGCTGGGTATATATCTCAGGACAGAGAGCTGGGTATATATCAGTACACAGCTGGGTATATATCAGGGCACAGAGCTGGGTATATATCTCAGGACACAGCTGGGTATATATCAGGGCACAGAGCTGGGTATATATCAGGGCACAGAGCTGGGTATATATCTCAGGACAGAGAGCTGGGTATATATCTCAGGACAGGGCTGGTTATATATCAGGACAGAGAGCTGGGTATATATCAGGGCACAGAGCTGGGTATATATCTCAGGAGAGAGCTGGGTATATATCAGGACACAGCTGGGTATATATCAGGGCAAAGATCTGGGTATATATCTCAGGACACAGATCTGGGTATATATCAGGGCACAGAGCTGGGTATATATCTCAGGACAGAGCTGGGTATATATCAGGACACAGAGTCGGGTATATATCTCAGGACAGAGCTGGGTATATATCAGGGCACAGAGCTGGGTATATCTCAGGACACAGAGCTGGGTATATATCTCAGGACACAGCTGGGTATATATCAGGGCACAGAGCTGGGTATATATCAGGACACAGAGTCGGGTATATATCTCAGGACAGAGCTGGGTATATATCAGGGCACAGAGCTGGGTATATCTCAGGACACAGAGCTGGGTATATATCTCAGGACACAGCTGGGTATATATCAGGGCACAGAGCTGGGTATATATCAGGGCACAGAGCTGGGTATATCTCAGGACAGAGCTGGGTATATATCAGGGCACAGAGTCGGGTATATATCTCAGGACAGAGCTGGGTATATATCAGGGCACAGAGCTGGGTATATATCTCAGGGCACAGAGCTGGGTATATATCTCAGGACAGAGCTGGGTATATATCTCAGGACAGAGCTGGGTATATATCAGGGCACAGAGTCGGGTATATATCAGGGCACAGAGCTGGGTATATATCAGGGCACAGAGCTGGGTATATCTCAGGACAGAGCTGGTTATATCTCAGGGCACAGAGCTGGGTATATATCAGGACAGAGCTGGGTATATATCAGGGCACAGAGTCGGGTATATATCAGGGCACAGAGCTGGGTATATATCAGGGCACAGAGCTGGGTATATATCATGGCACAGAGCTGGGTATATATGTCAGGACAGAGTCGGGTATATATCTCAGGACAGAGCTGGGTATATATCAGGACACAGAGTCGGGTATATATCTCAGTACACAGCTGGGTATATATCAGGGCACAGAGCTGGGTATATATCTCAGGACACAGCTGGGTATATATCAGGGCACAGAGTCGGGTATATATCTCAGGACAGAGCTGGATATATATCAGGACACAGAGCTGGTATATATCACAGGACAGAGCTGGGTATATATCAGGGCACAGAGCTGGGTATATATGTCAGGACAGAGGTGGGTATATATGTCAGGACAGAGCTGGGTATATATGTCAGGACAGAGCAGGGTATATATCAGGGCACAGAGCTGGGTATATATCAGTACACAGCTGGGTATATATCAGGGCACAGAGCTGGGTATATATCAGGGCACAGAGCTGGGTATATATCAGGGCACAGAGCTGGGTATATATCAGGGCACAGAGCTGGGTATATATCAGGGCACAGAGCTGGGTATATATCAGGGCACAGAGCTGGGTATATATCAGGGCACAGAGCTGGGTATATATCTCAGGACAGAGCTGGGTATATATCAGGGCACAGAGCTGGGTATATATCAGGGCACAGAGTTGGGTATATATCTCAGGACAGAGCTGGGTATATATCAGGGCACAGAGTTGGGTATATATCTCAGGACAGAGCTGGGTATATATCAGGGCACAGAGCTGGGTATATATCTCAGGACAGAGCTGGGTATATATCAGGGCACAGAGCTGGGTATATATCAGGGCACAGAGTTGGGTATATATCTCAGTACAGAGCTGGGTATATATCAGGGCACAGAGTTGGGTATATATCTCAGGACAGAGCTGGGTATATATCTCAGGACAGAGCTGGGTATATATCAGGACACAGAGCTGGGTATATATCTCAGGACAGAGCTGGGTATATATCAGGACACAGAGCTGGGTATATATCAGGACACAGAGCTGGGTATATATCAGGGCACAGAGCTGGGTATATATCAGGGCACAGAGCTGAGTATATCTCAGGACACAGATCTGGGTATATATCTCAGGACAGAGCTGGGTATATATCTCAGGACAGAGCTGGGTATATATCAGGGCACAGAGCTGGGTATATATCAGGGCATAGAGCTGGGTATATCTCAGGACACAGATCTGGGTATATATCAGGGCACAGAGCTGGGTATATATCTCAGGACAGAGCTGGGTATATATCAGGACACAGAGTCGGGTATATATCTCAGGACAGAGCTGGGTATATATCTCAGGGCACAGAGCTGGGTATATATCAGGGCACAGAGTCGGGTATATATCTCAGGACAGAGCTGGGTATATATCAGGACACAGAGCTGGGTATATATCAGGGCACAGAGCTGGGTATATATCTCAGGACAGAGCTGGGTATATATCTCAGGGCACAGAGCTGGGTATATATCAGGGCACAGAGCTGGGTATATATCTCAGGACAGAGCAGGGTATATATCAGGGCACAGATCTGGGTATATATCTCAGGACAGAGCTGGGTATATATCTCAGGACACAGCTGGGTATATATCAGGACACAGAGCTGGGTATATATCAGGGCACAGAGCTGGGTATATATCAGGGCACAGAGCTGGGTATATATCTCAGGACAGAGCTGGGTATATATCAGGACACAGAGCTGGGTATATATCAGGGCACAGAGCTGGGTATATATCTCAGGACAGAGCTGGGTATATATCAGGGCACAGAGCTGGGTATATATCTCAGGGCACAGAGCTGGGTATATATCTCAGGGCACAGAGCTGGGTATATATCTCAGGGCACAGAGCTGGGTATATATCAGGGCACAGAGCTGGGTATATATCAGGGCACAGAGCTGGGTATATATCAGGACACAGAGCTGGGTATATATCAGGGCACAGAGCTGGGTATATATCAGGGCACAGAGCTGGGTATATATCAGGGCACAGAGCTGGGTATATATCTCAGGACAGAGCTGGGTATATATCAGGGCACAGAGCTAGGTATATCTCAGGACAGAGCTGGGTATATATCAGGACACAGAGCTGGGTATATATCAGGGCACAGAGCTGGGT
Organism: Leptodactylus fallax; assembly: GCA_947044405.1. Taxonomy (NCBI): domain Eukaryota; kingdom Metazoa; phylum Chordata; class Amphibia; order Anura; family Leptodactylidae; genus Leptodactylus; species Leptodactylus fallax. Next base: position 129,775 of record CAMRHE010000903.1, read on the forward strand.
ATATATCAGGGCACAGAGCTGGGTATATATCAGGACACAGAGCTGGGTATATATCAGGGCATAGAGCTGGGTATATATCAGGGCACAGAGCTGGGTATATATCAGGGCACAGAGCTGGGTATATATCAGGGCACAGAGCTGGGTATATATCAGGGCACAGAGCTGGGTATATATCAGGGCACAGAGCTGGGTATATATCAGGGCACAGAGCTGGGTATATATCAGGGCACAGAGCTGGGTATATATCAGGGCACAGAGCTGGGTATATATCTCAGGAGAGAGCTGGGTATATATCTCAGGACAGAGCTGGGTATATATCAGGGCACAGAGCTGGGTATATATCTCAGGAGAGAGCTGGGTATATATCTCAGGACAGAGCTGGGTATATATCTCAGGACAGAGCTGGGTATATATCAGGACACAGAGCTGGGTATATATCTCAGGAGAGAGCTGGGTATATATCAGGGCACAGAGCTGGGTATATATCAGGACACAGAGCTGGGTATATATCAGGGCACAGAGCTGGGTATATATCTCAGGACAGAGCTGGGTATATATCAGGGCACAGAGCTGGGTATATATCAGGACACAGAGCTGGGTATATATCAGGACACAGAGCTGGGTATATATCAGGGCACAGAGCTGGGTATATATCAGGACACAGAGCTGGGTATATATCTCAGGACACAGCTGGGTATATATCAGGGCACAGAGTCGAGTATATATCTCAGGACAGAGCTGGGTATATATCAGGGCACAGAGCTGGGTATATATCAGGACACAGAGCTGGGTATATATCAGGGAACAGAGCTGGGTATATATCTCAGGACAGAGCTGGGTATATATATCAGGACAGAGCTGGGTATATATATCAGGACACAGCTGGGTATATATCAGGGCACAGAGCTGGGTATATATCAGGGCACAGAGCTGGGTATATATCTCAGGACAGAGCTGGGTATATCTCAGGGCACAGAGTTGGGTATATATCAGGACACAGCTGGGTATATATCAGGGCACAGAGCTGGGTATATATCAGGACACAGAGCTGGGTATATATCAGGACACAGAGCTGGGTATATATCTCAGGACAGAGCTGGGTATATATCTCAGGACACAGAGCTGGGTATATATCTCAGGACAGAGCTGGGTATATATCAGGGCACAGAGCTGGGTATATATCTCAGGGCACAGAGCTGGGTATATATCAGGGCACAGAGCTGGGTATATATCTCAGGACACAGCTGGGTATATCTCAGGACACAGAGCTGGGTATATATCAGGACACAGAGCTGGGTATATATCTCAGGACACAGAGCTGGGTATATATCAGGACACAGAGCTGGGTATATATCTCAGGACACAGCTGGGTATATATCAGGGCACAGAGCTGGGTATATCTCAGGGCACAGAGCTGGGTATATATCTCAGGACAGAGCTGGGTATATATCTCAGGACACAGCTGGGTATATATCAGGGCACAGAGTCGAGTATATATCTCAGGACAGAGCTGGGTATATATCAGGGCACAGAGCTGGGTATATCTCAGGGCACAGAGCTGGGTATATATCTCAGGACAGAGCTGGGTATATATCTCAGGACACAGCTGGGTATATATCAGGGCACAGAGTCGAGTATATATCTCAGGACAGAGCTGGGTATATATCAGGGCACAGAGCTAGGTATATCTCAGGACACAGAGCTGGGTATATATCAGGGCACAGAGCTGGGTATATATCAGGACAGAGAGCTGGGTATATATCTCAGTACACAGCTGGGTATATATCAGGGCACAGAGCTGGGTATATATCAGGGCACAGAGCTGGGTATATATCTCAGGACAGAGCTGGGTATATATCAGGGCACAGAGTCGGGTATATATCTCAGGACAGAGCTGGGTATATATATCAGGACACAGCTGGGTATATATCAGGGCACAGAGCTGGGTATATATCAGGACACAGAGCTGGGTATATATCAGGGCACAGAGCTGGGTATATATCTCAGGACAGAGCTGGGTATATATATCAGGACACAGCTGGGTATATATCAGGGCACAGAGCTGGGTATATATCTCAGGACACAGAGCTGGGTATATATCTCAGGACACAGAGCTGGGTATATATCAGGACACAGAGCTGGGTATATATCAGGACACAGAGCTGGGTATATATCAGGACACAGAGCTGGGTATATATCAGGACACAGAGCTGGGTATATATCAGGGCACAGAGCTGGGTATATATCAGGGCACAGAGCTGGGTATATATCAGGGCACAGAGCTGGGTATATATCTCAGGACAGAGCTGGGTATATATATCAGGACACAGCTGGGTATATATCAGGGCACAGAGCTGGGTATATATCTCAGGACAGAGCTGGGTATATATCAGGGCACAGAGCTGGGTATATATTTCTCAGGACAGAGCTGGGTATATATATCAGGACACAGCTGGGTATATATCAGGGCACAGAGCTGGGTATATATCAGGACACAGAGCTGGGTATATATCAGGGCACAGAGCTGGGTATATATCTCAGGACAGAGCTGGGTATATATATCAGGACACAGCTGGGTATATATCAGGGCACAGAGCTGGGTATATATCAGGGCACAGAGTGTATATCTCAGGACAGAGCTGGGTATATATCAGGGCACAGAGCTGGGTATATATCTCAGGACAGAGCTGGGTATATATCAGGGCACAGAGTTGGGTATATATCTCAGGACAGAGCTGGTATATATCAGGACACAGAGTCGGGTATATATCTCAGGACAGAGCTGGGTATATATATCAGGACACAGCTGGGTATATATCAGGGCACAGAGCTGGGTATATATCAGGACACAGAGCTTGGTATATATCAGGGCACAGAGCTGGGTATATATCAGGACACAGAGCTGGGTATATATCAGGGCACAGAGCTGGGTATATATCTCAGGACAGAGCTGGGTATATATCAGGGCACAGAGCTGGGTATATATCTCAGGACAGAGCTGGGTATATATCAGGGCACAGAGCTGGGTATATATCTCAGGACAGAGCTGGGTATATATCAGGGCACAGAGCTGGGTATATCTCAGGGCACAGAGCTGGGTATATATCTCAGGACAGAGCTGGGTATATATCAGGGCACAGAGCTGGGTATATATCAGGGCACAGAGCTGGGTATATATCTCAGGACAGAGCTGGGTATATATCAGGGCACGGAGCTGGGTATATATCAGGACACAGAGCTGGGTATATATCTCAGGACACAGAGCTGGGTATATATCTCAGGACAGTGCTGGGTATATATCAGGGCACAGAGCTGGGTATATATCAGGGCACAGAGCTGGGTATATATCAGGGCACAGAGCTGGGTATATCTCAGGACAGAGCTGGGTATATATCAGGGCACAGAGCTGGGTATATATCAGGACACAGCTGGGTATATATCAGGGCACAGAGCTAGGTATATCTCAGGACACAGAGCTGGGTATATATCTCAGGACACAGAGCTGGGTATATATCTCAGGACAGAGCTGGGTATATATCAGGACACAGCTGGGTATATATCAGGGCACAGAGCTGGGTATATATCTCAGGACAGAGCTGGGTATATATCAGGGCACGGAGCTGGGTATATATCAGGACACAGAGCTGGGTATATATCTCAGGACAGTGCTGGGTATATATCAGGGCACAGAGCTGGGTATATATCAGGGCACAGAGCTGGGTATATATCTCAGGACAGAGCTGGGTATATATCAGGGCACAGAGCTGGGTATATATCAGGGCACAGAGCTGGGTATATATCAGGGCATAGAGCTGGGTATATATCAGGGCACAGAGCTGGGTATATATCAGGGCACAGAGCTGGGTATATATAGGAAAGTATATATCAGGGCACAGAGCTGGGTATATATCAGGGCATAGAGCTGGGTATATATCTCAGGACAGAGCTGGGTATATATGTCAGGACAGAGCTGGGTATATATCAGGGCACAGAGCTGGGTATATATCAGGGCATAGAGCTGGGTATATATCTCAGGACAGAGCTGGGTATATATCTCAGGACAAAGCTGGGTATATATCAGGGCACAGAGCTGGGTATATATCAGGGCACAGAGCTGGGTATATATCAGACACAGAGCTGGGTATATCTCAGGACAGAGCTGGGTATATATCAGGGCACAGAGCTGGGTATATATCAGGGCACAGAGCTGGGTATATATCAGGGCACAGAGCTGGGTATATATCAGGGCACAGAGCTGGGTATATATCAGGGCATAGAGCTGGGTATATATCTCAGGACAGAGCTGGGTATATATGTCAGGACAGAGCTGGGTATATATCAGGGCACAGAGCTGGGTATATATCAGGGCATAGAGCTGGGTATATATCTCAGGACAGAGCTGGGTATATATCTCAGGACAAAGCTGGGTATATATCAGGGCACAGAGCTGGGTATATATCAGGGCACAGAGCTGGGCATATATCAGGGCACAGAGCTGGGTATATATCAGGGCACAGAGTTGGATATATATATCAGGGCACAGAGCTGGGTATATATCAGGGCACAGAGCTGGGTATATATCAGGGCACAGAGCTGGGTATATATCAGGGCACAGAGCTGGGTATATATCAGGGCATAGAGCTTGGTATATATCAGGGCACAGAGCTGGGTATATATCAGGGCATAGAGCTGGGTATATATCTCAGGACAGATCTGGGTATATATCAGGGCACAGAGCTGGGTATATATCAGGGCACAGAGTTGGATATATATATCAGGGCACAGAGCTGGGTATATATCAGGGCACAGAGCTGGGTATATATCAGGGCACAGAGCTGGGTATATATCAGGGCACAGAGTTGGATATATATATCAGGGCACAGAGCTGGGTATATATCAGGGCACAGAGCTGGGTATACACCTGGCCATATGACACAGGTGACCCTCTGTATATGACATGCCAGGAGTCGGGAGCGGCGTCTCCTACATGGAGGAATGTAAATGAAGTGGAGCTAATCACGTTAGGATGTCATAATTATCAGCTCTTTAAGGAGCCCCCTAATGAGCAGACGAGCCCCGCTGTGAGAACATAGCTGGAGCTCCTTTTACATCCAGCGCTGGGTCCCGGGGACTTAACTCCTCCAGCGCCGCACCTCAGGAGTAGAGAGAGACACAGTCCTGGTATACGGCATATGTCACCCAGATGGATGAGGGTTATAAACCTAATACATTAAGAGGCTTTCATAGCCAAAAAAGTTTAAAAAAATCTGAAGCATTTTATATTTTAGAATTTTTATATAAAGTTTCTATATTATTCTTTATAGGAACCGTAGTGCTACTGAGCATTGTTCACCAGTTCCCTTTATGCAGCTGGCTGTGTAAAGTATGGGGGTCCTCAGAATACTCACATGGGCTATATGGACATGTGTTCTGTAGTAGGGAGATCTAGGACATGTCTATACTAATGTCTAGAAATTGAGTAAATCATCCTCCTTGCCACTCACATACTTATACATTCCCGAATTCCAAACAAGACGCCAATAACATTCTAGTCTTGGACTCATATACTTGTACATTCCCAAATCCCAGAGGAACCCCCGATAACATTCTAGCCTTGGACTCATATACTTGTACATTTTCGAATCCCAGAGGAGCCCCCAATAACATTCTAGCCTTGGACTCATATACTTGTACATTCCCAAATCCCAGAGGAACCCCCAATAACATTCTAGCTTGGGACTCATATACTTGTACATTTTCGAATCCCAGAGGAGCTACCAATAAAACCCTAGCCTTCGACTCACATACTTGCACATTCCCAAATCCAAGACGAGCCCGCAATAACATTCTAGCCTTGGACTCATATCTGTACATTCCCAAATCCCAGAGGAACCCCCAATAACATTCTAGCCTTGGACTCATATACTTGTACATTTTCGAATCCCAGAGGAGCCCCACTAACATTCTAGCCTTGGACTCATATACTTGTACATTCTCGAATCCCATAGTAACTCCCAATAACATTCTAGCCTTGGGACTCACATATTTCTACATTCTCAAACTCCAGATGAGCCCCCAATAGCATTCTAGCCTTGGACGCATATACTTGTACATTCTCGAATCTTGGAGGAATTCCCAATAACATTCTAGCCTTGGGACTCACATATTTGTACATTCTCAAATCCCAGACGAGCCCCCAATAACATTCTAGCCTTGGACTATTATACTTGTACATTCGCAAATCCCAGAGGAGCCCCCAATAACATTCTAGCCTTGGGTCTCAAATATTTGTACATTCTCTAATCCCAGAGGAGCTCCCAATAAAACCCTGGCCTTGGATTCATATACTTGTACATTCCTGAATCCGGGAGAAGCTCCCAAGAAAACCCTAGCCTTAGACTCACATACTTGCACATTCCCAAATCCCAGAGGACCTCCCAATAACATTCTAGCCTTGGACTCATATACTTGTACATTCTTGAATCCCGGAGGAGCTTCCAATAAAACCCTAGCTTTTGCCTTACAAACCTGCGCATTCCTGAATCCCGGACGAGCCACCAATAACATTCTAGCCTTAGACTCAAATACTTGCACATTCCCAGATGGTTCCCCAATAAACCTGAAGTTAATATTATTCACTGGCGTCTTCCTTATGTCATCACAGGTGGCCCAGCCCTGCATTGTCTGTTCTCTGAGGCCTGATCCACAGCCCTGAACATTTCACTACTGCATCTGGTTTATGAAGTCATAAAATCTAAAATATGTTGCTATACACAACTCTCTGGACTCAGTATAACTGCACTTCCACCCTTGTCACTAACACTGAGCACAAGAATTGTAGGCTTGCTGGTCTCCTCACCTGAAACCGTCTCATGTCCCGCGGGTTCCCAGCATTCTTCAGACAGTTCTGGTTGCATTTTAAGAAAAACTTTAAGAAAAACCTACAAAAGAAAAAAAAGGTGCGATAAGAGGAGGTCACATGGGCTCAACATTGGCCACATAGTCATTGTAAGTCTAGGCATACCCATGGGGCTAGACACATGAGCATCGTCCATATTAAGGTTTGTTTTATGGATAATACACAAGTTTCAAATGATACAAGGATGGACTTAATAGCAGGAGCAACCCCAAAAGGGACCAGGAGTGGAGAGCAGAAGACAGGAGCCAGTTGTTGCTTCCACTAAATGTACGGCAGAGGATATCCACTAGTCCGGCAGTGCTCGGTCTACATACTGGAGCCCAACTGTCTAAGATAATGTCCATGGAGAGAATCCACTGAGATTTTTATTCGCCTGGTTCAGAGAATTTAGTCGCCCCACTGGACTTTATTCAAATTCATCGAGTTACAGACATCTTTATCAACAAGGAGAACATATGTAGCTTGGGTTCACCACTGTCCCTTTAAGGATAAGCCCATCTTTACAGGAAACATCTGGAGCACTTAAGGATCATGAGAGCAGAACCTCATATATTATTAAGAGCCTCCTTCCCTCCCGCTCCACCTGCCGACTGCCGATCTTCAGTGCATTTTGCCTCCCTCCTCACCCCAATCTATAACCTCTCTATGTGGTCTCATTTACGGTCACAGACAACGTCGCTCATTTCATTTGTTTCTGCAGCAGAAGTAAAACTGCTCTCACCGCTGCTCAGACATGTCTGAGGTTTCATCTACTGAGCTCACAACACAACCTGAACTTCATTTCATGTATTTACAAAAAACATGGCTGCTTTTTGTCAGAACAGTGCCACACCGGTCCACTGGCTGTGTATGGTACTGCAAGCTCTATTACATTCTGTTCAATGAAGCTGCAGTTTAGTTTCATCCTAATCCTGACCTTATATAGACTATTATAATGGTGGAGATCTGTCCTGACCCCGACCTTACATAGACTATTATACTGGTGGAGATCTCTCCTGACCCCCGACCTTACACAGACTATTATACTGGTGGAGATCTGTCCTGACCCCTGACCTTACATAGACTATTATACCGGTGGAGATCTGTCCTGACCCCTGACCTTACATAGACTATTATAATGGTGGAGATCTGTCCTGACCCCGACCTTACATAGACTATTATACTGGTGGAGATCTCTCCTGACCCCCGACCTTACACAGACTATTATACTGGTGGAGATCTCTCCTGACCCCCGAACTTACATAGACTATTATACTGGTGGAGATCTGTCCTGACCCCTGACCTTACATAGACTATTATACTGGTGGAGATCTGTCCTGACCCCGACCTTACATAGACTATTATACTGGTGGAGATCTGTCCTGACCCCTATCTTACATAGACTATTATACTGGTGGAGATCTGTCCTGACCCCCAACCTTACATAGACTATTATACTGGTGGAGATCTGTCCTGACCCCCAACCTTACATAGACTATTATACTGGTGGAGATCTGTCCCGACCCCCAACCTTACATAGACTATTATACTGGTGGAGATCTGTCCTGACCCCTATCTTACATAGACTATTATACTGGTGGAGATCTGTCCTGACCCCTGACCTTACATAGACTATTATACTGGTGGAGATCTGTCCTGACCCCGACCTTACATAGACTATTATATTGGTGGAGATCTGTCCTGACCCCGACCTTACATAGACTATTATACTGGTGGAGATCTGTCCTGACCCCTATCTTACATAGACTATTATACTGGTGGAGATCTGTCCTGACCCCCAACCTTACATAGACTATTATACTGGTGGAGATCTGTCCTGACCCCCAACCTTACATAGACTATTATACTGGTGGAGATCTGTCCCGACCCCCAACCTTACATAGACTATTATACTGGTGGAGATCTGTCCTGACCCCCAACCTTACATAGACTATTATATTGGTGGAGATCTGTCCTGACCCCAACCTTACATAGACTATTATATTGGTGGAGATCTGTCCTGACCCCCGACCTTACATAGACTATTATACTGGTGGAGATCTGTCCTGACCCCCGACCTTACATAGACTATTATATTGGTGGAGATCTGTCCTGACCCCGACCTTACATAGACTATTATACTGGTGGAGATCTGTCCTGACCCCCTACCTTACATAGACTATTATACTGGTGGAGATCTGTCCTGACCCCCGACCTTACATAGACTATTATAATGGTGGAGATCTGTCCTGACCCCCGACCTTACATAGACTATTATAATGGTGGAGATCTGTCCTGACCCCCGACCTTACATAGACTATTATACTGGTGGAGATCTGTCCTGACCCCCAACCTTATATAGACTATTATACTGGTGGAAGATCTGTCCCGACCCCCAACCTTACATAGACTATTATACTGGTGGAGATCTGTCCTGACCCCCTACCTTACATAGACTATTATACTGGTGGAGATCTGTCCTGACCCCCGACCTTACATAGACTATTATACTGGTGGAGATCTGTCCTGACCCCGACCTTACATAGACTATTATATTGGTGGAGATCTGTCCTGACCCCGACCTTACATAGACTATTATACTGGTGGAGATCTGTCCTGACCCCTATCTTACATAGACTATTATACTGGTGGAGATCTGTCCTGACCCCCAACCTTACATAGACTATTATACTGGTGGAGATCTGTCCTGACCCCCAACCTTACATAGACTATTATACTGGTGGAGATCTGTCCTGACCCCCAACCTTACATAGACTATTATACTGGTGGAGATCTGTCCTGACCCCCAACCTTACATAGACTATTATACTGGTGGAGATCTGTCCTGACCCCGACCTTACATAGACTATTATACTGGTGGAGATCTGTCCTGACCCCAACCTTACATAGACTATTATATTGGTGGAGATCTGTCCTGACCCCCGACCTTACATAGACTATTATACTGGTGGAGATCTGTCCTGACCCCCGACCTTACATAGACTATTATACTGGTGGAGATCTGTCCTGACCCCGACCTTACATAGACTATTATACTGGTGGAGATCTGTCCTGACCCCAACCTTACATAGACTATTATACTGGTGGAGATCTGTCCTGACCCCAACCTTACATAGACTATTATACTGGTGGAGATCTGTCCTGACCCCCAACCTTACATAGACTATTATACTGGTGGAGATCTGTCCTGACCCCGACCTTACATAGACTATTATACTGGTGGAGATCTGTCCTGACCCCCAACCTTACATAGACTATTATACTGGTGGAGATCTGTCCTGACCCCGACCTTACATAGACTATTATACTGGTGGAGATCTGTCCTGACCCCCAACCTTACATAGACTATTATACTGGTGGAGATCTGTCCTGACCCCAACCTTACATAGACTATTATACTGGTGGAGATCTGTCCTGACCCCCGACCTTACATAGACTATTATACTGGTGGAGATCTGTCCTGACCCCCGACCTTACATAGACTATTATACTGGTGGAGATCTGTCCTGACCCCTACCTTACATAGACTATTATACTGGTGGAGATCTGTCCTGACCCCAACCTTACATAGACTATCATACTGGTGGAGATCTGTCCTGACCCCCGACCTTACATAGACTATTATACTGGTGGAGATCTGTCCTGACCCCCGACCTTACATAGACTATTATACTGGTGGAGATCTGTCCTGACCCCAACCTTACATAGACTATTATACTGGTGGAGATCTGTCCTGACCCCTACCTTACATAGACTATTATACTGGTGGAGATCTGTCCTGACCCCCAACCTTACATAGACTATTATACTGGTGGAGATCTGTCCTGACCCCCAACCTTACATAGACTATTATACTGGTGGAGATCTGTCCTGACCCCGACCTTACATAGACTATTATACTGGTGGAGATCTGTCCTGACCCCTACCTTACACAGACTATTATACTGGTGGAGATCTGTCCTGACCCCGACCTTACATAGACTATTATAATGGTGGAGATCTGTCCTGACCCCGACCTTACATAGACTATTGGTGGGTCTCTATCTTACTACTATGGAGTGGCCCCCCGATATGCTCTAGTACATTATTGAGGGTCCTCCACCCCTGACCACTTCCAGTCTTGTTCTTGCCCTCTGTCTATGACTTTGAGGCGTCTCCTTTGGTCGTTGCTGTAGTTGACGGGTCTGTACATATAACGGGCTACATCCCAGGATGCGGGCGACACTGGTGTGATACAAGGAAGATCACAGGATGGCAGAGACGCAGGAAGGAAGACGGCGAGCAAAAATCAGTGAGCAGGAGCCAGACAGAGACGAGAGCCAGACAGATCCATTCCCAGAGGCTTCCAGGAGTCATGAAATATTTATCGGGCTGGGACGAGGCAGCCTGCATCGGGCATGGCGCTGTGAATTATACATGGGCTGCTGTGTACCCGGAGGAGACGCACACACGGGCACACAGCGAGCTGGCATATGGTTACACACAAACACATACTATCAGACCGTACACATATTTATACGTTCCAGCCCCGCCGCGTGCCAATGTTGATACACAAACAATGCAACCTATATCCCCACCTGTGCGCCATATGTCCCAGCTCAGCACCCGCCAGCTGGAGGCGCCGCAAATCACAGGCGTGGGTATACATTACCTCACACCAGGGAGATGCCAGCCATACCAGCGACACCCTGCTCTGGGGCACACAGGGCTGTAACCTTCTAATAGACTTGTGTATCAATTCCTCAAGATCGCTGCTGACTGTCAGTGAATGGAATGTTTCATGTTCTCCTCTAAGTGGCTGAAAAATGTACATCTACCCACAGCTGAGGGTTTGTTACAGTGTATCAGGACTATCGACTCCTCTGTAAACTAAACACAAATCTCCTCCTGTCCTGATAGTTTGTTACAATGTATCAGTCTAGTGTCCAGACTGGAGACATCTTACATTTTCTGACTCATCTTAGCCACGCCCCCTTTTCACTTCCCTTCACAGGTAAGGTAAGGCAACGTTACATTTAGATTTACACAAGTAGTACAACATTACACTAGAGAGTCCTAAACTACATCAGATTTATCACAGTGACTAATGCTTTTATGTATGTTTACACTGTCTATCTTTACACCGCTCATTATTTGAATTAGATTATAACATAAAATGTGGCAAAATTTTGCAGCACTGTGGCACAATTCAGGCCAAGCTCACTTTCCGATAAGCTACACCCCTGAATAAACAGGAGAGGTCCATGCTTTGGGTTTTCTAGAAGATAGGAGAAGTTAGCCATTACTTAGTGACCCCCAACCTTTAGCCAGTGTTTGGGCCTGTTAGTGTGTAGTAGCTGCAGCTGCAGTGTGTGAGAGCGCCCTCAGCTCTGTAGGTTAGTTAGTGGTAGTTAGGCCACAACAGGCAGTCCCATGTCAGTGGTCACCACAGCCTGCAGGATAAGCCTGGACATCTCTACTGCAGTTACTGCTGTATCACTGAGGACATCTGGTATCCATGAGCACAATAGTGGCTGAGAGAGAAGAACAAGCCCCCGGGTCATCACATGGTGGAAAGGGCCAGAGAACGCGAGGAGGGAGTGATGAGCAGACGCCACGTTCATTCATGATTGTAGAGTGCCCAAAAGCAGGGATAGTGTAAATCAATTGTGTCTCCACGTCATATCCCTCATAAGTAAAATGTGCCGCGGGCATCGCCTATTCAACTGCCGCCATGTCTCCTCTGTCTTATTTGTACCCACCATCAAGGCCACCATGAAACACCAACAGGCAGGAGACCCATAGCAGGGAGTGCCCTAGGGGACCCTCTGACATCATCTAAGTAAGACCCCAGCAACACTGTGACAGCAAGAGGATTTGGTGCCAAAGACATTGTGGCCAGAGAAGGAGTAAATGGCCACCATCTCTGGCCTTCTCCATTGTGCCGTCTCCACTCGACCCGGCTAGTCCCGGACGTTGTACTAGACTGGCTTATACTGACAGGTGGTTAGTGCTCACACAGCAGAGCTTATAGAAACCAACACTGTTCGCCAGGCTGTAGGATCACATTCACAGAATGTAGGATATGACACGATACAAAGATAGACGCCATATTACTGTACATATCTACAAGGATCTGCTGGAGAAGATACTGCCGCTCACTGCGTTACAGACTAGTTACAAAGGGGAAGACTGACAGGGCTGAAGCTATTGGGGGGCAGAGGTGGTGGGGTCACCTGGATACTAGTGCCGTATGGTCGATCATGGTGACCAAAGGTCCATTGACTTCTTAGGAAGGCTGACTGCGGTAAAAACTTGCTCGGGTCAGGTGTCTGTTCACACCTGAATTTACTATGTGCCTCATCCTCAGATATTGGGTTACCTGGACTTAAACTAATAAGGGTCTATTGTTGCAGATTGTCCCAGGTGCCTAAACAGGGTGTCTGCTGATAAAACAACCGCATTCTGATGTTCAGTCACAAAAATTTTTGCAACTGCGTGTGAACAGACGCTAAGACGCGCAGTGAATGGTGGAGGCTTGTGGAGGTGGTGGAGGCTTCTTCGTTCCTGTAGACATTGAATGGGTGGAAGGAGTAATCTGAGCGGGGCCTATTTATATACAAGGCTCCGTTATTAGACACATCTCCGAGTCATTACCATATCCTCCACCATAACCGTGCGCCGAAGTGAACCCTGCGTTCCCGCCGCCAGGTGATGTCGTTCCTCTCAGCGCTGCCAGAGCCAAGACTCCAGCGAGCAGCGAATCAAACTCCCTGCCACTTTTTCACCTACTTAAGCAGCAGCCGTGCATATGGTCTGCCAGTTAAAAATAAAGACAATACGCATAAATTAGCATACATAATCCAGCACTCTCCCCATTTAATATGCAAATTCCCCGAGACACTGCAGAACACCTTCTGTTCAGAGCGAATAAATTAGAATTTGCAATTAGAATAATCTTGTATAATTAATGAAAAGCGTCAATTTTGGCTCATAAGTAATTTGATTAACATGTTGATAGGGCACTTATCAAGCTCTCTAAACCACTGGGGCTGGGCTGGGAGAAGAGGGGCTCGTTGGAGGCAGACAGGAGGCCCCAAGACCACCCGAGTCTACAGGGATCGAAGCAATGCACAGGAGTGAGGCTGGGACTGCGAGAATGTAACGTCCCACCTGTGTCTGTAAGTATCATACAAGGTCCAGACAACTGAGCGAGTGTCTACAGGACGCAGAAAAGCTTCTCATCCGCTGCCATGGAATAACAAAAATTGGGCAAATTTATCAAATATATTATTACGATTCCACGCTGGGGAAGATTGACAGCCAAGATCTAATCATAATGAAGAGATAACGTCTGTGTAGAAGCCAACATATAATGCCGGCCATGACATCACAGGATATTTGGTCATTTGGTCGGCACTACCATAGAAGCTCATTAATGCCATCATAGTCCACCTGGGGTGGTTGGCATCCAACAAGTAGAAGAACAAGTGGATGACAAAACGTACCAAATAAGCTCCACGTAGGAGATCTGGAGGACACAGGAATCTTCAGCAACACTGTAGAGAACATTTGGCCAATTTTGGTGTAATGTTTACGGGCAAGATCCCCGTTCTGAATATGGAGACGCACTCCATAAAACACAAAGAATGGAAGATAATGGCTGGTCATCGGCTAGTCATCACCCTGAAACCACAAATCATCCAATTTTTTGTCCCAGTCAGACAATTAATTAAAGGTGCCAATATACATCACAGTTGAGGAAAACCACAATGAACAAATTTTGGTACTAGCTGCCCAATGGCCGACCAAGGATGCGCTTTCATTGTCCAGGAAGAAGATGGCTCTGGTTGACATTTTTGTCCCACAGTCAGAGAAAAGATCTTTTGCTCATATTCACAAATTATCTTTTCTTACAAGAACATTCCCAGAAACATTATTTGCCCATCACCTCATGTCAGTGGACACGTATGGACCAGTTCTTGGCCAATATGAATTAAACTGTGTATGGACTGTGTCTAAGAAATGATCGCTCACCAGGAATGTTCTTCCATGGCTGTTCCATCAACCTACTTCTATCTAATGTATTTGGACACCATAAGAATCAGATTATTGTCAGGGTAACATCCACAGCTTCAGACACATTTTTCTTCTAAATCCAACCAGAGATAACCTCACACAACCATTATTGTTAAGGATTCGAGTTGAAGAGGTGATGGAAATGTCTTATATGGGATGAGGACTTTTCCGATAAGACAGTCAATCGGCAGATGTCTTGCAGTACATGTCTCTAAAATTCTAGTTGGATCAGGGCAAACTGACCCATGATTGGCCCCCATATCTGCACCATAAACAAGGAAGAAACATAAAAGATGAATGTCACAGTTATCATACGGCAGCTATTGTCCCCTGGGATCTACACCCAGGAACAACGCCTGCCCTCCACTGACTGACTGACAGCAGAGATGGGGATCCAGATACAATGGTGTCCTCACTCCCATGGTAACAAACAAAGGTGACGGCCTTGGGTGACGCCTATAAAGATAAGCGGACAATGACTGGAGACGTCTGGTGTGTGAAGACCCAACATGTCTCATTACATGAGAATAAGAAACATCAGGAACCAGATCCTGGAAGTCACCGCTATGAAGGGCAAATACAGGATCCAGTAGACTCTGGCTAAGAGTCCACCAAAACCAAGAAACACAGATGTAGTCTCTGTTTATGTATTGATCTACCTTACAAAGCAGTAGGTTCTCCTACAAGAGTGGGCTCATTATTATAATATTACGATGACTTTTCCACCCTCTCTCATGAACAAGTTGGAGTTCTTTGAGTACCAGAAACATCTGGAGATCAATGATCTATGTGATACCTCTAAACATCCAGCTTTAGCGAGGTATTGAGAATGAGTCCACTACAACTCCCAACATGTGAGAGGATCTGGGAGGAGATTGCTCTTCTGTGTTGACAGGAGCTCCACAAGTTATTATTAGGACAATGTGGCCAGAAGAGCAGGGTGTTCAATGGAGACTCTTATCTCCAGCCATTGACTGACAGCCCCACAAGGAAGCGTCCCATATCAATTGAGAGGTCTCACATTCAAGGAGCAAAGACATACGCAAGATAGCATTGTGAGCTGTCAAGATGGGGGTGGTAAGAGAAGAAAGAGAGGGGCGAAGACAAGGATCAGGACCCACAATGACTGCCGAAAGTGAACACAAAACACAAAGAAGCCGACCAGAACATGGCAGGAGGCGCAGCATAATGTCACATATAAGGAGGAATGGAATGATCGAGACAGTAGATATAGACCACAACCATATGTATACAGTATACACACATACTAGTATATACACACATATACAGTATACACACATACTAGTATATACACACATATACAGTATACACACATATATACAATACACACACATGTAGTGATGTCAATACTTCCTGAACACTGTATAGGCTTGATCTTTGTGATGTCACAGTATATACATGCATATACAGTAAATACACATATATATACTGTATATATATATATATATATAAAATATACACACATATGTAGTGATGTCACTACTTCCTGAACACTGTATAGGCTTGATCTTTGTGATCTCACTACATCTGGATGATTTAAGAGGCTGGCACTCTGCGATGTCACTATGCCTGGATGACTGGATAGGCTGGATCTGTGTGATGTCACTATTATCTGAAGACTATATAGGCTTGATATCTATAATGTCACTACATCTTGATGATTGCATAGATGGGGTCTCTGTGGTGTCACTACATCTGGATGACTAGATAGGTTGGCAATCAGTGATGTCACTACATCTTGATGATTAGATAAGCCGGCTCTTGGTGATGTCACTACATCTGGATGATTTGATAGGCCGGCTCTTGGTGATGTCACTACATCTGGATGATTTGATAGGCCGGCTCTTGGTGATGTCACTACATCTGGATGATTTGACAGGCCAGCTCTTGGTGATGTCACTACACTTGGGTGATTTGATAGGCTGGCTCTCTGTGATGTTACTACATCTGGATGATTTGATAGACTGGCTCTTGGTGATGTCACTGCTTTAATGAGGCTTTAATTAACATTTCATCATCTCAGCCTGAATTATTGGTTCATTATTGGAAGAATGAGACCCTGACACTACAGTCTGCTCCACCAGTCATACCTTCCATGCTTTACAGGTGTCATTTTACAAGCGGTATCTTACCTGTCTATGATTACAGGGTCGGACGGCGTCTCGTTACGATTTCCGCAGCTCTTCTTGTCGCAGCATCGACTGAAAGAAAAACATAGAGGTTGTCACCAGCTTTCTTACAGGGTTTGTCACCCAGCTCCTACAAGGGTTATTAACCAGTTTTCTTACAGAGGTTGTCACCCAGCTCCTACAGGGGTTATCATCCAGTTTTTCTACAGTGATTGTCACCCAGCTTTCCTGGATTTCTGAATGACTGAGGCCTAGTAATGCGTTGATACCAGACATTAACCCTTCACTTAGACATATCTTAACTTTAGGCCGTCACAACTTTGGAGAACTTTGAGTAAATGCGGGATCCCCGGAGGGGCGCTGCTGTGAGCCCTGCAGATGGCGGCTGCTCTGCAAGGTCTCGCTGCTCATCCAAGACTCATTACCTTAAATCCTACGTATAAATGACAGCCTCCTGACTCCCCCGACACTTTGCCTTTGGGACAAACAAGCAGAGGTGGTGGCAACCGTTACCAGACAAGAGGTTTCCTGAAGCCACCTGAGATGTCACCACAAGGAGCGGGAGGGAAAAGGAAGACAATCAATGGCGGATCACTTTGCGTCCACATAGGGATCACATCGCCAGCTGTGTACTCCTTCACCAGCCAATCACATTGGAGATGTAGGAGGGGGTGCGGAGTTATAGAGGGTAATAAAGTTCATGTCCATAGAGAACAAGAGTATGACTGAATGCCAGAATGGGCATATCCAAGATGGCATCTCTGTCCCTGAGGCTCCAGACAGAAGCTTTGTGGCTATGAGGCAGTCGGAGCTGTGTCTGCAGTGTGCACAGGGTGTTAGAATTATAGCAACAAGGTAGATGAGGTTGGATGAAGACAAAGGTCCATCAAGGCCAAACTATAACCCTACACTGTTCATCCAGAGGACCCTCATGAATACACATATGTACCCTCTATACATACACACCCCCAGCCTCCATATATACTTCCTGTATATACACCCTCCATACATACACAAACCCTCATACCCTTCCATTCTTTGAGCCTCTTCTCACCCCCAGTGACTCTCCACCATGTGGTCATCATTCATGGCCATCTATAGTGTATGTGAAGCTTCATCTTCCCCCATATAGTGGTCTATGACTCCCTCTTCCCATATGTGACCCCACATGAGCCCTACACAGGTCACGTGTCCTCCATGTCTTACACTGAGCTCTACATCATGGTAAGAACAAAACAAAACAAGGCACAACCCCGGACCCCTCCCCCGATATCTCTGAAAACATGAAAAGTTTGTACTTTCCCTCAAAATTCTGGACACTGAGGCCATGAATTCCTTGTGCATTGTTCAGCAGTGGAGATTGAGGTGACTCCACCCAACGTTAGCGAGGAGCGCCGCAGCAGCTGCCCGCAACCCTCGGAGGAGATGTCTTATTAACCCCATCACTGCCAGGCTTATAAGCGGAAGATCAGAAAACTGAAATATAAGATTCATCTCCAGAACTATGTAGGAAAAGTTCCGCACCTCCAGTCACATCTAAAGCTGCATCCATGTGAGCCAGACTGGGGTTAATCTACACTCTTGTGAGAATTATAGTCCCCATGCTGAGTATATGAGGTCATTGACCTATGTGCCGAACAAACCTCACCCCATGCTCCTGCTCTGATCGAAGACGTGAGACATGATACTCCTCTACACATGATGACTCCTCGTGTGACACATGATGGAGCTGAGAACTTACTAACCTTCTCAGATTTACCATATGGGACCGCACCCCACTCACCACCAAATATTACACCAGGGAGCAGAAGACCCACCTGCACATGATCTCATGTGTCAGTAGAACACGACACATCTCCGGGTTCTTGTCCTGTCCCTCATAGATGATCGGCTGAAACCAAGAGATATCAGGTTATAGAAGAGCCAGACCCAAGAGAATGTCTCAGGTCCTCCAGAACGTGGCCTCAGATAGAAGACCTTCAAGGATCAGAATTACTGGAGGCAAAACTATAGCAGGGGGAAAATTACAGGGTCTTCATACATTAGGCATGTGATATATAAGGCATGGACACACAAAATATTCTGATGACATCATCTACCACTGTGATGACCTCATCTGACGTGATGATAATCACATGTACCATTTGGACCTTCCATTCTGGTATCACCATCTAATGCTCTTAGGACCTCTTCTTACAGTCTGATGACCTCATCTAACTTCTTGTTAACCTCATCTCATGCTCTGATGACCTCATCTAACTTCTTGTTAACCTCATCTCATGCTCTGATGACCTCATCTAACTTCTTGTTAACCTCATCTCATGCCCTTATGACCTCATCTAACTTCTTGTTAACCTCATCTCATGCTCTGATGACCTCATCTAACTTCTTGTTAACCTCATCTCATGTTCTGATGACCTCATGTAACTTTTTGTTAACCTTGTCTTTTGTACTTTTGACATCATCTAAGGTTTGAGGACCACACCTATCACTTTTATACCTACATTTGACACTCCGACAACCTTACGTAATTGGGTTTTCTTGGATTTACATGATGATGACCTATCATTAGTCTTGGTCAACAACATGTGATAGGTAAGGGTTCGATACCTGGGACCCTCACAGATCAGCTGATTGAACAGACCATAGCCTTCGTGTGAGAACTACAGCCCAATAAACTAAATACCAAGAACAGCGTAGTACATATTGTAGGGTCTGTGCTTAGTATTGCAGCTCAGATTGTTCGCTATGTGACCCATGAATGTGATGTCATCCGCACAGGGGAGAGGCTGCAGCCTCTTCACACAACTGATGTTTGGGGTCCCAAGTATCAGAAAGGGTTTTATAAGTCCAAGAAAGTTCCTTTAACACTTTCACAACCTCTTCTAACACTCTGATGACCTGATGTCACCAAATTCTAACTTCATCTAGTGCTACAATGACCTTGACTCTAGACACATCATCTAATATGCTGATGACATAATCAAATCAAGGTTTTAGACTAAATTTTAAAACACTTTTAAGACTTAATTTAACACTTTGATGACCCCATCTAACTGTAAGCCTCACATAAAACTTTCATCTAACCCTCTGATGACCTCATCCAACTCTCTGGTGACCTCATCTAAGTGTCTGCTGACATCATATAACCCTCTGATGACTTCATCTAAGCTTCTAGTGACATCATATAACCCTTTGATGACCTTATCTAACCTTCTGGTGACATTATTTAACCTTCTAGTTACCTCATCTAATCCTCACATGATCTCATTTAAATCTCTGGTGACATCATAAAACCCTTTGATGACTTGATCTAACTCTCTGGTGACCTCACCTAAGCCTTTAGTGACATCATATAACCCTTTGATGACCTCATCTAACCTTCTGATGACATTATCTAACCTTCTAGTTAGCCACTCTAATCCTCACATGATCTCATTTAAGTCTCTGGTGACATCATATAACCCTCTGATGAACTAATCTAATCACTAGAAGGTTAAATAACCGGATAAATAATATGTGTGTAAGTGGGAACAGAAAGGAAAGATAATGGAGAAATCTGATATACTGACAATCTGAAACACTGAGAAACTACTCCATATCATACAGAAGGTGGACAACCCTAGAACCTACCTGCTTGGACATGGAGTCGATAAGTCGTACATAGAGATCCTGTTCTGTCCTGAGACCTGGACGATACAAGGACAAGGTACACATCGTTATTCCTGTATATTCATCGGTACCAGATGGTCAGTCCTGACCTAACAATCCAGGACCACATCATAATAATATTATAATAACCAATCACTAAATATCGGGAATTACTGATAGATCATGTCTGAGAGGTGGCACATCATCAGAGTGGTACTGGCTGGTATTGAGTAGCCAGGCCTGGGATCTGGCCAATAGTGATTCATCATGCCCGGAAAGGCAGAGTGGTGCTGGCCGATACTGGCCGATATACCTGAGATTGGCATAATGGTGCTGGCCGATATTGGCCGATATTCCTGGGATTGGCAGAGTGGTGCTGGCCGATATTGGCCGATATGCCTGGGATTGGCAGGAGCCCTTTGGAGCTGGCTGATATGCCTGGGATTGGCAGAGTGGTGCTGGCCGATATTGCCGAAACCGGGATGGCAAGGGCTGGCCGAACCTGGCCGATATACCTGGGATTGGCAGAGTGGTGCTGGCCGACCTGGGATTGGCAGGGGGCGCCGATAGCTGGGTCTACCAGTACGTTTCCATCCTGGGTTGGCAGTGTGGTGCTGGCCGTATTGGCCGATATACCTGGGATTGGCAGAGTTGTGCTGGCGATATTGGCCGATATACCTGGGATTGGCAGAGTGGTGCTGGCCGATATTGGTCGATATACCTGGGATTGGCAGAGTGGTGCTGGCCGATATTGGTCGATATACCTGGGATTGGCAGAGTGGTGCTGGCCGATATTGGCCGATATACCTGGGATTGGCAGAGTGGTGCTGGCCGATATTGGCCGATATACCTGGGATTGGCAGAGTGTTGCTGGCCGATATTGGCCGATATAACTGGGATTGGCAGAGTGGTGCTGGCCGATATACCTGGGATTGGCAGTGTGGTGCTGGCCGATATGTCTGGGATCTGACCAGTACTGATTTTCCATGCCTGGGATTGGCAGTGTGGTGCTGGCCGATATTGGCCGATATACCTGGGATTGGCAGAGTTGTGCTGGCCGATATTGGCCGATATACCTGGGATTGGCAGAGTGGTGCTGGCCGATATTGGTCGATATACCTGGAATTGGCAGAGTGGTGCTGGCCGATATTGGTCGATATACCTGGGATTGGCAGTGTGGTGCTGGCCAATACTGGCCGATATAACTGGGACTGGCAGAGTGGTGCTGGCTGATATTGGCCAATATTCCTGGGATCTGACCAGTACTGATTTTTCATGCCTGGGATTGGCAGAGTGGTGCTGGCCGATATTGGCCGATATGCCTGGGATTGGCAGAGTGGTGCTGGCCGATATGCCTGGGATTGGCAGAGTGGTGCTGTCCGATATTGGCCGATATACCTGGGATTGGCAGAGTGGTGCTGGCCGATATTGGCCGATATACCTGCGACTGGCAGAGTGGTGCTGGCCGATATTGGCCGATATACCTGGGATTGGCAGAGTGGTGATGGCCGATATTGGCCGATATACCTGGGATTGGCAGAGTGGTGCTGGCCGATATACCTGGGATTGGCAGAGTGGTGCTGGCTGATATTGGCCAATATTCCTGGGATCTGACCAGTACTGATTTTTCATGCCTGGGATTGGCAGAGTGGTGCTGGCCGAAATTGGCCGATATACCTGCGACTGGCAGAGAGGAGCTGGCCGATATTGGCCGATATACCTGGGATTGGCAGAGTGGTGCTGGCCGATATTGGCCGATATACCTGGGATTGGCAGAGTGGTTCTGGTGATATTTGCCGATATACCTGGGTGGAGGTGGTTCTGGCTGATATTTGCCGATATACCTGGGATTGGCAGAGTGGTGCTGGCCGATATTGGCCGATATAACTGGGATTGGCAGTGTGGTGCTGGCCGATATTGGCCGATATACCTGCGACTGGCAGAGTGGTGCTGGCCGATATTGGCCGATATACCTGGGATTGGCAGAGTGGTGCTGGCCGATATTGGCCGATATACCTGGGATTGGCAGAGTGGTGCTGGCCCATATACCTGGGATTGGTAGAGTGGTGCTGGCCGATATTGGCCGATATACCTAGGATTGGTAGTGTGGTGCTGGCCAATACTGGCCGATATAACTGGGACTGGCAGAGTGGTGCTGGCCGATATTGGCCAATATTCCTGGAATCTGACCAGTACTGATTTTTCATGCCTGGGATTGGCAGAGTGGTGCTTGACGATATTGGCCGATATGCCTGGGATTGGCAGAGTGGTGCTGGCCAATATTGGCTGATATACCTGGGATTGGCAGAGTGGTGCTGGCCGATATTGGCCGATATGCCTGGGATTGGCAGAGTGGTGCTGGACAATATTGGCCGATATACCTGGGATTGGCAGAGTGGTGCTGGCCGATATTGGCCGATATACCTGCGACTGGCAGAGTGGTGCTGGCCGATATTGGCTGATATACCTGGGATTGGCAGAGTGGTGCTGGCCGATATTGGCCGATATACCTGCGAGTGGCAGAGTGGTGCTGGCCGATATACCTGGGATTGGCACAGTGGTGCTGGCCGATATTGGCCGATATACCTGGGATTGGCAGAGTGGTGCTGGCCAATACTGGCCGATATAACTGGGACTGGCAGAGTGGTGCTGGCTGATATTGGCCAATATTCCTGGGATATGACCAGTACTGATTTTTCATGCCTGGGATTGGCAGAGTGGTGCTGGCTGATATTGGCCGATATGCCTGGGATTGGCAGAGTGGTGCTGGCCGATATTGGCCGATATGCCTGGGATTGGCAGAGTGGTGCTGACCAATATTGGCCGATATACCTGGGATTGGCAGAGTGGTGCTGGCCGATATTGGCCGATATACCTGCGACTGGCAGAGTGGTGCTGGCTGATATTGGTCGATATACCTGGGATTGGCAGTGTGGTGCTGGCCAATACTGGACGATATACCTGGGACTGGCAGAGTGGTGCTGGCTGATATTGGCTAATATTCCTGGGATCTGACCAGTACTGATTTTTCATGCCTGGGATTGGCAGAGTGGTGCTGGCCGATATTGGCAGATATGCCTGGGATTGGCAGAGTGGTGCTGGCCGATATTGGCCAATATGCCTGAGATTGGCAGAGTGGTGCTGGCCGATATTGGCCGATATACCTGGGATTGGCAGAGTGGTGCTGGCCGATATTGGCCGATATGCCTGGGATTGGCAGTGTGATGCTGGCCGATATTGGTCGATATACCTGGGATTGGAAGAGTGGTGCTGGCCGATATTGGCCGATATACCTGGGATTGGCAGAGTGGTGCTGGCCGATATTGGTCGATATACCTGGAATGCGGTGGCAGAGTGGTGCTGGCTGATATTGGCCAATATTCCTGGGATCTGACCAGTACTGATTTTTCATGCCTGGGATTGGCAGAGTGGTGCTGGCCGATATTGGCCGATATGCCTGGGATTGGCAGAGTGGTGCTGGCCGATATGCCTGGGATTGGCAGAGTGGTGCTGGCCGATATTGGCCGATATACCTGGGATTGGCAGAGTGGTGCTGGCCGATATACCTGCGAGTGGCAGAGTGGTGCTGGCCGATATACCTGGGATTGGCAGAGTGGTTCTGGCCGATATATGCCGATATACCTGGGATTGGCAGTGTGGTGCTGGCCAATACTGGCCGATATAACTGGGACTGGCAGAGTGGTGGTGGCCGATATTGGCCAATATTCCTGGGATCTGACCAGTACTGATTTTTCATGCCTGGGATTGGCAGAGTGGTGCTGGCCGATATTGGCCGATATGCCTGGGATTGGCAGAGTGGTGCTGGCCGATATTGGCCGATATTCCTGCGACTGGCAGAGTGGTGCTGTCCGATATTGGCCGATATACCTGGGATTGGCAGAGTGGTGCTGGCCGATATACCTGGGATTGGCAGAGTGGTGCTGGCCGATATACCTGGGATTGGCAGAGTGGTGCTGGCCGATATTGGTTGATATACCTGGGATTGGCAGAGTGGTGCTGGCCGATATTGGCCGATATATCTGGGATTGGCAGTGTGGTGCTGGCCGATATTGGCCGATATACCTGGGATTGGCAGAGTGGTGCTGGCCGATATTGGCCGATATAACTGGGATTGGCAGTGTGGTGCTGGCCGATATGTCTGGGATCTGACCAGTACTGATTTTCCATGCCTGGGATTGGCAGAGTGGTGCTGGCCGATATACCTGGGATTGGCAGAGTGGTGCTGGCCGATATACCTGGGATTGGCAGAGTGGTGCTGGCCGATATTGGCTGATATACCTGGGATTGGCAGAGTGGTGCTGGCCGATATTGGCCGATATATCTGGGATTGGCAGTGTGGTGCTGGCCGATATTGGCCGATATACCTGGGATTGGCAGAGTGGTGCTGGCCGATATTGGCCGATATAACTGGGATTGGCAGTGTGGTGCTGGCCGATATGTCTGGGATCTGACCAGTACTGATTTTCCATGCCTGGGATTGGCAGAGTGGTGCTGGCCGATATTGGTCGATATACCTGGGATTGGCAGAGTGGTGCTGACCGATATTGGTCGATATACCTAGGATTGGCAGTGTGGTGCTGGCCAATACTAGCCGATATAACTGGGACTGGCAAAGTGGTGCTGGCTGATATTGGCCAATATTCCTGGGATCTGACCAGTACTGATTTTTCATGCCTGGGATTGGCAGAGTGGTGCTGGCCGATATTGGCCGATATGCCTGGGATTGGCAGAGTGGTGCTGGCCGATATGCCTGGGATTGGCAGAGTGGTGCTGGCCGATATTGGCCGATATACCTGGGATTGGCAGAGTGGTGCTGGCCGATATACCTGCGAGTGGCAGAGTGGTGCTGGCCAATATACCTGGGATTGGCAGAGTGGTTCTGGCCGATATATGCCGATATAACTGGGATTGGCAGTGTGGTTCTGGCCAATACTGGTCGATATAACTGGGACTGGCAGAGTGGTGGTGGCCGATATTGGCCAATATTCCTGGGATCTGACCAGTACTGATTTTTCATGCCTGGGATTGGCAGAGTGGTGCTGGCCGATATTGGCCGATATGCCTGGGATTGGCAGAGTGGTGCTGGCCGATATTGGCCGATATACCTGCGACTGGCAGAGTGGTGCTGTCCGATATTGGCCGATATACCTGGGATTGGCAGAGTGGTGCTGGCCGATATACTTGGGATTGGCAGAGTGGTGCTGGCCGATATTGGCTGATATACCTGGGATTGGCAGAGTGGTGCTGGCCGATATTGGCCGATATATCTGGGATTGGCAGTGTGGTGCTGGCCGATATTGGCCGATATACCTGGGATTGGCAGAGTGGTGCTGGCCGATATTGGCCGATATAACTGGGATTGGCAGTGTGGTGCTGGCCGATATGTCTGGGATCTGACCAGTACTGATTTTCCATGCCTGGGATTGGCAGAGTGGTGCTGGCCGATATTGGCTGATATACCTGGGATTGGCAGAGTGGTGCTGGCCGATATTGGCCGATATACCTGGGATTGGCAGTGTGGTGCTGGCCGATATTGGCCGATATACCTGGGATTGGCAGAGTGGTGCTGGCCGATATAACTGGGATTGGCAGTGTGGTGCTGGCCGATATGTCTGGGATCTGACCAGTACTGATTTTCCATGCCTGGGATTGGCAGAGTGGTGCTGGCCGATATTGGTCGATATACCTGGGATTGGCAGAGTGGTGCTGACCGATATTGGTCGATATACCTGGGATTGGCAGTGTGGTGCTGGCCAATACTAGCCGATATAACTGGGACTGGCAAAGTGGTGCTGGCTGATATTGGCCAATATTCCTGGGATCTGACCAGTACTGATTTTTCATGCCTGGGATTGGCAGAGTGGTGCGGTGGCCGATATTGGCCGATATGCCTGGGATTGACAGAGTGGTGCTGGCCGATATGCCTGGGATTGGCAGAGTGGTGCTGGCCGATATTGGCCGATATACCTGGGATTGGCAGAGTGGTGCTGGCCGATATACCTGCGAGTGGCAGAGTGGTGCTGGCCGATATACCTGGGATTGGCAGAGTGGTTCTGGCCGATATATGCCGATATAACTGGGATTGGCAGTGTGGTGCTGGCCAATACTGGTCGATATAACTGGGACTGGCAGAGTGGTGGTGGCCGATATTGGCCAATATTCCTGGGATCTGACCAGTACTGATTTTTCATGCCTGGGATTGGCAGAGTGGTGCTGGCCGATATTGGCCGATATGCCTGGGATTGGCAGAGTGGTGCTGGCCGATATTGGCCGATATACCTGCGACTGGCAGAGTGGTGCTGTCCGATATTGGCCGATATACCTGGGATTGGCAGAGTGGTGCTGGCCGATATACTTGGGATTGGCAGAGTGGTGCTGGCCGATATTGGCTGATATACCTGGGATTGGCAGAGTGGTGCTGGCCGATATTGGCCGATATATCTGGGATTGGCAGTGTGGTGCTGGCCGATATTGGCCGATATACCTGGGATTGGCAGAGTGGTGCTGGCCGATATTGGCCGATATAACTGGGATTGGCAGTGTGGTGCTGGCCGATATGTCTGGGATCTGACCAGTACTGATTTTCCATGCCTGGGATTGGCAGAGTGGTGCTGGCCGATATTGGTCGATATACCTGGGATTGGCAGAGTGGTGCTGGCTGATATTGGTCGATATTCCTGGGATTGGCAGAGTGGTGCTGGCTGATATTGGCCGATATGCCTGGGATTGGCAGAGTGGTGCTGGCCGATATTGGCTGATATGCCTGGGAGCAGTCTTGTTGGATTCTTACCATTGCTGTAGAGAAGCTGCAGCCTGTAGTGGATGCCATTGTTGGTTTTCTCGCCGCTTTGCTCCTGTGAAGTAGAAAATGTTCAGCGGATTTAGTGTGGCCCATTCAAGAGTCCTGGCACCTGATATTGCAGAAGGTCACCCTACATGTCTTCAAAGAATGAGAAGGTAGAAACAATGGTGGATCTGTCACCATCAGTAAGAGCCCTACTTTGTTTTTTCCTGTAGTGCCCCCTCCTCTATACTTGCCCCACTTCACATATGACTTACTTTATCTTTCTCGACAAAGTCAATAAATGACGTCCTCTCGATCTCCACCGGCTGCCCCTGGCGGTCATACAGCGCAAGAACAAAATGGAAGAAGTTGGACTTTCTGAGGTTTGAGGGTGGCTGCTTCTCGAAGTGAGCTCTCGCCAGACCGATACCACTGCGAGGAGACACAAGAGCAGTACACTATGGAACAGACATGAAGTACAAGGGGTTACACCATCATATACAGTGCAGGAGCGGTCAGTCACCATAGAGAGGGTACAATGTGGACAGGACATGGAGTACAAGGGGTTACACCATCATATACACACACACTCCACCCCACAACACACTGAGACACACACACTACACCATACACAGACTCCACTCTGATTTGGTGCATTGTTTCACTCTGCAAAGTTACGTATTGATAGATTGTGTTACACTGTGACAGGGTGTTTACATTTTGTGATAGTGATACCCTGTGACAGGTTGTGTAACATTGTGATAGTGATACCCTGTGACAGGTTATGTCACATTGTGATAGTGATACCCTGTGACAGGTTGTGTAACACTGTGATAGTGATACCCTGTGACAGGTTGTGTTACATTGTGATAGTGATACCCTGTGACAGGTTGTGTTACATTGTGATAGTGATATCCTGTGACAGGTTGTGTAACATTGTGATAGTGATACCCTGTGACAGGTTGTGTTACATTGTGATAGTGATACCCTGTGACAGGTTGTGTTACATTGTGATAGTGATACCCTGTGACAGGTTGTGTCACATTGTGATAGTGATACCCTGTGACAGGTTGTGTTACATTGTGATAGTGATACCCTGTGACAGGTTGTGTTACATTGTGATAGTGATATCCTGTGACAGGTTGTGTAACATTGTGATAGTGATACCCTGTGACAGGTTGTGTTACATTGTGATAGTGATACCCTGTGACAGGTTGTGTTACATTGTGATAGTGATACCCTGTGACAGGTTGTGTTACATTGTGATAGTGATACCCTGTGACAGGTTGTGTTACATTGTGATAGTGATATCCTGTGACAGGTTGTGTAACATTGTGATAGTGATACCCTGTGACAGGTTGTGTTACATTGTGATAGTGATACCCTGTGACAGGTTGTGTTACATTGTGATAGTGATACCCTGTGACAGGTTGTGTCACATTGTGATAGTGATATCCTGTGACAGGTTGTGTCACATTGTGATAGTGATACCCTGTGACAGGTTGTGTTACATTGTGATAGTGATACCCTGTGACAGGTTGTGTTACATTGTGATAGTGATATCCTGTGACAGGTTGTGTAACATTGTGATAGTGATACCCTGTGACAGGTTGTGTTACATTGTGATAGTGATACCCTGTGACAGGTTGTGTTACATTGTGATAGTGATATCCTGTGACAGGTTGTGTCACATTGTGATAGTGATATCCTGTGACAGGTTGTGTCACATTGTGATAGTGATATCCTGTGACAGGTTGTGATACATTCTCATACGTTTCCTTGTCTTTCTCCTTCTGGGATGTTTTTGTATCTTGTATCAGTGGTTATTTTTGTGTCGGAGACACCCTGCTCTCAGAGGGAGGACTCCGCATCTCACATCACTGCCCATCCAGGCAGTCACAGCAGGAACATTTATTCATAGTAAACTGTAAAAGGAGTGGGAGGTCCGCAGAGGGGGAGGGGACTCCAGTGTGTGTGTATTGTGATATTACAGCAGTGATGTGTATTACACTGAGATAGAAAGATTACTGAGAGCGAAGACAGGAGGCGCCAGTGAGAGCAGCAAAGCTACAGATCTACAACTTACAGTGACAGCCACAGTGCCCTCCACAACAGTGACAGCCACCATGACAGCCACAGTGCCCTCCACAACAGTGACAGCCACCATGACAGCCACAGTGCCCTCCACATCAGTGACAGCCACAATGACAGCCACAGTGCCCGCCACATCATTGACAGCCACAATGACAGCCACAGTGCCCTCCACAACAGTGACAGCCACAATGACAGCCACAGTGCCCTCCACAACAATGACAGCCACAACAGTAATACCCAAATTGAGATCCACGGTGGCTCAGTGGTTAGCACTACAGCCGATGTCCGGTATAATATGTGACCCCTCACACTACAGCCGCTGTCCGGTATAATATGTGACCCCTCACACTACAGCCGATGTCCGGTATAATATGTGACCTCACACACTACAGCCGATGTCCGGTATAATATGTGACCCCTCACACTACAGCCGATGTCCGGTATAATATGTGACCCCTCACACTACAGCCGATGTCCGGTATAATATGTGACCCCTCACACTACAGCCGATGTCCGGTATAATATGTGACCCCTCACACTACAGCCGATGTCCGGTATAATATGTGACCCCTCACACTACAGCCGATGTCCGGTATAATATGTGACCCCTCACACTACAGCCGATGTCCGGTATAATATGTGACCCCTCACACTACAGCCGATGTCCGGTATAATATGTGACCCCACACACTACAGCCGATGTCCGGTATAATATGTGACCCCTCACACTACAGCCGATGTCCGGTATATGTGACCCCTCACACTACAGCCGATGTCCGGTATAATATGTGACCCCTACACTACAGCCGATGTCCGGTATAATATATAACCCTCACAATACAGCCGATGTCCGGTATAATATGTGACCCCTCACACTACAGCCGATGTCCGGTATAATATGGACCCCTCACACACAGCCGATGTCCGGTATAATATGTGACCCCTCACACTACAGCCAATGCGGTATAATATGTGACCCCACACACTACAGGATGTCCGGTATAATATATAACCCCACACAGCGATGTCCGGTATAATATGTGACCCCCACACAAGCCGATGCCGGAAAAGGACCCCCACAACAGCCGATGTCGGTATAATATGGACCCCCACACACAGCCGATGCCGGTATAATAGTGACCCCACACACACAGCCGATGTCCGGTATAATATGGACCCCCACAAAGCGATGCCGGATAATAGGACCCCCACACACAGCCGATGTCCGGTATAATATATAACCCTACACTACAGCGATGTCCGGTATAATATGGACCCCTCACACTAAGCCGATGTCCGGTATAATATGTGACCCCACACACACAGCCGATGTCCGGTATAATATGTGACCCCTCACACACAGCCGATGTCCGGTATAATATGTGACCCCTCACACTACAGCCGATGTCCGGTATAATATGTGACCCCCACACACAGCCGATATCGGATAATATGTGACCCCACACACTACAGCCGATGTCCGGTATAATATATAACCCCACAATAAGCCGATGTCCGGTATAATATGTGACCCCTCACACTACAGCCGATGTCCGGTATAATATGTGACCCCACACACACAGCCGATGTCCGGTATAATATATAACCCCACACTACAGCCGATGTCCGGTACAATATG
Source organism: Leptodactylus fallax (assembly GCA_947044405.1). Classification (NCBI taxonomy): domain Eukaryota; kingdom Metazoa; phylum Chordata; class Amphibia; order Anura; family Leptodactylidae; genus Leptodactylus; species Leptodactylus fallax. The sequence continues at coordinate 161,091 of CAMRHE010000903.1, forward strand.
TGACCCCCACACACAGCCGATGTCCGGTATAATATGTGACCCCTCACACACAGCCGATGTCCGGTATAATATGTGACCCCACACACACAGCCGATGTCCGGTATAATATATCACCCTCACACTACAGCCGATGTCCGGTATAATATGTGACCCCTCACACTACAGCCGATGTCGGTATAATATGTGACCCCACACACTACAGCCGATGTCCGGTATAATATATAACCCCACACTACAGCCGATATCGGTACAATATGTGACCTCTCACACACAGCCGATGTCCGGTATAATATGTGACCCCACACACTACAGCCGATGTCCGGTATAATATATAACCCCACACACAGCCGATGTCCGGTACAATATGTGACCTCTCACACTACAGCCGATGTCCGGTATAATATGTGACCCCTCACACTACAGCCGATGTCCGGTATAATATGTGACCCCTCACACTACAGCCGATGTCCGGTATAATATATGACCCCACACACTACAGCCGATGTCCGGTATAATATATAACCCTCACACTACAGCCGATGTCCTGTATAATATGTGACCCCTCACACTACAGCCACTGTTTGGTATAATATGTGACCCCTCACACACAGCCGATGTCCGGTATAATATGTGACCCCTCACACTACAGCCGATGTCCAGTATATGTGACCCCTCATACTACAGCCGATGTCCAGTATATGTGACCCCTCACACTACAGCCGATGTCCGGTATAATATATAACCCTCACACTACAGCTGATGTCCGGTATAATATGTGACCCCTCACACTACAGCCGATGTCCGGTATAATATATAACCCTCACACTACAGCTGATGTCCGGTATAATATGTGACCCCTCACATTACAGCCGATGTCCGGTATAATATGTGACCCCTCACATTACAGCCGATGTCCGGTATAATATGTGACCCCTCACACTACAGCCGATGTCCGGTATAATATATAACCCTCACACTACAGCTGATGTCCGGTATAATATGTGTCCCCTCACATTACAGCCGATGCCCGGTATAATATGTGACCCCTCACACTACAGCCGATGTCCGGTATAATATGTGACCCCTCACACTACAGCCGATGTCCGGTATAATAAGTGACCCCCACACTACAGCCGATGTCCAGTATATGTGACCCCTCACACTACAGCCGATGTCCGGTATAATATGTGACCCCTCACACTACAGCTGATGTCCGGTATAATATGTGACCCCTCACACTACAGCCGATGTCCAGTATATGTGACCCCTCACACTACAGCCGATGTCCGGTATAATATGTGACCCCTCACACTACAGCCGATGTCCGGTATAATATGTGACCCATCACACTACTGCCGATGTCCGGTATAATATGTGACCCCACACACTACAGCCGATGTCCGGTATAATATGTGACCCCTCACACTACAGCCGATGTCCGGTATAATATGTGACCCCTCACACTACAGCCGATGTCCGGTATAATATGTGACCCCTCACACTACAGCCGATGTCCAGTATAATATGTGACCCCTCACACTACAGCCGATGTCCGGTATAATATGTGACCCCTCACACTACAGCCGATGTCCGGTATAATATGTGACCTCACACACTACAGCCGATGTCCGGTATAATATGTGACCCCTCACACTACAGCCGATGTCCGGTATAATATGTGACCCCACACACTACAGCCGATGTCCGGTATAATATATAACCCTCACACTACAGCCGATGTCCGGTATAATATGTGACCTCTCACACTACAGCCGATGTCCGGTATAATATGTGACCCCTCACACTACAGCCGATGTCCGGTATAATATGTGACCTCTCACACTACAGCCGATGTCCGGTATAATATGTGACCCCTCACACTACAGCCGATGTCCAGTATATGTGACCCCACACACTACAGCCGATGTCCGGTATAATATGTGACCCCTCACACTACAGCTGATGTCCGGCATAATATGTGACCCCTCACACTACAGCCGATGTCCAGTATATGTGACCCCTCACACTACAGCCGATGTCCGGTATAATATGTGACCCCTCACACTACAGCCGATGTCCGGTATAATATATAACCCTCACACTACAGCCGATGTCCGGTATAATATGTGACCCCTCACACTACAGCCGATGTCCGGTATAATATGTGACCTCTCACACTACAGCCGATGTCCGGTATAATATGTGACCCCTCACACTACAGCCAATGTCCGGTATAATATGTGACCCCTCACACTACAGCCGATGTCCAGTATATGTGACCCCTCACACTACAGCCGATGTCCGGTATAATATGTGACCCCTCACACTACAGCCGATGTCCGGTATAATATGTGACCCCTCACACTACAGCCGATGTCCGGTATAATATGTGACCCCTCACACTACAGCCGATGTCCGGTATAATATGTGACCCCTCACACTACAGCCGATGTCCTGTATAATATGTGACCCCTCACACTACAGCCGATGTCCAGTATATGTGACCCCTCACACTACAGCTGATGTCCTGTATAATATGTGACCCCTCACACTACAGCCGATGTCCAGTATATGTGACCCCTCACACTACAGCCGATGTCCGGTATAATATGTGACCCCTCACACTACAGCCGATGTCCTGTATAATATGTGACCCCTCACACTACAGCCGATGTCCAGTATATGTGACCCCTCACACTACAGCCGATGTCCGGTATAATATGTGACCCCTCACACTACAGCCGATGTCCGGTATAATATGTGACCCCTCACACTACAGCCGATGTCCTGTATAATATGTGACCCCTCACACTACAGCCGATATCCGGTATAATATGTGACCCCACACACTACAGCCGATGTCCGGTATAATATGTGACCCCACACACTACAGCCGATGTCCGGTATAATATGTGACCCCCTTGCACTACATTTCTACATATTCATCTTTGGGAAGAAGTGACAATATCTCCTGATTATCACCTCCATGATGGCCATTAGGGCGATGATCTGAGGTGACCTGTAATTTTTTACAACATTTTCCTTGGCCAGGAGTTCTTAAAGGGGTTATCCAACAGCAGGATGGATCAATACAAAACACTTCCTAATATACATCCTGGTTAATTCAGCACCGGTTATGATGTATTCTCAGGTCAATGACCTCATTGTGAAGTTTCGTTTACAAACTCACTACTGGGAAGAAACAAAAGCAGAATAGGAAGAAGACGACCAAGAACGAGATGGATCACCTGAGAAGTCGCCACCATGTCACAGACCATGACAGACCCAAACACGAGACAGGACATTGTGAAGAGGACATTCCAGAAGTTTGCACCACGTCTGTTGGTTCCTTCACTTCTTCATTAGACTAAACACCTTCGAGACGTGAAGGTCCAAGGAGTAAAAGAGGACACTGTTCTCCTGAAATACTCTGTGCTGGTGAGGCTGGCGGCGTGACCAGTTTATATCCTGTGAGGACAAAGGATCGTATCTTTCGAAATCCAACATTTCTGACCCTTCTCTCCCACCACATCTGCCATCATGAAGATTCAGGAGGCCCCATACATGGTCGGTCAGCCCTGCCATGAACAGCTGGTATAGCCAACCTTCCTGTCATGTGCACTGCCAGCTTTACGCGCTTCTCTCGTCGTGACCTCGTCACCGCCATGTTCTTGAGTCTGTCATGAGAATACTGAACAAGACTGGAGGAGGTGAAAGAAAACCAGGTAGGAAACCACTAGTCTCCGAAATATAGAATTCTCCGACTCCTGCCAAATCAGACCAGTAGCTGGAGGTGATGGAGAGGCCAAAGATGACCACGGGTATAAACAGAGGGTACCCATCCTGGCAGCACCGCACACATCAGGGCGATGCCTCCCCATTAGATTAGCGTCACTGGTTTGGACCCTTGGTGGTTGTTACCCGTGGCCCCCTCCATATCAGGTAAATGACTGGACCTTGTATGGGGAGCGGCTGAGCCCCTGAGATACAGCATTGTGTAATGGGGGGCAGGTCTATCACAGACCAATATGGAGACAATTCCCAAACCTGTCCCTAGAGGTCACCACCATGTATATGGCCGCCTGTGGGTCACACCTCTCCTGGGTATATGAGAGCCCAAGCTGGGATTATTGGTCCTCATGACCGGGTCAGTTCCCAGTCCATGGAGAAGGATCAGGGATGAACTACATGGCTGTGCGGACAGGAGATGATGGGAGTCTTCTCCACCCTATGAGTGCCGGGACGGTGGACATTAATAATTCAAGCAAATCGCTGCGTTTTCTTGTAAATGAGGCAGTTCCAGTAAGCGGCATCCTGAACCGGGCCCTCCCCGAAACACAGGCAGCCAGAGCTGGGGCCCTCCCCGAGAAACAGGCGGCCAGAGGAGACCTAATGCAATTAGGCGGCTCACAGAGAGCTGAGTGCGAACGGCGGCGAAGACGTACAGGAGCTAATGGGGAAAGAGAGGAGCACAGGAGATTCTGAGAAGTCAGGAGACAGACCGAGGCTCCTCAGCATTAACCCCTGCACTGCCACAGGTGCCTCAGCATTAACCCCTGCACAGACAGAGGCGCCTCAGCATTAACCCCTGCACTGCCAGAGACGCCTCAGCAATAACCCCTGTACTGCCAGAGGCTCCTCAGCATTAACCCCTGTGCTGCCAGAGGCTCCTCAGCATTAACCCCTGCACTGCCATAGGCTCCTCAGCATTAACCCCTGCACTGCCAGAGGCGCGCCTCAGCATTAACCCCTGCACTGCCAGAGGCGCCTCAGTATTAACCCCTGAACTGCAAAAGGCGCCTCAGCATTAACCCCTGCACTGCCAGAGACGCCTCAGCATTAACCCCTGCACTGCCAGAGACGCCTCAGCATTAACCCCTGCACTGCCATAGGCTCCTCAGCATTAACCCCTGCACTGCCAGAGCCACCTCAGGATTAACCCCTGCACTGCCATAGGCTCCTCAGCATTAACCCCTGAGCTGCCAGAGACGCCTCAGCATTAACCCCTGAACTGCCAGAGGCACCTCTGCATTAACCCCAGAACTGCCAGAGGCGCCTCAGCATTAACCCCGGCACTGCCAGAGGCGCCTCAGCATTAACCCCTGACATGCCACAAACTCCTTAGCATTAACCTTTGAAAGTGCAGTGACTTCTCAGCATTAACCCCCTCTAGGTCACAGATTCCTCAATATTGACCACTGACACTCCATAGATTTCTCAGCATTAACCCCTGCACTGCCAGAGATTCCTCAAAATTAACCCCCAAAATGCCACATACTTCTTAGCAATAACCACTTAAAGGCTAGAGACTCCTCAGCATTAACCCCTGACACACTACATACTCCTCAGCATTAACCCCTGACACACTACATACTCCTCAGCATTAACCCCTGACACACTACAATTAACCCCTATCATGCCACATACTCCTTAGCATTAACCCTGGCAAGGCTAGAGACTCCTCAGCATTAACCCCTGTATGCCAGAGACTCCTTAGCATTAACCCCTGACACGCCACATATTCCTTAGCATTAATCCCTGAACTGCCAGAGACTCCTCAGTATTAACCCTTAACACGCCACATACTCCTTAGCATTAACCCCTGCAAGGCTAGAGACTCCTCAGCATTAACCCCTGAAATACCAGAGGTTCCTAAGCATTAATCCCTGCCCACACCAGATATTCTTCAACATTAACCTCTGACAGGGCAGAGACTATTCAGCATGAACTCCTGACATGCCACAGAGACTTCAGCATTGCTATAAAATACATAAAAATGCATTAACCCCTCACATGCCACAAATATCTCATTGGGGCAGATTTGCTAATACTGTCTAAAACCTAGAATAGACAAACTTAAACTGCACCAGATTTACCAAAGTGTCTGACACTGTTTGATAAATCTTAAGATGACTGGTCTAATTTTACACCTCCAATCAGTTGGCTTAAAAGTTCTTGGTGCAAAAAAAAAAAAAAAAATGATGCGGAAAAGCTCTGTTCTCAGAAACACAGAAACGCCGGCGTCTTCCTTATAGATATAATAAGGGAAGAAAAACCACAGAGAAAAAAACAGTGGACTAAGGTACAGCATGCTAGACAGGTTACACTGCATATTGTGGCAGAACACTGCGGCACTGTGCTGAATAAATCTCCCACATTTTGTAATAAATGGCCGGAGATTATACACAGTGAGGTGCAAAAGAATATACAAAAGTAAAGATCTGCCCCAAAACAAAGGAGGAGTCACTGATGACATCACAGCAGCCCAAAATACACAAGAAGAATCAAAAATATCACATCACACAAGACGCATCACTAGATTATACCCAGCACATTCCTAAAGCAACAAATTACATCCATCCGTCTGTGACAACCTCCAGGATAATGTATGATGTGTAGAAGGTGAGAGTGAGAGTGGTCAGAGTGAGAGTTACATAGTGGGAGGAGCAGGGTCACAGCAGCACAGAGTATTTCAGGAGAGGAGGTCACAGGGTGAGAGTTACATAGTGGGAGGAGCAGGGTCCCTAGCAGCACAGAGTATTTCAGGAGAGGAGTGTGCTGATCTTATAGAGGAGGTCACAGGGTGAGAGTTACATAGTGGGAGGAGCAGGGTCCCCAGCAGCACAGAGTATTTCAGGAGAGGAGTGTGCTGATCTTATAGAGGAGGTCACAGAGTGAGAGTTACATAGTGGGAGGAGCAGGGTCCCCAGCAGTACAGAGTATTTCAGGAGAGCAGTGTGCTGATCTTATAGGGAGGTCACAGAGTGAGAGTTACATAGTGGGAGGAGCAGGGTCCCCAGCAGTACAGAGTATTTCAGGAGAGGAGTGTGCTGATCTTATAGGGAGGTCACAGGGTGAGAGTTACATAGTGGAGGAGCAGGGTCCCCAGCAGCACAGAGTATTTCAGGAGAGAAGTGTGCTGATCTTATAGAGGAGGTCACAGGGTGAGAGTTACATAGTGTGAGGAGCAGGGTCCCCAGCAGTACAGAGTATTTCAGGAGAGGAGTGTGCTGATCTTATAGAGGAGGTCACAGGGTGAGAGTTACATAGTGGCAGGAGCAGGGTCCCCAGCAGTACAGAGTATTTCAGGAGAGGAGTGTGCTGATCTTATAGGGAGGTCACAGGGTGAGAGTTACATAGTGGGAGGAGCCGGGTCCCCAGCAGCACAGAGTATTTCAGGAGAGGAGTGTGCTGATCTTATAGAGGAGGTCACAGGGTGAGAGTTACATAGTGGGAGGAGCAGGGTCCCTAGCAGCACAGAGTATTTCAGGAGAGGAGTGTGCTGATCTTATAGAGGAGGTCACAGAGTGAGAGTTACATAGTGGGAGGAGCAGGGTCACAGCAGCACAGAGTATTTCAGGAGAGGAGGTCACAGGGTGAGAGTTACATAGTGGGAGGAGCAGGGTCCCCAGCAGTACAGAGTATTTCAGGAGAGGAGTGTGCTGATCTTATAGGGAGGTCACAGGGTGAGAGTTACATAGTGGAGGAGCAGGTCCCCAGCAGCACAGAGTATTTCAGGAGAGAAGTGTGCTGATCTTATAGAGGAGGTCACAGGGTGAGAGTTACATAGTGTGAGGAGCAGGGTCCCCAGCAGTACAGAGTATTTCAGGAGAGGAGTGTGCTGATCTTATAGAGGAGGTCACAGGGTGAGAGTTACATAGTGGCAGGAGCAGGGTCCCCAGCAGTACAGAGTATTTCAGGAGAGGAGTGTGCTGATCTTATAGGGAGGTCACAGGGTGAGAGTTACATAGTGGGAGGAGCCGGGTCCCCAGCAGCACAGAGTATTTCAGGAGAGGAGTGTGCTGATCTTATAGAGGAGGTCACAGGGTGAGAGTTACATAGTGGGAGGAGCAGGGTCCCCAGCAGTACAGAGTATGTCAGGAGAGGAGTGTGCTGATCTTATAGAGGAGGTCACAAGGTGAGAGTTATATAGTGGGAGGAGCAGGGTCCCCAGCAGTACAGAGTATTTCAGGAGAGGAGTGTGCTGATCTTATAGAGGAGGTCACAGGGTGAGAGTTACATAGTGGCAGGAGCAGGGTCACAGCAGCACAGAGTATTTCAGGAGAGGAGTGTGCTGATCTTATAGGGAGGTCACAGGGTGAGAGTTACATAGTGGCAGGAGCAGGGTCCCCAGCAGTACAGAGTATTTCAGGAGAGGAGTGTGCTGATCTTATAGAGGAGGTCACAGGGTGAGAGTTACATAGTGGGAGGAGCAGGTCCCCAGCAGTACAGAGTATTTCAGGAGAGGAGTGTGCTGACCTTATAGAGGAGGTCACAGGATGAGAGTTACATAGTGGGAGGAGCAGGGTCCCCAGCAGTACAGAGTATTTCAGGAGAGGAGTGTGCTGATCTTATAGGGAGGTCACAGGGTGAGAGTTACATAGTGGGAGGAGCCGGGTCCCCAGCAGCACAGAGTATTTCAGGAGAGGAGTGTGCTGATCTTATAGGAGAGGTCACAGGGTGAGAGTTACATAGTGGAGGAGCAGGGTCACAGCAGCACAGAGTATTTCAGGAGAGGAGTGTGCTGATTTTATAGGGAGGTCACAGGGTGAGAGTTACATAGTGGGAGGAGTAGGTCCCCAGCAGTACAGAGTATTTCAGGAGAGGAGTGTGCTGACCTTATAGGGAGGTCACAGGGTGAGAGTTACATAGTGGGAGGAGCAGGGTCCCCAGCAGTACAGAGTATTTCAGGAGAGCAGTGTGCTGATCTTTTAGAGGAGGTCACAGGGTGAGAGTTACATAGTGGGAGGAGCAGAGTCCCCAGCAGTACAGAGTATTTCAGGAGAGGAGTGTGCTGACCTTATAGGGAGGTCACAGGGTGAGAGTTACATAGTGGGAGGAGCAGGGTCCCCAGCAGTACAGAGTATTTCAGGAGAGCAGTGTGCTGATCTTTTAGAGGAGGTCACAGGGTGAGAGTTACATAGTGGGAGGAGCAGAGTCCCCAGCAGTACAGAGTATTTCAGGAGAGGAGTGTGCTGACCTTATAGGGAGGTCACAGGGTGAGAGTTACATAGTGGGAGGAGCAGGGTCCCCAGCAGTACAGAGTATTTCAGGAGAGCAGTGTGCTGATCTTTTAGAGGAGGTCACAGGGTGAGAGTTACATAGTGGGAGGAGCAGGGTCCCCAGCAGTACAGAGTATTTCAGGAGAGAAGTGTGCTGATCTTATAGGGAGGTCACAGGGTGAGAGTTACATAGTGGGAGGAGCAGGGTCCCCAGCAGTACAGAGTATTTCAGGAGAGGAGTGTGCTGATCTTATAGAGGAGGTCACAGGGTGAGAGTTACATAGTGGGAGGAGCAGGGTCCCCAGCAGTACAGAGTATTTCAGGAGAGGAGTGTGCTGATCTTATAGGGAGGTCAGAGGGTGAGAGTTACATAGTGGGAGGAGCAGGGTCACAGCAGTACAGAGTATTTCAGGAGAGGAGTGTGCTGATCTTATAGGGAGGTCAGAGGGTGAGAGTTACATAGTGGGAGGAGCAGGGTCCCCAGCAGTACAGAGTATTTCAGGAGAGGAGTGTGCTGATCTTATAGAGGAGGTCACAGGGTGAGAGTTACATAGTGGGAGGAGCAGGGTCCCCAGCAGTACAGAGTATTTCAGGAGAGGAGTGTGCTGATCTTATAGGGAGGTCAGAGGGTGAGAGTTACATAGTGGGAGGAGCAGGGTCACAGCAGTACAGAGTATTTCAGGAGAGGAGTGTGCTGATCTTATAGGGAGGTCAGAGGGTGAGAGTTACATAGTGGGAGGAGCAGGGTCCCCAGCAGTACAGAGAGAGGAGAGGGGAGAGGACTGATGTTGAAGATAGTCACAGAAGAAAAGAAGTAAAGCCCACAGCAGCACAGAGCATTTCAGGGCTGCAAAAGTCTGATGTCAGTGAGGACAGGTCTGACCTCTAGCTGGGTCAAATGAGGGGTTAAAGTAATGGTTGGAGACTCTGGAGCAGGGGCACAGCTGTCATTGCTGTGGGTGTACAGCTCGCCTCCGCTGGGGATTTCACCTATTATGTGTTTTTTTAACGTCTGCTTCTAATTACTGCTCCCCTCTAATTAATGTAATGATGCCACCGATCCCCTGGGTAAAGAGGGCATCAACAGGCGGGTGTTTAGGAAAACAGGCGCCCTCTGATTCAGAAAAACAGCAGCAGCCCCAACTACTGTATTCACACCCCGCATACAGGACAAGGGAAGTGGTACTGTGCACTGTCCATATATACAGGACTAGAGAAGTGTTACTGTGCACTGTATATATATATATATATATATATATATATATACAGGACAGGAGAAGTCGTACTGTGCACTGTCCATATATACAGGATAAGAGAAGTGGTACTGTGCACTGTCCATATATATAGGACTAGAGAAGTGTTACTGTGCACTGTTATATATATATATATATATATATATATATATATATATATACAGGACAGGAGAAGTCGTACTGTGCACTGTCCATATATACAGGATAAGAGAAGTAGTACTGTGCACTGTCCATATATATAGGACTAGAGAAGTGTTACTGTGCACTGTATATATACAGTCATATGAAAAAGTTTGGGCACCCCTATTAATCTTAATCATTTTTAGTTCTAAATATTTGGGTGTTTGCAACAGCCATTTCAATTTGATATATCTAATAACTGATGGACACAGTAATATTTCAGGATTGAAATGAGGTTTATTGTACTAACAGAAAATGTGCAATATGCATTAAACCAAAATTTGACCGGTGCAAAAATTTGGGTACCCTTATCATTTTATTGATTTGAATACTCCTAACTACTTTTTACTGACTTACTAAAGCACAAAATTGGTTGTGTAACCTCACTGAGCTTTGAACTTCATAGCCAGGTGTATCCAATCATGAGAAAAGGTATTTAAGGTGGCCAATTGCAAGTTGTTCTCCTATTTGAATCTCCTCTGAAGAGTGGCATCATGGGCTCCTCAAAACAACTCTCAAATGATTCCACTGTGAGGAACATAGTAAGGAAATGGAAGACCACAGGGACAGTTCTTGTTAAGCCCAGAAGTGGCAGGCCAAGAAAAATATCAGAAAGGCAGAGAAGAAGAATGGTGAGAACAGTCAAGGACAATCCACAGACCACCTCCAAAGAGCTGCAGCATCATCTTGCTGCAGATGGTGTCACTGTGCATCGGTCAACAATACAGCACACTTTGCACAAGGAGAAGCTGTATGGGAGAGTGATGCGAAAGAAGCCGTTTCTGAAAGCACGCCACAAACAGAGTCGCCTGAGCTATGCAAAAGCACATTTGGACAAGCCAGCTTCATTTTGGAAGAAGGTCCTGTGGACTGATGAAACAAAGATTGAGTTGTTTGGTCATACAAAAAGGCGTTATGCATGGCGTCCAAAAAACACAGCATTCCAAGAAAAACACTTGCTACCCACTGTAAAATTTGGTGGAGGTTCCATCATGCTTTGGGGCTGTGTGGCCAATGCCGGCACCGGGAATCTTGTTAAAGTTGAGGGTCGCATGGATTCAACTCAGTATCAGCAGATTCTTGAGAATAATGTACAAGAATCAGTGACGAATTTGAAGTTACGCCTGGGATGGATATTTCAGCAAGACAATGATCCAAATCTACTCAGGCATTCATGCAGAGGAACAATTACAATGTTCTGGAATGGCCATCCCAGTCCCCAGACCTGAATATCATTGAACATCTGTGGGATAATTTGAAGCGGGCTGTCCATGCTCGGCGACCATCAAACTTACCTGAACTGGAATTGTTTTGTAAAGAGGAATGGTCAAAAATACCTTCATCCAGGATCCAGGAACTGATTAAAAGCTACAGGAAGCGACTAGAGGCAGGAAAGGAGGATCTACTAAATATTAATGTCACTTTTCTGTTGAGGTGCCCATACTTTTGCACCGGTCAAATTTTGGTTTAATGCATATTGCACATTTTCTGTTAGTACAATAAACCTCATTTCAATCCTGAAATATTACTGTGTCCATCAGTTATTAGATATATCAAATTGAAATGGCTGTTGCAAACACCCAAATATTTAGAACTAAAAATGATTAAGATTAATAGGGGTGCCCAAACTTTTTCATATGACTGTTATATATATATATATATATATATATATATATATATATATACAGGAGGAGAGAAGTGGTACTGTGCACTGTCCATATATACAGGATAAGAGAAGTGGTACTGAGCACTGTCCATATATACAGGACTAGAGAAGTGGTACTGTGCACTGTCCATATATACAGAATAAGAGAAGTAGTACTGTGCACTGTCCATATATACAGGAGAGGAGAAGTGGTACTGTGTACTGTCCATATATACAGGATAAGAGAAGTGGTACTGTGCAGTGTCCATATATACATGATAAGAGAAGTGGTACTGTGCACTGTCCATATATACAGGACAGGAGAAGTGGTACTGTGCACTGTCCATATATACAGGATAAGAAAAGTGGTATTGTGCACTGTCCTTATATACAGGAGAGGAGAAGTGGTACTGTGCACTGTCCATATATACAGGAGGAGAGAAGTGGTACTGTGCACTGTCCATATATACAGGATAAGAGAAGTGGTACTGTGCACTGTATATATATATATATATATATATACAGGACAGGAGAAGTGGTACTGTGCACTGTCCGTATACACAGGATAAGAGAAGTGGTACTGTGCACTGTCCATATATACAGAATAAGAGAAGTGGTACTGTGCACTGTCCATATATACAGAATAAGAGAAGTGGTACTGTGCACTGTCCGTATATACAGGATAAGAGAAGTGGTACTGTGCGCTGTCCATATATACAGGATAAGAGAAGTGGTATTGTGCACTGTCCTTATATACAGGAGAGGAGAAGTGGTACTGTGCACTGTCCATATATACAGGAGGAGAGAAGTGGTACTGTGCACTGTCCATATATACAGGATAAGAGAAGTGGTACTGTGCACTGTCCATATATACAGGATAAGAGAAGTGGTACTGTGCACTGTATATATATATATATATATACAGGACAGGAGAAGTGGTACTGTGCACTGTCCGTATACACAGGATAAGAGAAGTGGTACTGTGCACTGTCCATATATACAGAATAAGAGAAGTGGTACTGTGCACTGTCCATATATACAGAATAAGAGAAGTGGTACTGTGCACTGTCCGTATATACAGGATAAGAGAAGTGGTACTGTGCGCTGTCCATATATACAGGATAAGAGAAGTGGTACTGTGCACTGTCCATATATACAGAATAAGAGAAGTGGTACTGTGCACTGTCCGTATATACAGGATAAGAGAAGTGGTACTGTGCACTGTCCATATATACAGGAGAGGAGAAGTGGTACTGTGCACTGTCCATATATACAGGACAAGAGAAGTGGTACTGTGCACTGTCCATATATACAGAATAAGAGAAGTAGTATTGTGCACTGTCCATATATACAGGATAAGAGAAGTGGTACTGTGCACTGTCCATATATACAGGACAGGAGAAGTGGTACTGTGCACTGTCCATATATACAGAATAAGAGAAGTGGTACTGTGCGCTGTCCATATATACAGGATAAGAGAAGTGGTACTGTGCGCTGTCCATATATACAGGATAAGAGAAGTGGTACTGTGCGCTGTCCATATATACAGGACTAGAGAAGTGGTACTGTGCACTGTCCGTATATACAGGACAAGAGAAGTGGTACTGTGCACTGTCCATATATACAGGACAAGAGAAGTGGTACTGTGCACTGTCCATATATACAGAATAAGAGAAGTAGTATTGTGCACTGTCCATATATACAGGATAAGAGAAGTGGTACTGTGCACTGTCCGTATATACAGGACAAGAGAAGTGGTACTGTGCACTGTCCATATATACAGGACAAGAGAAGTGGTACTGTGCACTGTCCATATATACAGAATAAGAGAAGTGGTACTGTGCACTGTCCATATATACAGGACTAGAGAAGTGGTACTGTGCACTGTCCATATATACAGGACTAGAGAAGTGGTACTGTGCACTGTCCATATATACAGGAGGAGAGAAGTGGTACTGTGTACTGTCCATATATACAGGCCAAGAGAAGTGGTACTGTGCACTGTCCATATATACAGGATAAGAAAAGTGGTATTGTGCAGTGTCCTTATATACAGGAGAGGAGAAGTGGTACTGTGCACTGTCCATATATACAGGAGGAGAGAAGTGATACTGTGCACTGTCCATATATACAGGACTAGAGAAGTGGTACTGTGCACTGTCCATATATACAGGAGGAGAGAAGTGGTACTGTGTACTGTCCATATATACAGGACAAGAGAAGTGGTACTGTGCACTGTCCATATATACAGGATAAGAAAAGTGGTATTGTGCAGTGTCCTTATATACAGGAGAGGAGAAGTGGTACTGTGCACTGTCCATATATACAGGAGGAGAGAAGTGGTACTGTGCACTGTCCATATATACAGGATAAGAGAAGTGGTACTGTGCACTGTCCATATATACAGGATAAGAGAAGTGGTACTGTGCACTGTCCATATATACAGAATAAGAGAAGTGGTACTGTGCACTGTCCATATATACAGAATAAGAGAAGTGGTACTGTGCACTGTCCGTATATACAGGATAAGAGAAGTGGTACTGTGCGCTGTCCATATATACAGGATAAGAGAAGTGGTACTGTGCACTGTCCATATATACAGGATAAGAGAAGTGGTACTGTGCACTGTCCGTATATACAGGATAAGAGAAGGGGTACTGTGCGCTGTCCATATATACAGGACTAGAGAAGTGGTACTGTGCACTGTCCGTATATACAGGACAAGAGAAGTGGTACTGTGCACTGTCCATATATACAGGACAAGAGAAGTGGTACTGTGCACTGTCCATATATACAGAATAAGAGAAGTGGTACTGTGCACTGTCCATATATACAGGAGGAGAGAAGTGGTACTGTGTACTGTCCATATATACAGGACAAGAGAAGTGGTACTGTGCACTGTCCATATATACAGGATAAGAGAAGTGGTACTGTGCACTGTCCATATATACAGGATAAGAGAAGTGGTACTGTGCACTGTCCATATATACAGGACAGGAGAAGTGGTACTGTGCACTGTCCATATATACAGGACAGGAGAAGTGGTACTGTGTACTGTCCATATATACAGGACAAGAGAAGTGGTACTGTGCGCTGTCCATATATACAGGACTAGAGAAGTGGTCCTGTGCAGTGTCCATATATACAGAATAAGAGAAGTAGTACTTTGCACTGTCCATATATACAGGATAAGAGAAGTGGTACTGTGTACTGTCCATATATACAGGACATGAGAAGTGGTACTGTGCACTGTCCATATATACAGGACATGAGAAGTGGTACTGTGCACTGTCCATATATACAGGACAGGAGAAGTGGTACTGTGCACTGTCCGTATATACAGGACAGGAGAAGTGGTACTGTGCACTGTCCATATATACAGGATAAGAGAAGTGGTACTGTGCACTGTCCATATATACAGGACATGAGAAGTGGTACTGTGCATAACCATTATTAGAGATGGGTGAATCAGTTTATGATGACTCAGATTCAACCTGAAATTCCAAAAAAATGTAGTTTTAGTTACAACAAAAATTTTTTAGATTTCTTTCCAGCAAACCAGCAGAAATGCCCCAGCTGTCTGTAACAGGAGGAATAAGCAGAAAGCAGAAGGATCACTTAACCTGCTGAAGAGGCCGACTATTCAGTAATCCCCTACTTCATCCTCTCAGCCAGTTATGAAGGGCTATGTGTGCAGAGGTCACTGATGATGTCAGACGTCTTAATATTATATACTGATCTGAAGCGAACACTAGAAAAGTGGCTGCTGTGATAGTGATATCTGACCAGGTGAGGGGTCCTGAGAATTGTAAGACTCCAGGGAGCAAAGTCTGAGTAGACATGTCTGCAAGTATAATGACAAAGAGGGAAATAAGCACTGATGAGTCCTGGGAGCCCTGACAGTGTCATACACTATGTATTATAGATATGTAGTCCTAGGAGCCCTGACAGTGTCATACACTATGTATTATGGATATATAGTCCTAGGAGTCCTGACAGTGTCATACACTATGTATTATAGATATATAGTCCTAGGAGCCCTGACAGTGTCATACACTATGTATTATAGATATATAGTCCTAGGAGTCCTGACAGTGCCATACACTATGTATTATATAGATATATAGTCCTAGGAGTCCTGACAGTGCCATACACTATGTATTATATAGATATATAGTCCTAGGAGTCCTGACAGTGTTATACACTATGATATATAGATATATAGTCCTAGCAGCCCTGACAGTGTCATACACTATGATATATAGATATATAGTCCTAGCAGCCCTGACAGTGTCATACACTATGTATTATAGATATAGTCCTAGGAGCCCTGACAGTGTCATACACTATGTATTATAGATATACAGTCCTAGGAGCCCTGACAGTGTCATACACTATGTATTATACATATATAGTCCTAGGAGCCCTGACAGTGTCATACACTATGTATTATAGATATATAGTCCTAGGAGCCATGACAGTATCATACACTATGTATTATAGATATATAGTCCTAGGAGTCCTGACAGTGTCATACACTATGTATTATAGATATATAGTCCTAGGAGACCTGACAGTGATATACACTAAGTTTTATATATATACAGTGGGGGAAAAAAAGTATTTAGTCAGCCCCCAATTGTGCAAGTTCTCCCACTTATAAAGATGAGGCCGGCCTGTAATTGTCATCATAGGTAGACCTCAACTATGAGAGACAAAATGAGAAAACTAATCCAGAAAGTCACATTGTCTGATTTTTAAAGAATTTATTTCCAAATTATGGTGGAAAATAAGTATTTGGTCACCTACAAACAAGCAAGATTTCTGTCTCTCACAGACCTGTAACATCTCCTTTAAGAGGCTCCTCTGTCCTCCACTCATTACCTGTAGTAATGGCTCCTGTGTGACATTGTTATCAGTATAAAAGACTCCTGTCCACAACCTCAGTCACACTCCAAACTCCACTATGGTGAAGACCAAAGAGCTGTGGAAGGACCAGAAACAAAATGGTAGCCCTGCACCAGGCTGGGAAGACTGAATCTGCAATAGGCAAGCAGCTTGGTGTGAAGAAATCACCTGTGGGAGCAATAATTAGAAAATGGAAGACATACAAGACCACTGATAATCTCCCTCCATCAGGGGCTCCACGCAAGATCTCACCCCGTGGGGTCAAAATGATCACAAGAACGGTGAGCAAAAATCCCAGAACCCCACGGGGGGACCTAGTGAGTGACCTGCAGAAAGCTGGGACTAACGTAACAAAGGCTACCGTCAGTAACACACTACGCCGCCAGGGACTCAGATCCTGCAGGGCCAGACGTGTCCCCCTGCTTAAGCCAGTACATATCCGGGCCCGGCTGAAGTTTGCTAGAGAGCATTTGGATGTTCCAGAAGAGTATTGGGAGAATGTCATATGGTCAGATGAAACCAAAGTAGAAGTGTTTGGTAGAAACACAACTCGTGGTGTTTGGAGGAGAGTGAATGCTGAGTTGTATCCAGAGAACACCAGACCTACTGTGAAGCATGGGGGGGCAACATCATGTATGGGGCTGTTTCTCTCCAAAGGGACCAGGACGACTGATCCGTGTACATGAAAGAATGAATGGGGCCATGTATGGGGAGATTCTGAGTGCAAACCTCCTTCCATCAGCAAGGGCATTGAAGATGAAACGTGGCTGGGTCTTTCAGCATGACAATGATCCCAAGCACACCGCCAGGGCAACGAAGGAGCAGCTTCGTAAGAAGCATTTCAAGGTCCTGGAGTGGCCTAGCCAGTCTCCAGATCTCAGCCCCATAGAAAACCTTTGGAGGGAGTAGAAAGTCCGTGTTGCCCAGCGACAGCCCCAAAACATCCCTGCTCTAGAGGAGATCTGCATGGAGGAATGGGCCAACATACCAGCAACAGTGTGCGCCAACCTTGTGAAGACTTACAGGAAACGTTTCACCTCTGTCATTGCCAACAAAGGAGATAGAACAAAGGATTGAGATGAACTTTTATTATTGACCAAATACTTATTTTCCACCATAATTTGCAAATAAATTCTTTACAAATCAGACAATGTGATTTTCTGGATTAGTTTTCTCATTTTGTCTCTCATAGTTGAGGTCTACCTATGATGACAATTACAGGCCGGCCTCATCTGTATAAGTGGGAGAACTTGCACAATTGGTGGCTGACTAAATACTTTTTTTCCCCACTGTACAGTGTAAGAGAAGATACTGAGAATTACATCCATCACACTGAACAAAATGTGTACTGATACAGTTTCATCCTGTATTATACTCCAGAGCTGCACTCACTATTCTGCTGGTGCAGTCACTGTGTACATACATTACATTACTTATCCTGTATTATACCCCAGAGCTGCGCTCACTATTCTGCTGGTACAGTCACTGTGTACATACATTACATTACTTATCCTGTACTGATCCTGAGTTACATCCTGTATTATACTCCAGAGCTGCGCTCACTATTCTGCTTGTACAGTCACTGTGTACATACATTACATTACTTATCCTGTACTGATCCTGAGTTACATCCTGTATTATACTCCAGAGCTGCGCTCACTATTCTGCTGGTGCAGTCACTGTGTACATACATTACATTACTTATCCTGTACTGATCCTGAGTTACATCCTGTATTATACTCCAGAGCTGCGCTCACTATTCTGCTGGTGCAGTCACTGTGTACATACATTACATTACTTATCCTGTATTATACTCCAGAGCTGCGCTCACTATTCTGCTGGTGCAGTCACTGTGTACATACATTACATATCCTGTATTATACTCCAGAGCTGCGCTCACTATTCTGCTGGTACAGTCACTGTGTGCATACATTACATTACTTATCCTGTATTATACTCCAGAGCTGCGCTCACTATTCTGCTGGTGCAGTCACTGTGTACATACATTACATTACTTATCCTGTACTGATCCTGAGTTATATCCTGTATTATACTCCAGAGCTGCGCTCACTATTCTGCTGGTACAGTCACTGTGTACATACATTACATTACTTATCCTGTATTATACTCCAGAGCTGCGCTCACTATTCTGCTGGTACAGTCACTGTGTACATACATTACATTACTTATCCTGTACTGATCCTGAGTTACATCCTGTATTATACTCCAGAGCTGCGCTCACTATTCTGCTTGTACAGTCACTGTGTACATACATTACATTACTTATCCTGTACTGATCCTGAGTTACATCCTGTATTATACTCCAGAGCTGCGCTCACTATTCTGCTGGTGCAGTCACTGTGTACATACATTACATTACTTATCCTGTATTATACTCCAGAGCTGCGCTCACTATTCTGCTGGTGCAGTCACTGTGTACATACATTACATATCCTGTATTATACTCCAGAGCTGCACTCACTATTCTGCTGGTACAGTCACTGTGTGCATACATTACATTACTTATCCTGTATTATACTCCAGAGCTGCGCTCACTATTCTGCTGGTGCAGTCACTGTGTACATACATTACATTACTTATCCTGTACTGATCCTGAGTTATATCCTGTATTATACTCCAGAGCTGCGCTCACTATTCTGCTGGTACAGTCACTGTGTACATATATTACATTACTTATCCTGTACTGATCCTGAGTTACATCCTGTATTATACTCCAGAGCTGCACTCACTATTCTGCTGGTGCAGTCACTGTATACATACATTACATTACTTATCCTACACTGATCCTGAGTTACATCCTGTATTATACTCCAGAGCTGCGCTCACTATTCTGCTGGTACAGTCACTGTGTACATACATTACATTACTTATCCTGTACTGATTCTGAGTTACATCCTGTATTATACTCCAGAGCTGCACTCACTATTCTGCTGGTGCAGTCACTGTGTACATACATTACATTACTTATCCTGTATTATACTCCAGAGCTGCGCTCACTATTCTGCTGGTGCAGTCACTGTGTACATACATTACATTACTTATCCTGTACTGATCCTGAGTTACATCCTGTATTATACTCCAGAGCTGCGCTCACTATTCTGCTTGTACAGTCACTGTGTACATACATTACATTACTTATCCTGTACTGATCCTGAGTTACATCCTGTATTATACTCCAGAGCTGCGCTCACTATTCTGCTGGTGCAGTCACTGTGTACATACATTACATTACTTATCCTGTATTATACTCCAGAGCTGCGCTCACTATTCTGCTGGTGCAGTCACTGTGTACATACATTACATATCCTGTATTATACTCCAGAGCTGCGCTCACTATTCTGCTGGTACAGTCACTGTGTGCATACATTACATTACTTATCCCACTCCTTTGTATTATACTCCAGAGCTGCGCTCACTATTCTGCTGGTGCAGTCACTGTGTACATACATTACATTACTTATCCTGTACTGATCCTGAGTTATATCCTGTATTATACTCCAGAGCTGCGCTCACTATTCTGCTGGTACAGTCACTGTGTACATACATTACATTACTTATCCTGTATTATACTCCAGAGCTGCGCTCACTATTCTGCTGGTACAGTCACTGTGTACATACATTACATTACTTATCCTGTACTGATCCTGAGTTACATCCTGTATTATACTCCAGAGCTGCGCTCACTATTCTGCTGGTGCAGTCACTGTGTACATACATTACATTACTTATCCTGTATTATACTCCAGAGCTGCGCTCACTATTCTGCTGGTGCAGTCACTGTGTACATACATTACATATCCTGTATTATACTCCAGAGCTGCACTCACTATTCTGCTGGTACAGTCACTGTGTGCATACATTACATTACTTATCCTGTATTATACTCCAGAGCTGCGCTCACTATTCTGCTGGTGCAGTCACTGTGTACATACATTACATTACTTATCCTGTACTGATCCTGAGTTATATCCTGTATTATACTCCAGAGCTGCGCTCACTATTCTGCTGGTACAGTCACTGTGTACATACATTACATTACTTATCCTGTACTGATCCTGAGTTACATCCTGTATTATACTCCAGAGCTGCACTCACTATTCTGCTGGTGCAGTCACTGTATACATACATTACATTACTTATCCTACACTGATCCTGAGTTACATCCTGTATTATACTCCAGAGCTGCGCTCACTATTCTGCTGGTACAGTCACTGTGTACATACATTACATTACTTATCCTGTACTGATTCTGAGTTACATCCTGTATTATACTCCAGAGCTGCACTCACTATTCTGCTGGTGCAGTCACTGTGTACATACATTACATTACTTATCCTGTATTATACTCCAGAGCTGCGCTCACTATTCTGCTGGTGCAGTCACTGTGTACATACATTACATTACTTATCCTGTACTGATCCTGAGTTACATCCTGTATTATACTCCAGAGCTGCACTCACTATTCTGCTGGTACAGTCACTGTGTACATACATTACATTACTTATCCTGTACTGATCCTGAGTTACATCCTGTATTATACTCCAGAGCTGCGCTCACTATTCTGCTGGTGCAGTCACTGTGTACATACATTACATTACTTATCCTGTACTGATCCTGAGCTTACATCCTGTATTATACTCCAGAGCTGCGCTCACTATTCTGCTGGTGCACTCACTGTGTACATACATTACATTACTTATCCTGTACTGATCCTGAGTTACATCCTGTATTATACTCCAGAGCTGCGCTCACTATTCTGCTGGTACAGTCACTGTGTACATACATTACATTACTTATCCCTGTATTATACTCCAGAGCTGCGCTCACTTTTAGATGGTGGGTAGAGTAGTACATTAGTACATGAGATGGCTGTAGAGAGCCTTGTGTAAATGTGACAGGTAACAGACCAGCTAGCGCATGCAGTCTTAAACTAAATGGGGCACTATTACTGTTCTGACACCAGGGTGGACATTGCAGCAAGTGGTTACTTTATGGCGTTCTACAGTTTCTGACTTTGTGTAGCAGCAAAGATGTGCGTTATATTGTGCAGAGATGAGTCCTGGCAGTCTTTATGGTGATCTGGGACGGGTGGAGAACAAAAGGGAAAGTGAACAACTCCATGACATCACCTGTACAGGTCACTGGATGCTACTACATCGAGTGACTTACAGCAAAGATCATTGATAAATACCAATATATGGTCACTGTATGGCAGTAATATTAGTCACGTACCCGCCTGCACGTACCCCTGCTCTACACTTATACTCAGCCTTAGGCTGGACCGGGGATTATATTTCGCTCTCTTACATCTGGACGTTTCGCTTCTCTCCGTCTGGTCTCTGCTTTGGGATTTTTACTTTTTACATAACTTTCTGGTTTGTTCCAAAATCCAAAGAAATAAAATAATAAACCAGGCAGATGAAATGTGAACGGCCCCTAATGTAAAGATTTAGGGGCTGACCCCTTGTGACGGCTCTGCTGCATCTAAGGGGACGCCAGTAAGACAGCACAGGATTGCTAGGGTCTGGGGCTCCCCCTTCAGGATCGCAGGAGAAATGCCGCATATATGCTGATGGATATACAGTCATTGGACTGATGAAAAAATGAATGGGGGATGGGGGGGATGTGTAAAACTGAGACCGGAGCCAAAAAGTCACGAGCCTCGCATTGCTAATATTATTATTACAAGAATTAAGAAAATAGAAACATAATAGAAAAAGATATAATAATAAATAAAGAAGAAGAAATAGAAGATGACTTACACAATCTAAAATCTATAGCTAAGAATTAAGAATATAGAAGGAAAAATAATATATAAAATAATAGAAACATAATAGAAAAAGATATAATAATAAATACAATAGAAGAAATAAAATAAACTGAAGACGACTTACACTATAAAATCTATAAATAAGCATTAAAAATACAGAAAAAATATTATATAATTATATAATAAAAATATAGAAATAAATAAAATATAAAAAATAATACACAATATAAAATTTATAAATAGGAATTAAAAATACAGAAAAAAATATTACATAATCATGCAATAAAAAATATAAAAATAAATAAAATATAAAAAATAAGACACAATATAAAATTTATAAATAGGAATTAAAAATGGAGAAAAAAATATCACATAATCATGCAATAAAAAATATAAAAATAAATAAAATAGAAAAATAAGACACAACATAAAATTTATAAATAAGAATTAAAAAAATATAAAAAATATAAAATAAAAGTAAAAAATAGAAACATAATAACAGAAAAGATATAGTAATAAATAAAATAGAAGAAATAGACGATTTACACAATATAAAATCTATGAATAAGAATCAAAAATATAGAAGAAAAATAATATTATATAATTACATAAAAAAATAGCTAAAAAATATAAAAAATAAATAAAATAGAAAAATAAGACACAATATAAAATCTATAAATAAGAACTATAAATTTACATGTAATACAATCTTATCCCAACTTTGTCGCTACAGCAGCTATCTGACTGAACACTAGGGGCGCCATTTAATTTATTCATGACAAGACGCCTCTTCTGTAAGTCAGTGCTCAGCCAATAGGTCTGCCAATGCCCCGCCCCAGTCCCACCCACTTTCGAGGCCAATGCAAAAGCGCACCAAAGTGGTGTAAAATAATCATGATCCCCCCCCCCCCCCCTTATCTTTTCCACAGACCTTTCATGTAAGTCACATGGTCTGCTGGGCCTCCGCCGCTGACTTAACCCATATCCTGCCCCTTTCTTTCCTTTTCCTGGGACTATTGGGAACTATGTTTTCTATAGCATGTACATATCATAAAGGCAGACCATGCGGCTGTTGTGGGGCCCTGGTTATAGGTACAGCACCTTGTACAGGACTCTCAAGAAGAACAGTTCGAGGGGTAACTATCAGGGCCCGCTTGTGTCCCAACACCATAAAGGAAGGCCAAGGTCATCTTTACAATAGGCCTCCCCGTTTTCCCTTCCATTTCAATGGTGACCAGCAGGACCCGACAAAAGTAAGTATGACAACTCTACCTGCAAAGGGAACCCTAACCCTGTACATGGTCATCTCTGCCTGGCCAAGACCAATGGGCACAATGACGTACTCAACAAAACCAGCATTATAGGGAGAATCTGGTCTTACCAGTCATTCCACACCAGACTGGAACACCCTAATATTGTACTCTGCGCACCCCGGCCTTATTGTTAAAAATATCCATTTACTACTTGCCGAAAAAAAGGATATAAAACTACAACCGGAATAGTCAACTACTGAAGTCATTGGTGGGGCCCCCCGTGCCATGCAAAGACTGAGCTCACGGGCTCCGCCATATTAAGGGAAAGTATCAGGAACAGCGCTACAGTCATAGATCTAATAACATGGAGGCGTCCAAACATTCCAGTATTATGGGACTGGGGAGACTACTGGGGTCTGAGAGAAGCTCTGCACCACCCCAAAGATACGTCCCCTTAGTGGGGCCAACAAGTCGATCTGTCCTACACATAAGGACACGACGCCGAGCCGCTCTGTGGGGTTCACCACAATCCCACAGTAAAAACATCAATCCTAATGATGTCATAGGGCATCGAGCCATTCATACATCTGCCATGTCTGACCCAAACTGATAACAACCAAGAACCCCTGGGATGCCGGAGATCTCACATCTGTACATGTACATCATATAAAAAATTACCAAATTACCAAAAAATTCTTGATTGCACAATAAATTCCTGCAGATTAGTCAAAATGGAAAATGTGTAAAACGAATAAAAAAAAAAAAAAAAAATGACGTTTTGTACCTCATTATTTTACCATTCATATTTTATGACTAATTGTGAAATTGTGACACTTTCTCTAAGAATATATGAGAAAAATATTACATTAAAAAATCATGTAAATATATTTTCACCTTTAAGTTTAACCAGATGACGCTCAAGTGATCCCGGGAAGTGACCTGAGGTCTATCTGGGTATATCAATCTCAATTCATTTTACTATTTTTTACTATTATTTATATTTTTACTATAATTTGTTTCATTTCCTATTATTATCTTTCACTGTTATCTTATTATTTAGATTTTTTATGATTTTTACTATTATTTTTTTTTCTACTATTATCTTTTATCATTATCTTATTATTGAGGTTATTATTATTTTTTACTATTATTTTTTTTTACTATAATTTGTTTCATTTTCTACTATTATCTTTCACTGTTATCTTATTATTTAGATTTTTTATTATTTTTACTATTATTTTTTTTTTCTACTATTATCTTTTATCATTATCTTATTATTGGGGTTATTATTTTTTTTTACTATTATTTTTTTTTTACTATAATTTGTTTCTTTTTTTTACTTTTATCTTTTATCATTATCCCAATTATTATTGGGTTTATTATTATTTTTTACTATTATTTTTTTTTTTTACTATAATTTGTTTCTTTTTCTACTTTTATCTTTTATCATTATCCCAATTATTATTGGGTTTATTATTATTTTGTACTATCATTTAGGTTTTTTTTTACAATTATTTTTTTTAATAATTTATTTCATTTTGTTCTATTATCATCTTTCATTTTTTTATTTGTTTTACATATTGCTATTATTTAAAAAAAATACTTTCCCCATTATTTTTAGAATTTCTTTTTTTACTGTTTTTTTTAATTGTTTCCTTACTATCATTTGTTTCAAATATTTTTTGTGCTATTCTCTTTTTTTTAGATATATTATTTTACTTATTTATACTTATTTTATTTTTTACTTTTTTTACAAAACAGTAAATATTGAATTATTTTAATTCTCTAATGTATCAATAATGACGTCTGTAGGTATGAAAGATATTACAGATGGATACAATGGAATTTAAACAAATATAAAATGAATTCAAGGAATTATTAATTCTTTAAAAAATGTCCCGGTGTAGAGTGCAGGCAGATGTGACTTGTCCCCCTGTATACTGTATCCTCAGGCAGGCGGAGTGCAGCCCTGGCTATGTCCTGATGAAGGGGAGAATCGGACGCCCCCCGCCCCCCCGCCCCTGAATGAAGTTGTGTTTATTTACTTTGGGCTAATTATTAAAGTCTGTTTATTGTACAATGTGTCAGCGGACAACAACAGTAAGAAGACCTGTATCCCGGCATGGTGTGCACATGTCCTGTACGCAGCAGGCCCACACAATTAACCCACAATTAATGAGAAAATGAAAATAGCCAGATGGCGAAGATGTCATCCGCACCGGCGGAAAAAACAACAGATTCACAAGATGCCAATACTATCCATCACACAAGTTAGTCACTACATGAGGACACCTCGTATCAGCTCAAGACCCAGGAGCAGGAGGAATAGTATAATAAGAATAATAGAAGAAAAATAAAATAGTAAAAAAGTGCTAATAAATAAATCTTAGTATGGAATTTTAATAAAAATGTCTTATTAATAATAAAAAGCAGAAAATCTTTACTAAAAGAGTTGTAAGAAATAAATAAATCTTAGTAAATAATGTGGTGTCAAAATAAAAATGGATTATTAATAATTAAGGCTAAAATGTCATGAAATATTGTAAAATAAATAAGTAATAACAGAAAAATAAAATAACATTATAATAGTAACATAATAGTAATAATAAATAATAGATTTATTACCAAAGTGATATTATAATTTTATATTGATTCTATTATTTCTTTGTATTTATTTCTTATTATTATTTCTTAATCATAATTAGCATTTTTATATTTTTTTATTTTTTTTATTATTGTTTATATTATTTTAATATTTTTTTTTCTTTTTTTTATTTTATTTCTTTTTCTTTTTATTCTTTTTAGTTATTTTTTATTCTTATTTATGTCTTTGGTCATTGTAATTTTTCAGTTAATATTTAGGAACCTATCGCGAGCCAATACTCGGGTTTAGGCCAGTTAAAGTTATTAAATAATCCACCATCTACAGCGCACACATCACAACCTGCACATATTGGGGGGGGGGGGGAGACTATATTAGAGACAAAAGCCTTTGTATAGAAATAGTAACACGAAGGGTTAATAGTGCGATTTCCTGAGTGTAGCGGGATGATAATATAATAGTCCAGGCCGAGGAGTGTCCTCTCCCCAGCACAGTACACAGACCTGACTCCGCTATGGGAGCGACTCACACACTGACAATCACCTTGCGTCACGGTGCACTCTGATAAGTGACAGCTCCCATTCACTCTCATCTTATTTACTACTACATGACACCAGCGTAGCAGCAGAGTACTGTGTGACTACCCACACATCCTCAGATCCTGCCTGACAATATATATAATATAATCACCGCATTACCTATAGTACATTTACTCCGAGATGATTATTATATGTGATAATAAACAACATAATAAAATAATGATATTGTATCAGAATCAGGTTCTGTGATGTCACAGGAGTGTGTCAGTACTATCATAGTCCTAGGTCAGTAGACCATGTACTGTCATAGTCTTTGGTCAGTATATCATGTACTGTCATAGTCCTGGGTCAGTAGACCATGTACCTTTATAGTCCTGGGTCAGTATACCATGTACTGTCATAGTCCAGAGTCAGCAGATCATGTACTGTTATAGTCCTGGGTCAGTATACCATTTACTGTCACAGTCCTGGGTCAGTAGACCATGTACTGTCATAGTCCTGGGTCAGTAGACCATGTATCTTTATAGTCCTGGGTCATTATACCATTTACTGTCACAGTCCTGGGTCAATAGACCATGTACTGTCATAGTCCTGGGTCAATAGACCATGTACTGTCATAGTCCTTGGTCAATAGATCATGTACTACTATAGTCCTGGGTCAGTAGACCATGTACTGTCATAGACGTGGATCAGTAGACCATGTACTGTCATAGTCCTGGGTCAGTAGACCATGTACCTTTATAGTCCTGGCTCAGTATACCATGTACTGTCATAGTCCAGAGTCAGCAGATCATGTACTGTTATAGTCCTGGGTCAGTATACCATTTACTGTCACAGTCCTGGGTCAGTATACCATTTACTGTCATAGTCTTTGGTCAGTATATCATGTACTGTCATAGTCCTGGGTCAGTAGACCATGTATCTTTATAGTCCTGGGTCAGTATACCATTTACTGTCACAGTCCTGGGTCAGTAGACCATGTACTGTCATAGTCCTGGATCAGTAGACCATTACTGTCATAGTCCTGGATCAGTATACCATGTACTGTCATAGTCCTGGGTCAGTATACCATGTATTGTCATAGACGTGGATCAGTAGACCATGTACTGTCATAGTCCTGGGTCAGTAGACCATGTACTGTCATAGTCCTGGGTCAGTAGACCATGTACTGTCATAGTCCTGGGTCAGTAGACCATGTACTGTCATAGTCCTGGGTCAGTAGAGAATTTATTATAATAGTTCTGGATCAGTAAGTCAAGTACTGTGATAGTCCTTACTTAGTGGATCACGTGCTGTATTAGTCTTGGGACAGCCGACAGTTCTGCATCAAAATCAGTAGATTATGTCCTGAAATAGCCTTTGGTCAGTGGATTATGTACTGTGAAAGTCTTTGGTCAGTTTCAGAAGATCATGTCTTTTGATAGTCCTGGCTCAGGGTCAGTGCATTGTGGCCCATGATAGTCCTGGATTAATGGATCACATAATAGTTTACAGTCAGTGGGTTATGTACTGTGATAGTCCATGGTCAGTTTCTGTGGATGATGTCTTGTAATAGTTTACAAGCAGTGGATCATATACTGTGATAGCCTAAGGTTAGTGTTGGTATCATATACCCTATGACAGTCCTTGGTCAGTGTAAGTGGACCATGCACTTTGATATTCCTAGGTCAGTGTCATATTCTCTAGTAGTCCTGGATCGGTATCAGTAAGATATATCCTGTGATAGTCTTGACTCAGTGGTTCATGTAACATGGTAGTCCGGGATCAGGGTCAGTAGAGTATTTGTTTCGGTGGTATTGAATGAGTGTCAAGTATTGTCATGTCCTGTGATAGTCCTGGATCATGTCAGTGTAACATGTGTTGTGATGGTCCTTGATCAGTGATTGATTTTATTTGATAGTCCTTCATCAGTGAATTGAGTCCTGTGAT
The DNA here is from genome assembly GCA_947044405.1 of Leptodactylus fallax. Lineage (NCBI taxonomy): Eukaryota > Metazoa > Chordata > Amphibia > Anura > Leptodactylidae > Leptodactylus > Leptodactylus fallax. The sequence continues at coordinate 190,193 of CAMRHE010000903.1, forward strand.
AGTACATGGGTCAGTAGTAAATGTCCTTTAATAGTCCTGGTTCAGTATAACAGTGACTCAGGTTAATGTTCGGAGAAGTCCTGGGTCAGAAACGGCAGTTCATTATCCACGATAGTCCTAGGTCATGGTGTCAGTAGAACATGACTGGTGATAGTCCTGGATCATGGTGTCAATAGAAAATGACTGGTGATAGTCCTGGGTCATGGTGTCAGTAGAACATGACTGGTGATAGTCCTGGGTCATGGAGTCAGTAGAAAATGACTGGTGATAGTCCTGGGTCATGGTGTCAGTATACCATGACTGGTGATAGTCCTGGGTCATGGTGTCAGTAGAACATGACTGGTGATAGTCCTGGGTCATAGAGTCAGTAGAACATGACTGGTGATAGTCCTGGGTCATGGTGTCAGTAGAACATGACTGGTGATAGTCCTGGGTCATGGTGTCAGTAGAACATGACTGGTGATAGTCCTGGGTCATAGAGTCAGTAGAACATGACTGGTGATAGTCCTGGGTCATGGTGTCAGTAGAACATGACTGGTGATAGTCCTGGGTCATGGCAGCAGTAGGTTATATCCTTTGATAGTCAGTATCAGTAGGAGCTGTCTGAGATAGTCTTGGGTCATGTATCAGTAAGTCATATCCTCCAATAGTCCTGAGTCATGCATCAGTGCGTCATATCTTCCAATCGTCCTGGATGACCATCAGTAGGACATGCTCTGAGATAGTCCTGGGTCATGGAGTAAGTACGTCATATCCTCCGATAGTCCTGGGTCAGTATCAGTAGGCCATGTTCTGAGACAGTCCTGAGTCATGGTGTAAGTACATCATATCCTTTGATAGTCCTGGGTCATGTATCAGTAGATCATTATCCTCCAATAGTCCTGGATGACCATCAGTAGGACATGCTCTGAGATAGTCCTGGGTGATGGTATCAGGACATCATATTCTCTGATAGTCCAGGGTTATGTATCAGTAGGTCATATTCTCCAATAGACCTGGGTCATGTGTCAGTAGGTCATATCCTCTGATAGTCCTGGATGGTGGGACACGTCCTGTGACATACCAGGTCCAGTGTTGATGAAAGTTACCCAAATAAAGTCCTTGATCGTTTTGGTGGTTTACATCCTGTAATCCAGTAGATTCAGTAGATCACATGACTGTGATAGTCCTTGATCAGTAGGATATGTTCTGATATTTCCATAGATCAGCATAAGGTCACAAGACAGTCCAGTATCAGAATGTAGACAGAACTCTCCTGTTATGGTCCACGCTCCACGAGGCAGTGCACAAGCAGGCAGACTCAGTATATGGGATCAGGAGGGTATTTCCTACAAAAGTCCTGGATCAGTAGAACACCTCATGTAATAATTCTGGATCAGTGAGATATGTTCTCCAATAATACTGACTTAGCAGGCCATGTCCAGGACTCTGCTGCACAAGTAGGACACTTTCTGTGATAGTCCTAGTTTACTTATAATCCTGGATCACTGGGACTGTGAAATTCTCATTATCAGTAGGAAAGGTTCGGACACAGTCCTAGGTCAGTGTTCTAGACACTGTAAGAGTTTGTGTGATGGTCCTTGGTCAGTGTCAGTAGAACAAGTCCTGTGACAGTCCTGAATCAGTGTCAGTAGGACAAGTCCTGTGATTGTCCTGGTCTGTGTCAGTAGGACAAGTCCTGTGATGGTCCTTGGTCAGTGTCAGTAGGACAAGTCCTGTGATGGTCCTTGGTCAGTGCTAGTAGAACAAGTCCTGTGATAGTCCTGAATCAGTGTCAGTAGGACAAGTCCTGTGATAGTCCTGGTCAGTGTCAGTAGGAAGAGTCCTGTGATAGTCCTGGGTCGGTGTCAGTAGGACAAGTCCTGTGATAGTCCTGGGTCAGTATCAGTAGGACAAGTCCTGTGATAGTCCTGGTCAGTGTCAGTAGGACAAGTCCTGTGATAGTCCTGGGTCAGTGTCAGTAGGACGAGTCCTGTGATAGTCCTGGCCGCTGTCAGTGGTACTTTTCCTGGGGGTTAGTGGACTAGTCCCAGTGCGATACACGCTGCAGCCAGTGTGGTTGGTCTGTGTGTGACCGCAGCAGGGTTAGGATGAACAGTGCAGGTAGCATTGATGGGTGTGAATACTACTGTACACAGTGAGTGTCATTGCGGGGTATGAGTGGTATCCGGGTGCACAGAGGGTGTGAATGTAGTAGAATGCTGCTTTGGGTGTGAATGGAGCAGGGTACAGAGCCACGTGTTAGAGTGCACAGGGCAGTCATAGTGGAGTGTGACAGGAGTACAGCGCAGCTCTGGATGTAAGTGGGGTACAGAACAACCCCAGGTGTTGGAGTGAACATGAGTGAGTGGAGTACAGTACAGCTTTGGGTGTGACTGGAGTACAGAGCAGTACTATTTGGTGGAGCGCACAGCAGTGAGTGGAGTACAGAGCAGTACTATTTGGTGGAGAGCACAGCAGTGAGTGGAGTACAGAGCGGTACTATTTGGTGGAGAGCACAGCAGTGAGTGGAGTACAGTACAGCTTTGGGTGTGATTGGAGTACAGAGCGGTACTATTTGGTGGAGAGCACAGCAGTGAGTGGAGTATAGTACAGCTTTGGGTGTGATTGGAGTACAGAGCAGTACTATTTGGTGGAGTGCACAGCAGTGAGTGGAGTATAGTACAGCTTTGGGTGTGATTGGAGTACAGAGCAGTACTATTTGGTGGAGAGCACAGCAGTGAGTGGAGTATAGTACAGCTTTGGGTGTGATTGGAGTACAGAGCGGTACTATTTGGTGGAGAGCACAGCAGTGAGTGGAGTATAGTACAGCTTTGGGTGTGATTGGAGTACAGAGCAGTACTATTTGGTGGAGAGCACAGCAGTGAGTGGAGTATAGTACAGCTTTGGGTGTGATTGGAGTACAGAGCAGTACTATTTGGTGGAGAGCACAGCAGTGAGTGGAGTATAGTACAGCTTTGGGTGTGATTGGAGTACAGAGCGGTACTATTTGGTGGAGAGCACAGCAGTGAGTGGAGTATAGTACAGCTTTGGGTGTGATTGGAGTACAGAGCGGTACTATTTGGTGGAGAGCACAGCAGTGAGTGGAGTATAGTACAGCTTTGGGTGTGATTGGAGTACAGAGCGGTACTATTTGGTGGAGAGCACAGCAGTGAGTGGAGTATAGTACAGCTTTGGGTGTGATTGGAGTACAGAGCGGTACTATTTGGTGGAGAGCACAGCAGTGAGTGGAGTATAGTACAGCTTTGGGTGTGATTGGAGTACAGAGCGGTACTATTTGGTGGAGAGCACAGCAGTGAGTGGAGTATAGTACAGCTTTGGGTGTGATTGGAGTACAGAGCGGTACTATTTGGTGGAGAGCACAGCAGTGAGTGGAGTATAGTACAGCTTTGGGTGTGATTGGAGTACAGAGCAGTACTATTTGGTGGAGAGCACAGCAGTGAGTGGAGTATAGTACAGCTTTGGGTGTGATTGGAGTACAGAGCAGTACTATTTGGTGGAGAGCACAGCAGTGAGTGGAGTATAGTACAGCTTTGGGTGTGATTGGAGTACAGAGCAGTACTATTTGGTGGAGAGCACAGCAGTGAGTGGAGTATAGTACAGCTTTGGGTGTGATTGGAGTACAGAGCAGTACTATTTGGTGGAGAGCACAGCAGTGAGTGGAGTATAGTACAGCTTTGGGTGTGATTGGAGTACAGAGCAGTACTATTTGGTGGAGAGCACAGCAGTGAGTGGAGTATAGTACAGCTTTGGGTGTGATTGGAGTACAGAGCAGTACTATTTGGTGGAGAGCACAGCAGTGAGTGGAGTATAGTACAGCTTTGGGTGTGATTGGAGTACAGAGCAGTACTATTTGGTGGAGAGCACAGCAGTGAGTGGAGTATAGTACAGCTTTGGGTGTGATTGGAGTACAGAGCAGTACTATTTGGTGGAGAGCACAGCAGTGAGTGGAGTACAGTACAGCCGCAAGTGTTGGAGTACACAGTATAGTGAGTGTTGTGTGTTGCATTGTGCAGCTTTGGATGTGAGTAGAGAACAGAGTCGGTGTGAATGTGGTAGACTAGTACAATCCCAGGTGTCGGGGTGACTTCCCCACCACCATGCCCCCCGGAGTTACCTCTGCGCCGCCGTGCTGGAGTCCAGGATCCCCGGGCTTTGCATCCAAGCTCGCACCGTGTTCAGACCTGCCGGTAGCGGTTCTTCCTTCATGCTGAGCGCCGCTCGGGACAGCGAGTCCTGGATGGAGAACATGAGCTCCGGGCGCTGCGCTCCGCGCTATCCCCGCGATCAGTCCCGGCCGGGCGCAGGTGCCCGGGCTCATCCGCTCAGCAGCGCGGCGCACACAGTACTGAGGAGGCGGCAGCAGCATGGTGCTCAGTGCTGGAGGATGTCCCGGGGGAGGCAGCGGGGGAGTGGGGAGAGGAGCAGCAGCAGCAGCCGCCCTCCGCCTCCTCCTGCAGCTCTGCCCGGTGTCACCCCTCCATCCTGCCCTAGTGCCCCGCACCGACCTAGACTCATTAGCGCCCACTAGCTACAGCTCAGCCTCTTACCAGCTACTGCAATAGGGAACCCCAGTATCCAGCTATTACCTGTGCGCTACTGCCCACCTACTACCTGCACGCTACTGCCCACCTACTACCTGCACGCTACTGCCCACCTACTACCTGCACGCTACTGCCCACCTACTACCTGCACGCTACTGCCCACCTACTACCTGCACGCTACTGATCACCTACTACCTGCACGCTACTGCCCACCTACTACCTGCACGCTACTGCCCACCTACTACCTGCACGCTACTGCCCACCACTACCTGCACGCTACCGACCACCACTACCTGCACGCTACTGCCCACCTACTACCTGCACGCTACTGATCACCTACTACCTGCACGCTACTGCCCACCTACTACCTGCACGCTACTGCCCACCTACTACCTGCACGCTACTGCCCACCTACTACCTGCACGCTACTGCCCACCTACTACCTGCACGCTACTGATCACCTACTACCTGCACGCTACTGCCCACCTACTACCTGCACGCTACTGCCCACCTACTACCTGCACGCTACTGCCCACCTACTACCTGCACGCTACTGATCACCTACTACCTGCACGCTACTGCCCACCTACTACCTGCACGCTACTGCCCACCTACTACCTGCACGCTACTGCCCACCTACTACCTGCACGCTACTGCCCACCTACTACCTGCACGCTACTGCCCACCTACTACCTGCACGCTACTGCCCACCTACTACCTGCACGCTACTGCCCACCTACTACCTGCACACTACTGCCCACCTACTACCTGCACACTACTGCCCACCTACTACCTGCACACTACTGCCCACCTACTACCTGCACACTACTGCCCACCTACTACCTGCACACTACTGATCACCTACTACCTGCACGCTACTGCCCACCTACTACCTGCACACTACTGCCCACCTACTACCTGCACGCTACTGCCCACCTACTACCTGCACACTACTGCCCACCTACTACCTGCCCAACCCTACCTGCACACTACTGCCCACCTACTACCTGCACACTACTGCCCACCTACTACCTGCCCAACTCCTACCTGCACACTACTGCCCACCTACTACCTGCACACTACTGCCCACCTACTACCTGCCCAACTCCTACCTGCACACTACTGCCCACCTACTACCTGCACACTACTGCCCACCTACTACCTGCACACTACTGCCCACCTACTACCTGCCCAACTCCTACCTGCACACTACTGCCCACCTACTACCTGCACACTACTGCCCACCTACTACCTGCACGCTACTGATCACCTACTACCTGCACGCTACTGCCCACCTACTACCTGCACGCTACTGCCCACCTACTACTACTGCCCACCTACTACCTGCACACTACTGCCCACCTACTACCTGCCCAACTCCTACCTGCACGCTACTGCCCACCTACTACCTGCACGCTACTGCCCACCTACCTGCACGCTACTGATCACCTACTACCTGCACGCTACTTCCCACCTACTACCTGCACGCTACTGCCCACCTACTACCTGCACGCTACTGCCCACCTACTACCTGCACGCTACTGCCCACCTACTACCTGCACGCTACTGCCCACCTACTACCTGCACGCTACTGCCCACCTACTACCTGCACGCTACTGCCCACCTACTACCTGCACACTACTGATCACCTACTACCTGCACGCTACTGCCCACCTACTACCTGCACACTACTGCCCACCTACTACCTGCACACTACTGCCCACCTACTACCTTCCCAATTCCGACCTGCACAATACTGCCCAACTCCTACCTGCACACTACTGCCCACCTACTACCTGCACACTACTGCCCACCTACTACCTTCCCAATTCCGACCTGCACAATACTGCCCAACTCCTACCTGCACACTACTGCCCACCTACTACCTGCACGCTACTGCCCACCTACTACCTGCACGCTACTGCCCACCTACTACCTGCACGCTACTGCCCACCTACTACCTGCACGCTACTGCCCACCTACTACCTGCACGCTACTGCCCACCTACTACCTGCACGCTACTGCCCACCTACTACCTGCACACTACTGATCACCTACTACCTGCACACTACTGCCCACCTACTACCTGCACACTACTGCCCACCTACTACCTGCCCAACTCCTACCTGCACACTACTGCCCACCTACTACCTGCACACTACTGCCCACCTACTACCTGCACACTACTGATCACCTACTACCTGCACACTACTGCCCACCTACTACCTGCACACTACTGCCCACCTACTACCTGCACACTACTGCCTGCACACTACTGCCCACCTACTACCTGCACACTACTGCCCACATACCTGCACACTACTGCCCACCTACTACCTGCCCAACTCCTACCTGCACACTACTGCCCACCTACTACCTGCACACTACTGCCCACCTACTACCTGCACACTACTGCCCACACTACCTGCACGCTAATGCCCACCTACTACCTGCACACTACTGCCCACCTACTACCTGCCCAACTCCTACCTGCACACTACTGCCCACCTACTACCTGCACACTACTGCCCACCTACTACCTGCCCAACTCCTACCTGCACACTACTGCCCACCTACTACCTGCACACTACTGCCCACCTACTACCTGCCCAACTCCTACCTGCACACTACTGCCCACCTACTACCTGCACACTACTGCCCACCTACTACCTGCCCAACTCCTACCTGCACACTACTGCCCACCTACCTGCACGCTACTGATCACCTACTACCTGCACGCTACTGCCCACCTACTACCTGCACGCTACTGCCCACCTACTACACTGCCCACCTACTACCTGCACACTACTGCCCACCTACTACCTGCACACTACTGCCCACCTACTACCTGCACGCTACTGATCACCTACTACCTGCACGCTACTGCCCACCTACTACCTGCACGCTACTGCCCACCTACTACCTGCACGCTACTGCCCACCTACTACCTGCACGCTACTGCCCACCTACTACCTGCACGCTACTGATCACCTACTACCTGCACACTACTGCCCACCTACTACCTGCACACTACTGCCCACCTACTACCTGCACACTACTGCCCACCTACTACCTGCACACTACTGCCCACCTACTACCTGCACACTACTGATCACCTACTACCTGCACGCTACTGCCCACCTACTACCTGCACACTACTGCCCACCTACTACCTGCACGCTACTGCCCACCTACTACCTGCACACTACTGCCCACCTACTACCTGCCCAACTCCTACCTGCACACTACTGCCCACCTACTACCTGCACACTACTGCCCACCTACTACCTGCCCAACTCCTACCTGCACACTACTGCCCACCTACTACCTGCACACTACTGCCCACCTACTACCTGCCCAACTCCTACCTGCACACTACTGCCCACCTACTACCTGCACACTACTGCCCACCTACTACCTGCACACTACTGCCCACCTACTACCTGCCCAACTCCTACCTGCACACTACTGCCCACCTACTACCTGCACACTACTGCCCACCTACTACCTGCACGCTACTGATCACCTACTACCTGCACGCTACTGCCCACCTACTACCTGCACGCTACTGCCCACCTACTACTACTGCCCACCTACTACCTGCACACTACTGCCCACCTACTACCTGCCCAACTCCTACCTGCACGCTACTGCCCACCTACTACCTGCACGCTACTGCCCACCTACCTGCACGCTACTGATCACCTACTACCTGCACGCTACTTCCCACCTACTACCTGCACGCTACTGCCCACCTACTACCTGCACGCTACTGCCCACCTACTACCTGCACGCTACTGCCCACCTACTACCTGCACGCTACTGCCCACCTACTACCTGCACGCTACTGCCCACCTACTACCTGCACGCTACTGCCCACCTACTACCTGCACACTACTGATCACCTACTACCTGCACGCTACTGCCCACCTACTACCTGCACACTACTGCCCACCTACTACCTGCACACTACTGCCCACCTACTACCTTCCCAATTCCGACCTGCACAATACTGCCCAACTCCTACCTGCACACTACTGCCCACCTACTACCTGCACACTACTGCCCACCTACTACCTTCCCAATTCCGACCTGCACAATACTGCCCAACTCCTACCTGCACACTACTGCCCACCTACTACCTGCACGCTACTGCCCACCTACTACCTGCACGCTACTGCCCACCTACTACCTGCACGCTACTGCCCACCTACTACCTGCACGCTACTGCCCACCTACTACCTGCACGCTACTGCCCACCTACTACCTGCACGCTACTGCCCACCTACTACCTGCACGCTACTGCCCACCTACTACCTGCACACTACTGATCACCTACTACCTGCACACTACTGCCCACCTACTACCTGCACACTACTGCCCACCTACTACCTGCCCAACTCCTACCTGCACACTACTGCCCACCTACTACCTGCACACTACTGCCCACCTACTACCTGCACACTACTGATCACCTACTACCTGCACACTACTGCCCACCTACTACCTGCACACTACTGCCCACCTACCTGCCCAACTCCTACCTGCACACTACTGCCCACCTACTACCTGCACACTACTGCCCACATACCTGCACACTACTGCCCACCTACTACCTGCCCAACTCCTACCTGCACACTACTGCCCACCTACTACCTGCACACTACTGCCCACCTACTACCTGCACACTACTGCCCACCTACTACCTGCACGCTAATGCCCACCTACTACCTGCACACTACTGCCCACCTACTACCTGCCCAACTCCTACCTGCACACTACTGCCCACCTACTACCTGCACACTACTGCCCACCTACTACCTGCCCAACTCCTACCTGCACACTACTGCCCACCTACTACCTGCACACTACTGCCCACCTACTACCTGCCCAACTCCTACCTGCACACTACTGCCCACCTACTACCTGCACACTACTGCCCACCTACTACCTGCCCAACTCCTACCTGCACACTACTGCCCACCTACCTGACGCTACTGATCACCTACTACCTGCACGCTACTGCCCACCTACTACCTGCACGCTACTGCCCACCTACTACACTGCCCACCTACTACCTGCACACTACTGCCCACCTACTACCTGCACACTACTGCCCACCTACTACCTGTCCAACTCCTACCTGCACGCTACTGCCCACCTACTACCTGCACGCTACTGCCCACCTACCTGCACGCTACTGATCACCTACTACCTGCACGCTACTGCCCACCTACTACCTGCACGCTACTGCCCACCTACTACCTGCACGCTACTGCCCACCTACTACCTGCACGCTACTGCCCACCTACTACCTGCACGCTACTGCCCACCTACTACCTGCACGCTACTGCCCACCTACTACCTGCACGCTACTGCCCACCTACTACCTGCACACTACTGCCCACCTACTACCTGCACACTACTGCCCACCTACTACCTGCACACTACTGCCCACCTACTACCTGCACACTACTGATCACCTACTACCTGCACACTACTGCCCACCTACTACCTGCACACTACTGCCCACCTACTACCTGCACACTACTGCCCACCTACTACCTGCCCAATTCCGACCTGCACACTACTGCCCACCTACTACCTACACACTACTGCCCACCTACTACCTGCACACTACTGCCCACCTACTACCTGCCCAACTCCTACCTGCACACTACTGCCCACCTACTACCTGCACACTACTGCCCACCTACTACCTGCACACTACTGATCACCTACTACCTGCACACTACTGCCCACCTACTACCTGCACACTACTGCCCACCTACTACCTGCACACTGCTGCCCACCTACTACCTGCCCAACTCCTACCTGCACACTACTGCCCACCTACTACCTGCACACTACTGCCCACCTACTACCTGCACACTACTGATCACCTACTACCTGCACACTACTGCCCACCTACTACCTGTACACTACTGCCCACCTACTACCTGCCCAACTCCTACCTGCACACTACTGCCCACCTACTACCTGCACACTACTGCCCACCTACCTGCCCAACTCCTACCTGCACACTACTGCCCAACTCCTACCTGCACGCTACTGCCCATCTACTACCAGAACCCATTTACCAGGTACTACCTGCACACTACTGCCCATCTACTACCAGAACCCATTTACCAGGTACTCCCTGCACGCTACTGCCATCTGCTACCAGAACCCATTTACCAGGTACTACCTGCACACTACTGCCCATCTACTACCAGAACCCATTTACCAGGTACTACCTGCACGCTACTGCCCATCTACTACCAGAACCCATTTACCAGGTACCACCTGCACACTACTGCCCATCTACTACCAGAACCCATTTACCAGGTACCACCTACACACTACTGCCCATCTACTACCAGAACCCATTTACCAGGTACTACCTGCATGCTACTTCCCATCTACTACCAAAACCCATTTACCAGGTACTAGCTGCACGCTACTGCCCATCTACTACCAGAACCCATTTACCAGGTACTACCTGCACGCTACTGCCATCTACCAGAACCCATTTACCAGGTACTACCTGCACACTACTTCCCTTCTACTACCAGAACCCATTTACCAGGTACTACCTGCACACTACTGCCATCTACTACCAGAACCCATTTACCAGGTACTACCTGCACGCTACTGCCCCATCTACCAGAACCCATTTACCAGGTACTACCTGCACACTACTTCCCTTCTACTACCAGAACCCATTTACCAGGTACTACCTGCACACTACTGCCCATCTACTACCAGAACCCATTTACCAGGTACTACCTGCACGCTACTGCCCACTTATTACCAGAACCCATTTACCAGGTACTACCTGCACACTACTTCCCATCTACTACCAGAACCCATTTACCAGGTACTACCTGCACGCTACTGCCCATCTACTACCAGAACCCATTTACCAGGTACTACCTGCACACTACTGCCATCTACTACCAGACCCTTGTACCAGAACCCATTTACCAGGTACTACCTGCACACTACTGCCATCTACTACCAGAACCCATTTACCAGGTACTACCTGCACGCTACTGCTAGCCCCATCTACTACCAGAACCCATTTACCAGGTACTACCTGCACACTACTGCCATCTACTACCAGAACCCATTTACCAGGTACTACCTGCACACTACTGCCATCTACTACCAGAACCCATTTACCAGGTACTACCTGCACACTACTGCCATCTACTACCAGAACCCATTTACCAGGTACTACCTGCACGCTACTGCCCATCTACTACCAGAACCCATTTACCAGGTACTACCTGCACACTACTGCCCATCTACTACCAGAACCCATTTACCAGGTACTACCTGCACACTACTGCCCATCTACTACCAGAACCCATTTACCAGGTACTACCTGCACACTACTGCCATCTACTACCAGAACCCATTTACCAGGTACTACCTGCACGCTACTGCCCAATCATAGGGGGCTGCATCGCATGTCAGCAGCCAGATCTGTGTGGCCATAGTGTGCTGACAATGCGGTGACTGCCCCTTACTGTCCTGGCGATACCGCTGCCAAACAGAAAGCTTCACAGTAGGGTGCGAGTTGGTTAGTCTGTGTACGGGCTCTGAAATACCGTCACATTATTACCTGTACCGCACTACCACTTACCACCTGTGCAGCATTACCCTTACAGATAGCCCCTGACATTACCCCTTCTCCAGCACCTTGTACAGTAGTCACTCTGCACTCCAGTAGGTAGTGTCCTCTGAGCACCCTCCATTTCCTCGGTTCCCCGTGATGGCGATACTACAGACATCCTCAGATCCGGGTGTACTTCTGTTCCTTTTGTTCTTGGGTCTTTGGTTTTGGTGTTTGACCTTGTGTCTAGTTTTTGACCTTGTCTTACTTTTACATTCATTTACTCCCAGCTAGTCCCTGCCTACGTGCCTTGCCAATCTAAAAACTTCTTATGCCAGGACGTGTTGACACTGTTGGGCCACCCAAGGTTTGGGATGTGACGTCCAATTTCTCTTGCAGTACAGAATGGATCACTCCGCGCTCTTCTTCCAATCAGACAATCCATCCCTGCAGATCTTCGCCTCCACACACCTCTTGCTGTCACTCCAGGTCGTATCAGGAGCTTACAGTCGATAAGGAGATACAAGATGTGGTGGATGAGTAAAGAGTCCTGACCATAGGAAATGTCGCTAAGTTAGTTTCTCTGATCTCCATCTGTATACCATATCCAAACGTGTTCTGTCGGTGTTGACCTCTGCCAGTTGCACCATTATGAAAGAACTGCGCCTGACCTGACTTCCGCTTGCCCATTGACCATGTTCTTTCCTGGTCCACTGATGTCTTTTGAACCATCTACGGTAGGTGGGCCTTCACTAAACTGGGACTGTTGTTGAGGTAGAGACCTGGAGGTTCCCTGCAGTGAAGTCCACTTAGATGATGCCCTCAGGAGTAACCCCAGCCCAAAACATTTTAGTGTCCCATTGGGTCTTTGAGGGACCTGGCTGCTTCAGCTATGTCTCTGCCAGGATATTATAACCGTTGTCCATGACGTTATACCTTCAGTTCTTCACTCTGACCTCTTGGAAAAATGAGACTCTGGTTTCTGTTTTTTAGGAGGGCTTAGCAAGACAAATTGGCAGGTAAAGATCCACAGCCTACTCGGGACAATTTATTTGGATTAGCAACCTGAATCAATTTATGGTACAGAGAAGATCTCGAAGAATCGGCCCGAGAGGTTTCGGCGTCAGCTTCTCTGAAGGAACCAATGCATGGTTGAGAAACTGAAATTAAGCCAAGGTGAACCTGAACACGGGGGCAGCACCAACTTATGTCTCTACTGTGGTGGCGAGGCTCAACATGTACGTTTGCCTAGTCAACCTGGGAAAATCCAGTGCCTACAGTTAGTAGACAAGACTACCCTAGGTGGAAAGGATGTCTCACATCTGACTATTCCAGTCAGCCTGTCTTGTGGCAATGCTGATTCCCTGAATAAACCTTTCTGGACGTGTGGGCAACTTTCTGAATCAGTCCATAGTTGCCCATCATCATATACCCACAGTCAGACCTGATTGGAGAATTAATGCAGAACCTCCTCCGGTCCTGGATGGTACTGTTCCTGTAGATCTTTGGGTTGTAGCTTTGCATCCTAAGAAGATCATCTAATTTCTACCAAAATCTGTTAGTCGTTTGCTCCTGGATCTAAACCGGCTATACACGAATGCTCCTATCATAAATTGGGGAGCCCCTCAAATCACGTAATGGGGACCTCAGTGCCAATCTCTTCTGGCCATAATCCGTCCAATTATGGTGCCCCCAATATACCAGGATCTACCAGGTCAGGCTCTGAAGTATGCCGGTTACGCTTACATATTTAACAAAAAGACTGAGATTCCGCCTTCTCGTAGACCCTACAACAATCCTACAAATATATGAAAAGAGATCTAGGAAGGATTATTTACTAGAAAAGCTGACTCTCTTACCGGCGCTGGGTTCAATTTTGACAAGAAGAAAGATGGATCTATTCATCCTACTTCAAGGTCTCAACTATCAGGAACAAGTATCTTTTGCCATTGATCTCCAAGTTCTTTGATAGGATCTGAGGGGTCTTCAAGGTCTTCTCTAAACTGGATCTCCAAGAAGCCTACAACCTGACCTGCATCAGAAAGTGATTGGTGGACCATAACTCCTACCACTCATGATGGCTGCTGCGAATATCTTATCTTGACCCTTTGTCATGCCCCAACTCTATTCCAGGAGTTTAACATCTTTCGTGATCTGTTCTACATCAGTGTGGTGGGATATGTAGATGACATCCTTGTCTACTCACCTGATCTGACATCTCACACAAGGCATGTTTGTATAGATCTTCAAAAGTTACGCAAGAACAGGCTCTACAATAAACCTGAGGAAGTTTGAGGAATCCTCTCTACTCTTCCTAGGTTACCCGATTTCTGACCACGGCCTACAAAGGGATTTCGAGAAGATATCTGCAGTCCTTGAATAACTTGTCCGCTAGACCTTCCACTGATTCTTGGGATTTTCTAGTTCATTTAGCATTTTTCAAAACTCTCTGCACCAATCTTTGCGGTTACCAAAAACGGCATGAGCTTCAAGAACTGGCCGCCTTATGCTGGAATAGCCTGTCAAGAACATAAGTGGGTTTCGTCCTCTGCATTTATTCAGCATTGTCCAAATGTTTCCAGTTCTTTCTTGAGGTTGCCATCTTCTGTGCTGCAGGAGATACCCTACTGGGGACCACAACCTCAAAGCTATCAAGTTGATGTTTGAAGAATGAAGACATCTTCTCAAAGGATCGTGTCAATAATCGATCACAAAAACCTGACCTCTCTGCAGACTTCTCGATCACTTTGATTTTGTTCTTTGCTTCTGGCGGAAGGGATTTCCAATTCATTTGATCCTTCCGACCAAGTCGCAGAGTCGAATCACATAAGAGATCTCTACCAGATTGTCACTGCGGCCCCGGTGCAGATAAAGAATATTTCCCCGGTACGACCTTTGAAAGAAAATACTGTCATGGGGGACCGACTGTCCTATGTGATGGCCCCTACATCATCACACCAGCAGGGGGCAGTGTGTCCTGTACATATCACTGAGCTGTCAGTGTCCTCGTATCACTACTAGGGGGGACCGACTGTCCTATGTGATGGCCCCCACATCATCACACCAGCAGGGGGCAGTGTGTCCTGTACATATCACTACTAGGGGGACCGACTGTCCTATGTGATGGCCCCCACATCATCACACCAGCAGGGGGCAGTGTGTCCTGTACATATCACTACTAGGGGGGACCGACTGTCCTATGTGATGGCCCCCACATCATCACACCAGCAGGGGGCAGCGTGTCCTGTACATATCACTACTAGGGGGGACCGACTGTCCTATGTGATGGCCCCCACATCATCACACCAGCAGGGGGCAGCGTGTCCTGTACATATCACTGAGCTGTCACTGACCTCGTATCACTACTAGGGGGGACCGACTGTCCTATGTGATGGCCCCCACATCATCACACCAGCAGGGGGCAGCGTGTCCTGTACATATCACTACTAGGGGGGACCGACTGTCCTATGTGATGGCCCCCACATCATCACACCAGCAGGGGGCAGTGTGTCCTGTACATATCACTACTAGGGGGGACCGACTGTCCTATGTGATGGCCCCCACACACCACCAGCAGGGGGCAGGGCCGTCCACGGCGCAGTGGCACTCTGGGGGGGACCGACTGTCCTATGTGACGGCCTCCACATCATCACACCAGCAGGGGGCAGCGTGTCCTGTACATATCACTACTAGGGGGGACCGACTGTCCTATGTGATGGCCCCCACATCATCACACCAGCAGGGGGCAGTGTGTCCTGTACATATCACTGAGCTGTCAGTGTCCTCGTATCACTACTAGGGGGGACCGACTGTCCTATGTGATGGCCCCCACATCATCACACCAGCAGGGGGCAGCGTGTCCTGTACATATCACTACTAGGGGGGACCGACTGTCCTATGTGATGGCCCCCACATCATCACACCAGCAGGGGGCAGCGTGTCCTGTACATATCACTACTAGGGGGGACCGACTGTCCTATGTGATGGCCCCCACATCATCACACCAGCAGGGGGCAGTGTGTCCTGTACATATCACTGAGCTGTCAGTGTCCTGTACATATCACTACTAGGGGGACCGACTGTCCTATGTGATGGCCCCCACATCATCACACCAGCAGGGGGCAGTGTGTCCTGTACATATCACTACTAGGGGGGACCGACTGTCCTATGTGATGGCCCCCACATCATCACACCAGCAGGGGGCAGCGTGTCCTGTACATATCACTACGGGGGCCGCGCCTATGTGTGGCCCCCACCACCAGCAGGGGGCAGTCAGTGTCCTGTACGTATCACTACTAGGGGGGACCGACTGTCCTATGTGATGGCCCCCACATCATCACACCAGCAGGGGGCAGTGTGTCCTGTACATATCACTACTAGGGGGGACCGACTGTCCTATGTGATGGCCCCCACATCATCACACCAGCAGGGGGCAGTGTGTCCTGTAAAACACGGCGCAGGCCCATATCACTACTAGGGGGGACCGACTGTCCTATGTGATGGCCCCCACATCATCACACCAGCAGGGGGCAGTGTGTCCTGTACATATCACTACTAGGGGGGACCGACTGTCCTATGTGATGGCCCCCACATCACCACACCAGCAGGGGGCAGCGTGTCCTGTACATATCACACTAGGGGGGACCGCTGTCCTATGTGATGGCCCCCGCATCATCACCCAGCAGGGGGCAGTGTGTCCTGACATATCACTACTAGGGGGGACCGACTGTCCTATGTGATGGCCCCCACATCATCACACCAGCAGGGGGCAGCGTGTCCTGTACATATCACTACAGGGGGGGCCCCCCCCCCCCCCGAGCTGTTCCCCCCCCCCCCCCAGTGTGTCCTGTACATATCACTACTAGGGGGGACCGACTGTCCTATGTGATGGCCCCCACATCATCACACCAGCAGGGGGCAGTGTGTCCTGTACATATCACTGAGCGGTCAGTGTCCTCGTATCACTACTAGGGGGGACCGACTGTCCTATGTGATGGCCCCCACACGCACACCAGCAGGGGGCAGCGTGTCCTGTACATATCACTACAGGGGGACGGGGGACTGTCCTATGTGATGGCCCCCACATCATCACACCAGCAGGGGGCAGTGTGTCCTGTACATATCACTACTAGGGGGGACCGACTGTCCTATGTGATGGCCCCCACATCATCACACCAGCAGGGGGCAGTGTGTCCTGTACATATCACTACTAGGGGGGACCGACTGTCCTATGTGATGGCCTCCACATCATCACACCAGCAGGGGGCAGAGTAGGTGGCTCAAACACCTGCATGTAACCTCTGCCCCAACACCTCCGAACAGCAAGGTCAGAACGGTCTAGATGGTGGCAATTCATGGAAACAACCATCCGATTCCTCTCCGTACAATGATGCCCCTTCTCATAGTCTGACAACTCGGCCAAATGTCTTTAGATTTTGTTGTAGAGACATAGCTCGCCTCGCACCAGGAGGTACACTACCCAAAAGTAACCGCTGACAGTGGGAAACACTGTTACGCCCTCTTGTGGTAGGATCCAGTGTCGGATCACACTTCACCTGTATCATTACATATGTATCATTACATATCTACCTGGGACGGACCTGCAGGGGGTGTTTTGTAGCAATCTGATATTGCTATGGGGGTGGGGTTATTTTGGGCAGAGTATATCTGTCACTGTAACAAATAAGGGGATGACGTCACATTATCTATACGGTATATAGGCTGCAGTCACACAGGCACTTATTGATGCCGTGTCATAAAATAATCACAGGAATAAGTGCAAAAAGAATGAAAAATAGACGGTGAATACTGACACGTGTCCTATCAATGTAACTACATGAAAAACTACTCAAAGCTACACGTGTGTGATTACAGCCATGTGTAACCTAGTGCTGAGACAGAGTGCCTACCATATATATATATATATATATATATATATATATATATATATATTTATACACAGTATATAGTGTTACACTGCCCTCTAGTGCTGATACAGAGTGCCTACAATCAGTATATACACAGTGTTACACTGCCCTCTAGTGGTAAATATAATAGCTGCACGTTATTCCTATGACACATGAAGCAGTAGTCACCTGATAGTAATACTCTGGCCTATCACTAGGAGTACTGGCACAGCGCCCCCTGCTGGTGACACATGAAGCAGTAGTCACCTGATACTAATACTCTGGCCTAACACTAGGAGTACTGGCACAGCGCCCCCTGCTGGTGACACATGAAGCAGTAGTCACCTGATAGTAATACTCTGGCCTAACACTAGGAGTACTGGCACAGCGCCCCCTGCTGGTGACACATGAAACAGTAGTCACCTGATAGTAATACTCTGGCCTATTACTAGGAGTACTGGCACAGCGCCCCCTGCTGGTGACACATGAAGCAGTAGTCACCTGATAGTAATACTCTGGCCTAACACTAGGAGTACTGGCACAGCGCCCCCTGCTGGTGACACATGAAGCAGTAGTCACCTGATAGTAATACTCTGGCCTATTACTAGGAGTACTGGCACAGCGCCCCCTGCTGGTGACACATGAAGCAGTAGTCACCTGATAGTAATACTCTGGCCTATTACTAGGAGTACTGGCACAGCGCCCCCTGCTGGTGACACATGAAGCAGTAGTCACCTGATAGTAATACTCTGGCCTAACACTAGGAGTACTGGCACAGCGCCCCCTGCTGGTGACACATGAAGCAGTAGTCACCTGATAGTAATACTCTGGCCTATTACTAGGAGTACTGGCACAGCGCCCCCTGCTGGTGACACATGAAGCAGTAGTCACCTGATAGTAATACTCTGGCCTAACACTAGGAGTACTGGCACAGCGCCCCCTGCTGGTGCCACATGAAGCAGCAGTCACCTGATAGTAATACTCTGGCCTATTACTAGGAGTACTGGCACAGCGCCCCCTGCTGGTGACACATGAAGCAGCAGTCACCTGATAGTAATACTCTGGCCTAACACTAGGAGTACTGGCACAGCGCCCCCTGCTGGTGACACATGAAGCAGTAGTCACCTGATAGTAATACTCTGGCCTAACACTAGGAGTACTGGCACAGCGCCCCCTGCTGGTGACACATGAAGCAGCAGTCACCTGATAGTAATACTCTGGCCTATTACTAGGAGTACTGGCACAGCGCCCCCTGCTGGTGACACATGAAGCAGTAGTCACCTGATAGTAATACTCTGGCCTATTACTAGGAGTACTGGCACAGCGCCCCCTGCTGGTGACACATGAAGCAGCAGTCACCTGATAGTAATACTCTGGCCTATTACTAGGAGTACTGGCACAGCGCCCCCTGCTGGTGACACATGAAGCAGTAGTCACCTGATAGTAATACTCTGGCCTATTACTAGGAGTACTGGCACAGCGCCCCCTGCAGGTGACACATGAAGCAGTAGTCACCTGATAGTAATACTCTGGCCTATTACTAGGAGTACTGGCACAGCGCCCCCTGCTGGTGACACATGAAGCAGTAGTCACAGGATAGTAATACTCTGGCCTATTACTAGGAGTACTGGCACAGCGCCCCCTGCTGGTGACACATGAAGCAGTAGTCACCTGATAGTAATACTCTGGCCTAACACTAGGAGTACTGGCACAGCGCCCCCTGCTGGTGACACATGAAGCAGTAGTCACCTGATAGTAATACTCTGGCCTATTACTAGGAGTACTGGCACAGCGCCCCCTGCTGGTGACACATGAAGCAGTAGTCACAGGATAGTAATACTCTGGCCTATTACTAGGAGTACTGGCACAGCGCCCCCTGCTGGTGCCACATGAAGCAGTAGTCACCTGATAGTAATACTCTGGCCTATTACTAGGAGTACTGGCACAGCGGCCCCTGCTGGTGACACATGAAGCAGTAGTCACCTGATAGTAATACTCTGGCCTATTACTAGGAGTACTGGCACAGCGCCCCCTGCTGGTGACACATGAAGCAGTAGTCACCTGATACTAATACTCTGGCCTAACACTAGGAGTACTGGCACAGCGCCCCCTGCTGGTGACACATGAAGCAGTAGTCACCTGATAGTAATACTCTGGCCTATTACTAGGAGTACTGGCACAGCGCCCCCTGCTGGTGACACATGAAGCAGTAGTCACCTGATAGTAATACTCTGGCCTAACACTAGGAGTACTGGCACAGCGCCCCCTGCTGGTGACACATGAAGCAGTAGTCACCTGATAGTAATACTCTGGCCTATTACTAGGAGTACTGGCACAGCGCCCCCTGCTGGTGCCACATGAAGCAGTAGTCACCTGATAGTAATACTCTGGCCTATTACTAGGAGTACTGGCACAGCGCCCCCTGCTGGTGACACATGAAGCAGTAGTCACCTGATAGTAATACTCTGGCCTAACACTAGGAGTACTGGCACAGCGCCCCCTGCTGGTGACACATGAAGCAGTAGTCACCTGATAGTAATACTCTGGCCTATTACTAGGAGTACTGGCACAGCGCCCCCTGCTGGTGACACATGAAGCAGTAGTCACCTGATAGTAATACTCTGGCCTATTACTAGGAGTACTGGCACAGCGCCCCCTGCTGGTGACACATGAAGCAGTAGTCACAGGATAGTAATACTCTGGCCTATTACTAGGAGTACTGGCACAGCGCCCCCTGCTGGTGACACATGAAGCAGTAGTCACAGGATAGTAATACTCTGGCCTATTACTAGGAGTACTGGCACAGCGCCCCCTGCTGGTGCCACATGAAGCAGTAGTCACAGGATAGTAATACTCTGGCCTATTACTAGGAGTACTGGCACAGCGCCCCCTGCTGGTGACACATGAAGCAGCAGTCACCTGATAGTAATACTCTGGCCTAACACTAGGAGTACTGGCACAGCGCCCCCTGCTGGTGACACATGAAGCAGTAGTCACCTGATAGTAATACTCTGGCCTATTACTAGGAGTACTGGCACAGCGCCCCCTGCTGGTGACACATGAAGCAGTAGTCACCGGATAGTAATACTCTGGCCTATTACTAGGAGTACTGGCACAGCGCCCCCTGCTGGTGACACATGAAGCAGTAGTCACAGGATAGTAATACTCTGGCCTATTACTAGGAGTACTGGCACAGCGCCCCCTGCTGGTGCCACATGAAGCAGTAGTCACAGGATAGTAATACTCTGGCCTATTACTAGGAGTACTGGCACAGCGCCCCCTGCTGGTGCCACATGAAGCAATAGGCAGGGCTGGGAATTACTTCACATCTCGAGCCAAAAAATAAAACCTTTTATTAGAAATCTTCATCATATATTATTTCGGCACTCTGCGCCGGCGCAAAGGGAGGAATCCCGCCCCCTGGGTGTGCTGCCGGACAACAGCCCACCGCGTCCCAATAACACAAGTCCAGCCGCCACTGACAGCACAAGTCTCAGGGGTATCCTAGCCTTAAAGGATAACATTATGAGAGGGGCCTAGTGCACTGGGGAGAAGGCAGCGCGGCGTAAAGATAACAGCATGTGAGGTCACAGCAGCAGAACCACCGCCATTATGGTTCAGGGAGGGCGGAGCACAGGATACAAACCAGTCACCAGTGCTAGCACCAACATGGAGCCTCTGCACAGCACTCTACACCTGCAGGCTGTGGCCAGGCTAGCTTGAGATGGCTATTGCTCCCTGTTATCAGCTATATACAGTGCATGCTAAAGTTTGGGCACCCTAGGAGGTAACGATGACCGAGGTCCAAAACAAGTTCCTTTACAATCATGGTTAGGGGACATTATAGATCTCTAGTCTCTAGTTGTGGTACATTGTTCTCCTGCAGTACAGTCTCTAGTTGTGGTACATTGTTCTTCTATGGTATAGTCTCTAGTTGTGGTACTTTGTTCTTCTATGGTACAGTCTCTAGTTGTGGTACATTGTTCTCCTGCGGTACAGTCTCTAGTTGTGGTACATTGTTCTCCTGCGGTACAGTCTCTAGTTGTGGTACATTGTTCTCCTGCGGTACAGTCTCTAGTTGTGGTACATTGTTCTCCTGCGGTACAGTCTCTAGTTGTGGTACATTGTTCTCCTGCGGTACAGTCTCTAGTTGTGGTACATTGTTCTCCTGCGGTACAGTCTCTAGTTGTGGTACATTGTTCTCCTGCAGTACAGTCTCTAGTTGTGGTACATTGTTCTCCTGCGGTACAGTCTCTAGTTGTGGTACATTGTTCTCCTGCGGTACAGTCTCTAGTTGTGGTACATTGTTCTCCTGCGGTACAGTCTCTAGTTGTGGTACATTGTTCTCCTGCGGTACAGTCTCTAGTTGTGGTACATTGTTCTCCTGCGGTACAGTCTCTAGTTGTGGTACACTGTTCTCCTGCGGTACAGTCTCTAGTTGTGGTACATTGTTCTCCTGCGGTACAGTCTCTAGTTGTGGTACATTGTTCTCCTGCGGTACAGTCTCTAGTTGTGGTACATTGTTCTCCTGCGGTACAGTCTCTAGTTGTGGTACATTGTTCTCCTGCGGTACAGTCTCTAGTTGTGGTACACTGTTCTCCTGCGGTACAGTCTCTAGTTGTGGTACACTGTTCTCCTGCAGTACAGTCTCTAGTTGTGGTACATTGTTCTCCTGCAGTACAGTCTCTAGTTGTGGTACTTTGTTCTCCTGCGGTACAGTCTCTAGTTGTGGTACTTTGTTCTCCTGCGGTACAGTCTCTAGTTGTGGTACATTGTTCTCCTGCAGTACAGTCTCTAGTTGTGGTACATTGTTCTCCTGCAGTACAGTCTCTAGTTGTGGTACATTGTTCTCCTGCAGTACAGTCTCTAGTTGTGGTACACTGTTCTCCTGCAGTACAGTCTCTAGTTGTGGTACATTGTTCTCCTGCAGTACAGTCTCTAGTTGTGGTACATTGTTCTCCTGCAGTACAGTCTCTAGTTGTGGTACATTGTTCTCCTGCAGTACAGTCTCTAGTTGTGGTACATTGTTCTCCTGCAGTACAGTCTCTAGTTGTGGTACATTGTTCTCCTGCAGTACAGTCTCTAGTTGTGGTACATTGTTCTCCTGCAGTACAGTCTCTAGTTGTGGTACATTGTTCTCCTGCAGTACAGTCTCTAGTTGTGGTACATTGTTCTCCTGCAGTACAGTCTCTAGTTGTGGTACATTGTTCTCCTGCGGTACAGTCTCTAGTGTGGACTGTTCTCCTGCGGTACAGTCTCTAGTTGTGGTACATTGTTCTCCCGTTCTCCTGCGGTACAGTCTCTAGTTGTGGTACATTGTTCTCCTGCAGTACAGTCTCTAGTTGTGGTACATTGTTCTCCTGCAGTACAGTCTCTAGTTGTGGTACATTGTTCTCCTGCAGTACAGTCTCTAGTTGTGGTACACTGTTCTCCTGCAGTACAGTCTCTAGTTGTGGTACACTGTTCTCCTGCAGTACAGTCTCTAGTTGTGGTACATTGTTCTCCTGCAGTACAGTCTCTAGTTGTGGTACATTGTTCTCCTGCAGTACAGTCTCTAGTTGTGGTACATTGTTCTCCTGCAGTACAGTCTCTAGTTGTGGTACATTGTTCTCCTGCAGTACAGTCTCTAGTTGTGGTACATTGTTCTCCTGCAGTACAGTCTCTAGTTGTGGTACACTGTTCTCCTGCAGTACAGTCTCTAGTTGTGGTACATTGTTCTCCTGCAGTACAGTCTCTAGTTGTGGTACATTGTTCTACTCTCAGCTTCTCAGAATCCACAACACACAACCTCAGAAGGCACACGCTGATGGTTTTCTGACGACCCTCACAGGCCCCTGATCTGATCATCACTGACAATCTGTGGCCAGATCTCAGAGCGGACAAGATGGCCCAGGAATGTCTCAGGACTGAAGTCTATGGAAAATAAGAATGGAGGAAAATCCCTCAAACTAGAAGGACTCTTGGCTGACAACAAAAGCCTTTACAAGCCGTGATACTTACTACAGGGGGCGCTACTAGGTACTCACCATGCAGGGGGCACAAAGTTTTACTTTGGGCTCTTTTCCTTGTTTTTTGCTCCAATACAAGGGGAGGTCCCTATGTAACTTTATACCTAATACACATGGTTTCCTCTACTACCTGCTCCATTTTCGCCAAGGGGGCCCAAACTTTTGCATGCAAGAATCTGCCAATAGCAGGTGAATACAAGCTATTGCTCCCTGTTATCGGTCTCTCCTGTAATATTAAGGCTGACGGTAAGTAGTCATGTTAGGTCAGCTCAGGTCTTACACTTCAGTTTTACTCCTGCTCGGCTCCACCTGTAAACACTACATCTCCCAGATGTGCAAGACTCTACAGCCAACCAGAAAGCAGCAGAAGAGTGAATGCAGCTTCGGCTGCAACTAGAGTATGATATAACAGTAGAATAATGGATGCAGCTCTGGAGGTGACTTAGGATCAGAGACTCTGCCGCTGTGCTTTCCTGGCTCCCCATCCAGTGCTTACATTATCTGGGGTATAACCCCCATCCTCCCGTTCTGGAGGAGCCTGTGGGGGGCACTGCATGTACACACTTGGGACAGCACTTGTCACTGCGCCACATTCTCTGCACCCGTTTCCTCCTCTTGACTTCCACAATCCCCTGTGACCCCGCCCTGCTCCGCCTCTTGTCCTTCAGGCTCCGCCTCCTCAATCATCTCTTCTTCTGCCCCCGCCCCTTCCTCTGCTCCAGTCCCTGCCTCTGGCACGGCTCCTTCTTCTTCCCGAAACTCTGCAGATGTCGGCTCGGAGGACGACTTCACGGGGTGGTGGCACAGAGGGCAGGTGTTCTGGATGTACAGCCACTTCCTCAGACAGTCTGCGTGAAAGAAATGGCTGCAGCCGGTGACCACGGCCACGGACATCTCCTGTGGGAGAGGAGACAAACTGCACATAAGGGACCAGCGCGTGTCCTGCTGCACGGCATTAAGGAAGGCGTAGTGTTCAAACCTGGAGGCTATGTCTGTCAGTTCATGCAGGGACTAGAGTACAATACCTTACCTGGAAACAGATGGAGCAGAGGTCGTTGTGCGCGCTCAGCTGCTCCTGTGACGCCCTCGGTAAGGCACTGATCTTGTTGGCCGCCTCTCTCCTCAGCAGGAAGCTGTTCCACCCAGACTGCGCCCTTAGCCAGACATTGACATAGGAGTGGACGATGATGACGGAGACGCCGATCCAACTCCACTCACCAAACATGGACTCCCATGTGCCGTAGGCTACAACGCACAGCGCCACCAGGAACTCCAGCACACGGCTCACAGCGCTCACCCCGTAAATTATCTCATCCATCCGCTCCACCCCACTGTCCTGGAAAAGCTCCACCATGAAGAGGATGTAGATGAAGAGCGTGCCCAGGACCTGTGCGACAGGGGACAGAGCAGACCTCTCCTGAAATATTCTGCGCTGCTGAGAAGACCTTTTATTATGTAACTCTCACATTATTATCTGCTCTCTCCACACTGTTCCCGTGTATTATCAGAGGGGGCTAGTGAGCACACCCCGACGGGGAAAGTGAGGAGTCTGCTGGAAACTACAAGTGAGCATTCATTGCAGGGATGTGAGGAGGCGGCTGGACAGAGTAAGCACTCACCTGCAGGGATGTGAGGAGGCGGCTGGACAGAGTAAGCACTCACCTGCATGGTTGTGAGAAGGCAGCTGGACAGAGTAAGCACTCACCTACAGGGATGTGAGGAGGCGGCAGGACAGAGTAAGCACTCACCTACAGGGGTGTGAGGAGGCAGCTGGACAAAGTAAGCACTCACCTGCAGGGATGTGAGGAGGCGGCTGGACAGAGTAAGCACTCACCTGCAGGGATGTGAGAAGGCAGCTGGACAGAGTAAGCACTCACCTACAGGGATGTGAGGAGGCGGCAGGACAGAGTAAGCACTCACCTACAGGAATGTGAGGAGGCGGCAGGACAGAGTAAGCACTCACCTACAGGGATGTGAGGAGGCGGCAGAACAGAGTAAGCACTCACCTACAGGGATGTGAGGAGGTAGCAGGACAGAGTAAGCACTCACCTAAAGGGATGTGAGGAGGCGGCAGGACAGAGTAAGCACTCACCTACAGGAATGTGAGGAGGCGGCAGGACAGAGTAAGCACTTACCTGCAGGGATGTGAGGAGGCGGAAGAACAGAGTAAGCACTCACCTGCAGGGATGTGAGAAGGCAGCTGGACAGAGTAAGCACTCACCTACAGGGATGTGAGGAGGCGGCAGAAAAGAGTAAGCACTCACCTACAGGGATGTGAGGAGGCGGCAGGACAGAGTAAGCACTCACCTACAGGGATGTGAGGAGGCGGCAGGACAGAGTAAGCACTCACCTACAGGGATGTGAGGAGGCGGCAGAACAGAGTAAGCACTCACCTGCAGGGATGTGAGGAGGTGGCAGAACAGAGTAAGCACTCACCTACAGGAATGTGAGGAGGCGGCAGGACAGAGTAAGCACTCACCTACAGGAATGTGAGGAGGCGGCAGGACAGAGTAAGCACATACCTGCAGGGATGTGAGGAGGCGGAAGAACAGAGTAAGCACTCACCTGCAGGGATGTGAGGAGGCAGCTGGACACCATGATCAGCAACCAGAAGTCCATATCGAAAAAGTGTGAGAGTTTATAGGCCATGTAGGATGGGAAGAGGAATAGGAAGAGGCACATGCTGACTCCGCGGAGGTGCTTCCAGAGACTCCTAAGGATGGAGAACACATCACTACAGTACAATGAGGCTACAATGAGTAGGCAGACTACACGTCTCAGCAAGACAAGAGGATCCAGGAATGCTTCACATTACCTCTCCCAACTAGGGTTGCACAGTTTGTTTAAACTATGTGTGGCCAAACGGTTCAATGTGAGGCCCATGGGGCTATTAACATCATACTCCCCTATAATAGTGATTAACCCCATTGTGTCCCACACATTAACCCCTGGGGTAGTACAATCCATGACATAATAGTAGGTGCACCCGGACATAAAATGGGTGTAATAAGCGTCCAGACGCCCCGACTAAATGATTTCAATGGGAGAGAACAGCCGCAGAAGGGACACGGAAGTATCAGACACATCATACTACACGTGGTAGAAAGATCCAAATTCTGGTATGATGACAACTCTACTCCCGCCATCTTCTTACCTGTTCCCAGTGGCTGCCAGCGCCAGGACTATGGGGTCAGAGATCTCCACCATGGACTGCAGGGTGGAGGTGACCACAATGAAGAGGATAATACTGAGGAGGAAGGTGCGCTGCAGGACGTGGAGGTCCAGGAGGCCGGTCTGTAGAGCCAGGAGCATCAATGTTACTCCCTCTGTTACTCCCCTGAACAGACACACTGCAGGTTAATACCCCGTTACTTTGTTAAGCAGACACACACTATATTAATACCCCCTGTTACCCCATTATTTAGACACACAGTATATAATACCCCGTTACCCCATGATGTAGACACACAGTATATTAATACCCCCTGTTACCCCATTATGTAGACACACAGTATATAATACCCCGTTACCCCATTATGCAGACACACAGTATATAATACCCCCTGTTACCCCATTATGCAGACACACAGTATATAATACCCCGTTACCCCATTATGTAGACACACAGTATATAATACCCCCGTTACCCCATTATGTAGACACACAGTATATTAATACCCCCTTTTACCCCATTATGTAGACACACAGTATATAATACCCCCTGTTACCCCATTATGTAGACACACAGTATATTAATACCCCGTTACCCCATTATGTAGACACACAGTATATAATACCCCCTATTACCCCATTATGTAGACACACAGTATATAATACCCCCTGTTACCCCATTATGTAGACACACACTATATTAATACCCCCTGTTACCCCATTATGTAGCACACAGCATATAAACCCCGCTACCCCATTATGTAGACACACAGTATATAATACCCCCTTTTACCCCATTATGTAGACACACAGTATATAATACCCCCGTTACCCCATTATGTAGACACACAGTATATAATACCCCCTTTTACCCCATAATGTAGACACACACTATATAATACCCCCTGTTACCCCATTATGTAGACACACAGTATATTAATACCCCCTTTTACCCCATTATATAGACACACAGTATATAATACCCCCTATTATCCCATTATGTAGACACACAGTATATAATGCCCCCTGTTACCCCATTATGTAGCCACACAGTATATAATACCCCCTGTTACCCCATTATGTAGACACACAGTATAATACCCCGTTACCCCATTATGTAGACACACAGTATATAATACCCCCTGTTACCCCATTATGTAGACACACAGTATATAATACCCCGTTACCCCATTATGTAGACACACAGTATATTAATACCCCCTGTTACCCCATTATGTAGACACACAGTATATAATACCCCGTTACCCCATTATGTAGACACACAGTATATTAATACCCCCTTTTACCCCATTATGTAGACACACAGTATATAATACCCCGTTACCCCATTATGTAGACACACAGTATATAATACCCCCTGTTACCCCATTATGTAGACACACACTATATTAATACCCCCTGTTACCCCATTATGTAGACACACAGTAAATACCCCGACCCCATTATGTAGACACACAGTATAATACCCCCTGTTACCCCATTATGTAGACACACAGTATATTAATACCCCCTTTTACCCCATTATGTACACACACAGTATATAATACCCCGTTACCCCATTATGTAGACACACAGTATATAATACCCCCTGTTACCCCATTATGTAGACACACAGTATATAATACCCCCTTTTACCCCATTATGTAGACACACAGTATATAATACCCCCTTTTACCCCATTATGTAGACACACAGTATATAATACCCCGTTACCCCATTATGTAGACACACAGTATATAATACCCCCTGTTACCCCATTATGTAGACACACAGTATATAATACCCCCTTTTACCCCATTATGTAGACACACAGTATATAATACCCCGTTACCCCATTATGTGACACACACTATATTAAACCCCCTTACCCCATGTAGACACACAGTATATAATACCCCCTTTTACCCCATTATGTAGACACACAGTATATAATACCCCCTATTACCCCATTATGTAGACACACAGTATAATACCCCCGACCCCAATGTAGACACACAGTATATAATACCCCCTGTTACCCCATTATGTAGACACACAGTATATAATACCCTCTGTTACCCCATTATGTAGACATACAGTATATTAATACCCCCTGTTACCCCATTATGTAGACATACAGTATATTAATACCCCCTGTTACCCCATTATGTAGACACACAGTATAATACCCCCTGTTACCCCATTATGTAGACACACACTATATTAATACCCCCTTTTACCCCATTATGTAGACACACAGTATATAATACCCCCTGTTACCCCATTATGTAGACACACAGTATAATACCCCCTGTTACCCCATTATGTAGACACACAGTATATTAATACCCCCTTTTACCCCATTATGTAGACACACAGTATATAATACCCCCTGTTACCCCATTATGTAGACACACAGTATAATACCCCGTTACCCCATTATGTAGACACACAGTATATAATACCCCGTTACCCCATTATGTAGACACACAGTATATAATACCCTCTGTTACCCCATTATGTAGACATACAGTATATTAATACCCCCTGTTACCCCATTATGTAGACACACAGTATAATACCCCCTATTATCCCATTATGTAGACACACAGTATATTAATACCCCCTGTTACCCCATTATGTAGACACACAGTATAATACCCCCTATTACCCCATTATGTAGACACACAGTATAATACCCCCTATTACCCCATTATGTAGACACACAGTATAATACCCCCTATTACCCCATTATGTACACAACAACACCCCCTATTATCCCATTATGTGACACACAGTAAAACACCCCTATTACCCCATTATGTAGACACACAGTATATTAATACCCCCTTTTACCCCATTATGTAGACACACAGTATATAATACCCCCTGTTACCCCATTATGTAGACACACAGTATATAATACCCCTGTTACCCCATTATGTAGACACACAGTATATTAATATCCCCTTTTACCCCATTATGTAGACACACAGTATATAATACCCCCTGTTACCCCATTATGTAGACACACAGTATATAATACCCCCTGTTACCCCATTATGTAGACACACAGTATATTAATACCCCCTGTTACCCCATTATGTAGACACACAGTATATAATACCCCGTTACCCCATTATGTAGACACACAGTATATTAATACCCCCTTTTACCCCATTATGTAGACACACAGTATATAATACCCCGTTACCCCATTATGTAGACACACAGTATATAATACCCCCTGTTACCCCATTATGTAGACACACACTATATTAATACCCCCTGTTACCCCATTATGTAGACACACAGTATAATACCCCGTTACCCCATTATGTAGACACACAGTATAATACCCCCTGTTACCCCATTATGTAGACACACAGTATATTAATACCCCCTTTTACCCCATTATGTAGACACACAGTATATAATACCCCGTTACCCCATTATGTAGACACACAGTATATAATACCCCCTGTTACCCCATTATGTAGACACACAGTATATAATACCCCCTTTTACCCCATTATGTAGACACACAGTATATAATACCCCCTTTTACCCCATTATGTAGACACACAGTATATAATACCCCCTGTTACCCCATTATGTAGACACACAGTATATAATACCCCCTGTTACCCCATTATGTAGACACACAGTATATAATACCCCCTTTTACCCCATTATGTAGACACACAGTATATAATACCCCCTGTTACCCCATTATGTAGACACACACTATATTAATACCCCCTTTTACCCCATTATGTAGACACACAGTATATAATACCCCCTTTTACCCCATTATGTAGACACACAGTATATAATACCCCCTATTATCCCATTATGTAGACACACAGTATAATACCCCCTGTTACCCCATTATGTAGACACACAGTATATAATACCCCCTGTTACCCCATTATGTAGACACACAGTATATAATACCCTCTGTTACCCCATTATGTAGACATACAGTATATTAATACCCCCTGTTACCCCATTATGTAGACATACAGTATATTAATACCCCCTGTTACCCCATTATGTAGACACACAGTATAATACCCCCTGTTACCCCATTATGTAGACACACACTATATTAATACCCCCTTTTACCCCATTATGTAGACACACAGTATATAATACCCCCTGTTACCCCATTATGTAGACACACAGTATAATACCCCCTGTTACCCCATTATGTAGACACACAGTATATTAATACCCCCTTTTACCCCATTATGTAGACACACAGTATATAATACCCCCTGTTACCCCATTATGTAGACACACAGAAAACCCCCCCCATGTAGCACACAGTATATAATACCCCGTTACCCCATTATGTAGACACACAGTATATAATACCCTCTGTTACCCCATTATGTAGACATACAGTATATTAATACCCCCTGTTACCCCATTATGTAGACACACAGTATAATACCCCCTATTATCCCATTATGTAGACACACAGTATATTAATACCCCCTGTTACCCCATTATGTAGACACACAGTATAATACCCCCTATTACCCCATTATGTAGACACACAGTATAATACCCCCTATTACTCCATTATGTAGACACACAGTATAATACCCCCTATTACCCCATTATGTAGACACACAGTATAATACCCCCTATTACCCCATTATGTAGACACACAGTATAATACCCCCTATTACCCCATTATGTACACAACCAGTATAATACCCCCTATTATCCCATTATGTAGACACACAGTATAATACCCCTATTACCCCATTATGTAGACACACAGTATATTAATACCCCCTTTTACCCCATTATGTAGACACACAGTATATAATATCCCCTGTTACCCCATTATGTAGACACACAGTATATAATACCCCGTTACCCCATTATGTAGACACACAGTATATTAATATCCCCTTTTACCCCATTATGTAGACACACAGTATATAATACCCCCTGTTACCCCATTATGTAGACACACAGTATATAATACCCCCTGTTACCCCATTATGTAGACACACAGTATATTAATACCCCCTGTTACCCCATTATGTAGACACACAGTATATAATACCCCCTATTACCCCATTATGTAGACACACAGTATATAATACCCCCTATTACCCCATTATGTAGACACACAGTATAATACCCCCTGTTACCCCATTATGTAGACACACAGTATATAATACCCCCTTTTACCCCATTATGTAGACACACAGTATATAATACCCCGTTACCCCATTATGTAGACACACAGTATATAATACCCCCTGTTACCCCATTATGTAGACACACAGTATATTAATACCCCCTTTTACCCCATTATGTAGACACACAGTATATAATATCCCCCCACCCCCCTGTTACCCCATTATGTAGACACACAGTATATAATACCCCCTGTTACCCCATTATGTAGACACACAGTATATAATACCCCCTGTTACCCCATTATGTAGACACACAGTATATAATACCCCGTTACCCCATTATGTAGACACACAGTATATAATACCCCCTATTACCCCATTATGTAGACACACAGTATATAATACCCCCTGTTACCCCATTATGTAGACACACAGTATATAATACCCCCTGTTACCCCATTATGTAGACACACAGTATATAATACCCCCTTTTACCCCATTATGTAGACACACAGTATATAATACCCCCTGTTACCCCATTATGTAGACACACACTATATAATACCCCCTGTTACCCCATTATGTAGACACACACTATATTAATACCCCCTTTTACCCCATTATGTAGACACACAGTATATAATACCCCCTTTTACCCCATTATGTAGACACACAGTATATAATACCCCCTGTTACCCCATTATGTAGACACACAGTATATAATACCCCCTGTTACCCCATTATGTAGACACACAGTATATAATACCCTCTGTTACCCCATTATGTAGACATACAGTATATTAATACCCCGTTACCCCATTATGTAGACACACAGTATAATACCCCCTGTTACCCCATTATGTAGACACACACTATATTAATACCCCCTTTTACCCCATTATGTAGACACACAGTATATAATACCCCCTGTTACCCCATTATGTAGACACACAGTATAATACCCCCTGTTACCCCATTATGTAGACACACAGTATATTAATACCCCCTGTTACCCCATTATGTAGACACACAGTATATAATACCCCCTTTTACCCCATTATGTAGACACACAGTATATAATACCCCCTGTTACCCCATTATGTAGACACACAGTATAATACCCCGTTACCCCATTATGTAGACACACAGTATATAATACCCCCTGTTACCCCATTATGTAGACACACAGTATATAATACCCTCTGTTACCCCATTATGTAGACATACAGTATATTAATACCCCGTTACCCCATTATGTAGACACACAGTATAATACCCCCTATTATCCCATTATGTAGACACACAGTATATTAATACCCCCTGTTACCCCATTATGTAGACACACAGTATAATACCCCCTATTACCCCATTATGTAGACACACAGTATAATACCCCCTATTACTCCATTATGTAGACACACAGTATAATACCCCCTATTACCCCATTATGTAGACACACAGTATAATACCCCCTATTACCCCATTATGTAGACACACAGTGTAATACCCCCTATTACCCCATTATGTACACAACCAGTATAATACCCCCTATTATCCCATTATGTAGACACACAGTATAATACCCCTATTACCCCATTATGTAGACAAACAGTATATTAATACCCCCTTTTACCCCATTATGTAGACACACAGTATATAATACCCCCTGTTACCCCATTATGTAGACACACAGTATATAATACCCCGTTACCCCATTATGTAGACACACAGTATATAATACCCCCTGTTACCCCATTATGTAGACACACAGTATATAATACCCCCTTTTACCCCATTATGTAGACACACAGTATATAATACCCCGTTACCCCATTATGTAGACACACAGTATAATACCCCCTATTACCCCATTATGTACACACACAGTATAATACCCCCTTTTACCCCATTATGTAGACACAGTATATAATACCCCCTGTTACCCCATTATGTAGACATACAGTATAATACCCCGTTACCCCATTACGTACACAACCAGTATAATACCCCCTATTACCCCATTATGTAGACACACACTATATTAATACCCCCTATTACTCCATTATGTAGACACACAGTATATAATACCCCGTTACCCCATTATGTAGACACACAGTATAATACCCCGTTACCCCATTATGTAGACACACAGTATATTAATACCCCCTTTTACCCCATTATGTAGACACACAGTATATAATACCCCCTGTTACCCCATTATGTAGACATACAGTATATTAATACCCCCTGTTACCCCATTATGTAGACACACAGTATTTAATACCCCCTATTACCCCATTATGTAGACACACAGTATATTAATACCCCCTGTTACCCCATTATGTAGACACACAGTATAATACCCCCCATTACCCCATTATGTAGACACACAGTATAATACCCCCGTTACCCCATTATGTAGACACACAGTATATAATACCCCCTTTTACCCCATTATGTAGACACACAGTATATAATACCCCCTGTTACCCCATTATGTAGACCCACAGTATATAATACCCCCTGTTACCCCATTATGTAGACACACAGTATATTAATACCCCCTGTTACCCCATTATGTAGACACACAGTATATAATATCCCCTGTTACCCCATTATGTAGACACACAGTATATAATACCCCCTGTTACCCCATTATGTAGACACACAGTATAATACCCCCTATTACCCCATTATGTAGACACACAGTATAATACCCCGTTACCCCATTATGTAGACACACAGTATATAATACCCCCTGTTACCCCATTATGTAGACACACAGTATATAATACCCCCTGTTACCCCATTATGTAGACACACAGTATATAATACCCCGTTACCCCATTATGTAGACACACAGTATATAATACCCCCTATTACCCCATTATGTAGACACACAGTATATAATACCCCCTGTTACCCCATTATGTAGACACACAGTATATAATACCCCCTGTTACCCCATTATGTAGACACACAGTATATAATACCCCCTTTTACCCCATTATGTAGACACACAGTATATAATACCCCCTGTTACCCCATTATGTAGACACACACTATATTAATACCCCCTTTTACCCCATTATGTAGACACACAGTATATAATACCCCCTTTTACCCCATTATGTAGACACACAGTATATAATACCCCCTGTTACCCCATTATGTAGACACACAGTATATAATACCCCCTGTTACCCCATTATGTAGACACACAGTATATAATACCCTCTGTTACCCCATTATGTAGACATACAGTATATTAATACCCCCTGTTACCCCATTATGTAGACACACAGTATAATACCCCCTATTATCCCATTATGTAGACATACAGTATATTAATACCCCCTGTTACCCCATTATGTAGACACACAGTATAATACCCCCTATTATCCCATTATGTAGACACACAGTATATAATACCCCCTGTTACCCCATTATGTAGACACACAGTATATAATACCCCGTTACCCCATTATGTAGACACACAGTATATAATACCCCCTATTACCCCATTATGTAGACACACAGTATATAATACCCCCTGTTACCCCATTATGTAGACACACAGTATATAATACCCCCTGTTACCCCATTATGTAGACACACAGTATATAATACCCCCTTTTACCCCATTATGTAGACACACAGTATATAATACCCCCTGTTACCCCATTATGTAGACACACACTATATTAATACCCCCTTTTACCCCATTATGTAGACACACAGTATATAATACCCCCTTTTACCCCATTATGTAGACACACAGTATATAATACCCCCTGTTACCCCATTATGTAGACACACAGTATATAATACCCCCTGTTACCCCATTATGTAGACACACAGTATATAATACCCTCTGTTACCCCATTATGTAGACATACAGTATATTAATACCCCCTGTTACCCCATTATGTAGACACACAGTATAATACCCCCTATTATCCCATTATGTAGACATACAGTATATTAATACCCCCTGTTACCCCATTATGTAGACACACAGTATATAATACCCCCTTTTACCCCATTATGAAGACACACAGTATATAATACCCCCTGTTACCCCATTATGTAGACACACAGTATAATACCCCGTTACCCCATTATGTAGACACACAGTATATAATACCCCCTGTTACCCCATTATGTAGACACACAGTATATAATACCCTCTGTTACCCCATTATGTAGACATACAGTATATTAATACCCCCTGTTACCCCATTATGTAGACACACAGTATAATACCCCCTATTATCCCATTATGTAGACACACAGTATATTAATACCCCCTGTTACCCCATTATGTAGACACACAGTATAATACCCCGTTACCCCATTATGTAGACACACAGTATATAATACCCCCTGTTACCCCATTATGTAGACACACAGTATATAATACCCTCTGTTACCCCATTATGTAGACATACAGTATATTAATACCCCCTGTTACCCCATTATGTAGACACACAGTATAATACCCCCTATTATCCCATTATGTAGACACACAGTATATTAATACCCCCTGTTACCCCATTATGTAGACACACAGTATAATACCCCCTATTACCCCATTATGTAGACACACAGTATAATACCCCCTATTACTCCATTATGTAGACACACAGTATAATACCCCCTATTACCCCATTATGTAGACACACAGTATAATACCCCCTATTACCCCATTATGTAGACACACAGTATAATACCCCCTATTACCCCATTATGTACACAACCAGTATAATACCCCCTATTATCCCATTATGTAGACACACAGTATAATACCCCTATTACCCCATGATGTAGACAAACAGTATATTAATACCCCCTTTTACCCCATTATGTAGACACACAGTATATAATACCCCCTGTTACCCCATTATGTAGCACACAGTATATAATACCCCGTCCCCATTATGTAGACACACAGTATATAATACCCCCTGTTACCCCATTATGTAGACACACAGTATATAATACCCCCTTTTACCCCATTATGTAGACACACAGTATATAATACCCCGTTACCCCATTATGTAGACACACAGTATAATACCCCCTATTACCCCATTATGTACACACACAGTATAATACCCCCTTTTACCCCATTATGTAGACACAGTATATAATACCCCCTGTTACCCCATTATGTAGACATACAGTATAATACCCCGTTACCCCATTACGTACACAACCAGTATAATACCCCCTATTACCCCATTATGTAGACACACACTATATTAATACCCCCTATTACTCCATTATGTAGACACACAGTATAATACCCCCTGTTACCCCATTATGTAGACACACAGTATATTAATACCCCCTTTTACCCCATTATGTAGACACACAGTATATAATACCCCCTGTTACCCCATTATGTAGACATACAGTATATTAATACCCCCTGTTACCCCATTATGTAGACACACAGTATAATACCCCCTATTATCCCATTATGTAGACACACAGTATATTAATACCCCCTGTTACCCCATTATGTAGACACACAGTATAATACCCCCTATTACCCCATTATGTAGACACACAGTATAATACCCCCTATTACTCCATTATGTAGACACACAGTATAATACCCCCTATTACCCCATTATGTAGACACACAGTATAATACCCCCTATTACCCCATTATGTACACAACCAGTATAATACCCCCTATTATCCCATTATGTAGACACACAGTATAATACCCCTATTACCCCATTATGTAGACACACAGTATATTAATACCCCCTGTTACCCCATTATGTAGACACACAGTATATAATACCCCCTGTTACCCCATTATGTAGACACACAGTATATTAATACCCCCTTTTACCCCATTATGTAGACACACAGTATATAATACCCCGTTACCCCATTATGTAGACACACAGTATATAATACCCCCTGTTACCCCATTATGTAGACACACAGTATATAATACCCCCTGTTACCCCATTATGTAGACACACAGTATATAATACCCCCTGTTACCCCATTATGTAGACACACAGTATATAATACCCCCTGTTACCCCATTATGTATACACACAGTATATAATACCCCCCTTTACCCCATTATGTAGACACACAGTATATAATACCCCGTTACCCCATTATGTAGACACACACTATATTAATACCCCGTTACCCCATTATGTAGACACACAGTATATAATACCCCCTGTTACCCCATTATGTAGACACACAGTATAATACCCCCTGTTACCCCATTATGTAGACACACAGTTATAATACCCTCTGTTACCCCATTATGTAGACACACAGTATATTAATACCCCCTGTTACCCCATTATGTAGACACACAAAACCCCTGTTACCCCATTATGTAGACATACAACCCCTGTTACCCCATTATGTAGACACACAGTATAATACCCCCTATTATCCCATTATGTAGACACACAGTATATTAATACCCCGTTACCCCATTATGTAGACACACAGTATAATACCCCCTATTACCCCATTATGTACACACACAGAAAACCCCCTATTACCCCATTATGTACACACACAGTATAATACCCCCTATTACTCCATTATGTAGACACACAGTATAATACCCCCTATTACCCCATTATGTAGACACACAGTATAATACCCCCTATTACCCCATTATGTAGACACACAGTATATTAATACCCCGTTACCCCATTATGTAGACACACAGTATAATACCCCCTATTACCCCATTATGTACACACACAGTATAATACCCCCTATTACCCCATTATGTAGACACACAGTATAATACCCCCTATTACCCCATTATGTAGACACAACCAGTATAATACCCCCTATTACCCCATTATGTAGACACACAGTATAATACCCCCTATTACCCCATTATGTACACAACCAGTATAATACCCCCTATTACCACATTATGTAGACACACAGTATAATACCCCCTATTACCCCATTATGTACACAACCAGTATAATACCCCCTATTACCCCATTATGTAGACACACAGTATAATACCCCCTATTACCCCATTATGTAGACACACAGTATAATACCCCCTATTACCCCATTATGTAGACACACAGTATAATACCCCGTTACCCCATTATGTAGACACACAGTATAATACCCCCTATTACCCCATTATGTAGACACACAGTATAATACCCCCTATTACCCCATTATGTAGACACACAGTATAATACCCCCTATTATCCCATTATGTAGACACACAGTATAATACCCCCTGTTACCCCATTATGTAGACACACAGTATAATACCCTCTGTTACCCCATTATGTAGACATACAGTATATTAATACCCCCTATTACCCCATTATGTAGACACACAGTATAATACCCCCTATTACCCCATTATGTAGACACACAGTATAATACCCCCTATTACCCCATTATGTAGACACACAGTATATTAATACCCCGTTACCCCATTATGTAGACACACAGTATAATACCCCCTATTACCCCATTATGTACACACACAGTATAATACCCCCTATTACCCCATTATGTAGACACACAGTATAATACCCCCTATTACCCCATTATGTACACACACAGTATAATACCCCCTATTACCCCATTATGTAGACACACAGTATAATACCCCTATTACCCCATTATGTAGACACACAGTATATTAATACCCCGCTACCCCATTATGTAGACACACAGAAAACCCCTATTACCCCATTATGTAGACACACAGTATAATACCCCCTATTACCCCATTATGTAGACACACAGTATAATACCCCCTATTACCCCATTATGTAGACACACAGTATAATACCCCCTATTACCCCATTATGTAGACACACAGTATATTAATACCCCGTTACCCCATTATGTAGACACACAGTATAATACCCCTATTACCCCATTATGTACACACACAGTATATTAATACCCCCGTTACCCCATTATGTAGACACACAGTATAATACCCCCTATTACCCCATTATGTAGACACACAGTATAATACCCCCTATTACCCCATTATGTAGACACACAGTATAATACCCCCTATTACCCCATTATGTAGACACACAGTATAATACCCCCTATTACCCCATTATGTACACACACAGTATAATACCCCCTATTACCCCATTATGTAGACACACAGTATAATACCCCCTATTACCCCATTATGTAGACACACAGTATAATACCCCCTATTATCCCATTATGTAGACACACAGTATAATACCCCTATTACCCCATTATGTAGACACACAGTATATTAATACCCCGTTACCCCATTATGTAGACACACAGTATAATACCCCTATTACCCCATTATGTAGACACACAGTATATTAATACCCCCTATTACCCCATTATGTAGACACACAGTATAATACCCCGTTACCCCATTACGTAGACACACAGTATATAATACTCCCGCTATCCTTGCCCTTTCCATACACGAATACTCACCGATGCATGACGTTGCCGTTCTGGAGGGCGCTGTACCCCAGCAGGTAGAACTTGCAGAGATTCAGCATTGCCAGTGCCAGGTAGGAGACGGTGAAGGTAAGTCCGAACAGACAGTATGGGGTGCCGCAGCATTCTGCCACGCTGCAGGGGGTAACATGCAGAGGGGTGTAAATACAGGGGACCTCAACCTGAAATGTACAGGAGTATATAATTACCTGTTCAGGAAGATGAAGAGGGGCCCCTGCTGCTCCAGGACTCCCGGCTTTGAGGACAAAGTGCTGACTATGTGAAGAACAAACACGACCAACCAGAAGACGAGGAAGATCAGAGGAACAGCAAGCTGAGACCACAGCGACATCCCGACCGCCAGCAGCCTGGACAGTTCCCTCACCTGCCATAACCGGGAGAGACCATGTTACCCCAGCACAGGGCACCGATGTACGGAGGGCGACACCAGCCATTAACCTACCTGACACATCTCCTCATAGGCCGCTCTGACCAGGCTCAGGAGTCCTCCGAGGCTGGTCAGCGCCGTGTAGGTCATCACCAACAGGGAAGGGGCAATGGACAGTGTGCTGAGAAGAGGCAGAGCCTGCAGGGGGAGCCCCGCTAGTCGAGCAAGCAGGGGCAGAATGGGAGCAGAGAAGAGCCACACCTGGCGTGTCCTCATGAGCATAGAGCAGAGCGTCGCCACCATCACCAGTCCTGTAATCACATACACTGTCACCAGGGGGGCGCCTGCAGCGCTGGGATCTCCGTGCTCAGGACTATGGCAGCTCACCTGTCAGCGTGCTGACGCTGCGTGTCAATGAGGTGTGGTCCTTGTAAACAGACCCCGATAGCCCGGCCTGCATTTCCTGACGGATGAAATCCCTGAAGATACAAATGAGGAATCAATGAGGGGTGGAAGACATGGGGACGCGCTGCGGTACAGTCA
This sequence comes from Leptodactylus fallax, assembly GCA_947044405.1. NCBI lineage: Eukaryota > Metazoa > Chordata > Amphibia > Anura > Leptodactylidae > Leptodactylus > Leptodactylus fallax. The sequence goes on from CAMRHE010000903.1 coordinate 232,032, forward strand.
CTCACCTGGCGGTCTGATGCGCCATGTACAGGAGCAGCACAGTCAGCAGGTACAGGTAGAGGCGGAGCAGAAAGCGCAGGGGGAGGAGCAGCAGCACCACACAGGTCACCTGAGCTACACCGAGACACAAGACCCTTTCATTAACCACATGTATCGCAGGGCAAAAGACAGACAACATGGCGGACTCCCCTCACCGAGGTAGTATACATCCCGCATGGACGGCACGCTGATGGCGGAGGAGTCAAAGGTCAGCAGGGTGACGTCCTGGACATCCCAGCGGTACAGAAGGTCCAGAGCCACAATGCAGGGAACGCGGAGGATGACATTGGCGGCTCCCTCCAGCCGGGACATGGCAACACTTGTCAAGTCAAGTACAGGGGTTCAGCCCCGCACACACCACACCCCGCTGTACGGCACCGTACACACCGCACCTGTTAACACCGCACTATACACACCGCACCTCGCTATACCGCACCCTGCTATACTGCACCGCACTATACACACCACACCTCGCTATACCGCACCGCACTATACACACCACACCTAGATATACCGATATACTGCACTGCACTATACACACACCACACCCCGCTATACCGCACCGTACACACACACCGCACCGTACACACCGCACCCTGCTATCCCACCGCACTATACACACCGCACCTCGCTATACCGCACCGCACTATACACACCACACCTAGATATACCGATATACCGCACCGCACTATACACACACACGCCCCCTGCTATACCGCACCGCACTATACACACCGCACCTCGCTATACACCGCACCCTGCTATACCGCACCGCACTATACACACCACACCTCGCTATACCGCACCCGCCTATACTGCACCGCACTATACACACCACACCTCGCTATACCGCACCGCACTACACACACCACACCTAGATATACCGATATACCGCACCGCACCTATACACACACCACACCCCGCTGTACGGCACCGTACACCACCCCCCCTAGCTATACCGCACCCTGCTATACCGCACCGCACTATACACACCACACCCCGCTGTACGGCACCATACACACCGCACCCCTGTTATACCGCACTATACACACCGCACCTCGCTATACCGCACCCTGCTATACTGCACCGCACTATACACACCACACCTAGATATACCGATATACCGCACCGCACTATACACACCACACCCCGCTGTATGGCACCGTACACACCGCACCCTGCTATACCGCACCGCACTATACACACCGCACCTCGCTATACCGCACCCTGCTATACCGCACCGCACTATACACACCACGCTGCCGCACCGCACCCTGCTATACCGCACCGCACTATACACACCACACCTCGCTATACCGCACCCTGCTATACCGCACCGCACTATACACACCACGCTATACCGCACCCTGCTATACCGCACCGCACTATACACACCACACCCCGCTATACCGCACCCTGCTACACCGCACCGCACTATACACACCACACCTAGATATACCGATACACCGCACCGCACTATACACACCACACCTAGATATACCGATATACCGCACCGCACTATACACACCACACCCCGCTGTACGGCACCGTACACACCGCACCCTGTTATACCGCACCGCACTATATACACCGCACCTCGCTATACCGCACCCTGCTATACCGCACCGCACTATACACATCACACCTCACTATACCGCACCGCACTATACACACCACACCCCGCTGTACCCGGCACCGTACACACCGCACCCTGTTATACCGCACCGCACTATACACACCACACCCCGCTGTACAGCACCGTACACACCGCACCCTGTTATACCGCACCGCACTATACACACCACACCTCGCTATACCGCACCACACTATACACACCACAGCCAGCACACCACACCGCACCGCACTATAAACACCACAGCCAGCACACCGCACCCTGCTATACCGCACCGCACTATACACACCGCACCCCGCTATACCGCACCGCACTATATACACCACAGCCAGCACACCGCACCCTGCTATACCACACCGCACTATACACACAACACCTCGATATACCGCACCCTGCTATACCGCAACGCACTATACACACCGCACCTCGATATACCGCACCCCGCTATACCGCAACGCACTATACACACCACAGCCACCTGCACCATACAGGGCGCTCATCACCAACACACCCGGGGCTCACAGCAGGAAACGCCAAAGACAAACCAGCAGGAGGGGCCCCAAAATACAGGACGATCACCCCAAAAGGGAGAAGCCAGGCGACCTACAGGAAGAAAAATAATATAAGGTCACTGCTCAGACTATAGGCCCCCCCATTTATCCCATCATCTCTCTCCTCCCCCCCCATAGACCCCCCATTATTCCCGTCACCTATCTCCTCTCCTCTACTCTCCCCCCCCCATAGACCCCCCATCATTCCCGTCACCTATCTCCTCTCCTCTACTCTCCTCCCCCCATAGACCCCCCATCATTCCCGCCGCCTGTCTCCTCTCCTCCCCCCATAGACCCCCCATCATTCCCGTCACCTATCTCCTCTCCTCTACTCTCCTCCCCCCATAGACCCCCCATCATTCCCGTCACCTATCTCCCCCCCTCTACTCTCCCCCCCCCATAGCCCCCCATCATTCCCGTCACCTGTCTCCTCTCCCCCCCCCATAGCCCCCCATCATCCCGTCACCTATCTCCTCTCCTCTACTCTCCCCCCCCCACAGACCCCCCATCATTCCCGTCGCCTGTCTCCTCTCCCCCCCCACAGACCCCCCATCATTCCCGTCACCTATCTCCTCTCCTCTACTCTCCTCCCCCCCATAGACCCCCCATCCCCGTCGCCTGTCTCCTCTCCTCCCCCATAGCCCCCCATCAGTCCCGTCGCCTGTCTCCTCTCCTCCCCCATAGCCCCCCATCAGTCCCGTCGCCTTCCCCTCTCCTCCCCCCATAGACCCCCCCCATCAGTCGCCCGCTCCCCTCTCCTCCCCCCATAGACCCCCCATTATTCCCGTCGCCTGTCTCCTCTCCTCTCCTCCCCCCCCCATAGACCCCCCATCAGTCCCGTCGCCTGTCTCCTCTCCTCCCCCCCATAGACCCCCCATCAGTCCCGTCGCCTGTCTCCTCTCCTCCCCCCATAGACCCCCCATCAGTCCCGTCGCCTGTCTCCTCTCCTCCCCCCATAGACCCCCCATCAGTCCCGTCGCCTGTCTCCTCCTCCTCCCCCCATAGACCCCCCATTAGTCCCGTCGCCTGTCTCCTCTCCTCCCCCCATAGACCCCCCATCAGTCCCGTCGCCTGTCTCCTCTCCTCCCCCCATAGACCCCCCATCAGTCCCGTCGCCTGTCTCCTCTCCTCCCCCCATAGACCCCCCCATCAGTCCCGTCGCCTGTCTCCTCTCCTCCCCCCATAGACCCCCCCCATCAGTCCCGTCGCCTGTCTCCTCTCCTCCCCCCATAGACCCCCCATCAGTCCCGTCGCCTGTCTCCTCTCCTCCCCCCATAGACCCCCCATCAGTCCCGTCGCCTGTCTCCTCTCCTCCCCCCATAGACCCCCCATCAGTCCCGTCGCCTGTCTCCTCTCCTCCCCCCATAGACCCCCCATTATTCCCGTCGCCTGTCTCCTCTCCTCCCCCCATAGACCCCCCATTATTCCCGTCGCCTGTCTCCTCTCCTCCCCCCATAGACCCCCCATTATTCCCGTCGCCTGTCTCCTCTCCTCCCCCCATAGACCCCCCATTATTCCCGTCGCCTGTCTCCCTCTCCTCCCCCCATAGACCCCCCATCAGTCCCGTCACCTGTCTCCTCTCCTCCCCCCATAGACCCCCCATTATTCCCGTCGCCTGTCTCCTCTCCTCCCCCCATAGACCCCCCATTATTCCCGTCGCCTGTCTCCTCTCCCTCCCCCCATAGACCCCCCATTATTCCCGTCACCTGTCTCCTCTCCTCTCCTCCCCCCATAGACCCCCCATTATTCCCGTCACCTGTCTCCTCTCCTCTCCTCCCCCCATAGACCCCCCATTATTCCCGTCACCTGTCTCCTCTCCTCTCCTCCCCCCATAGACCCCCCATTATTCCCGTCACCTGTCTCCTCTCCTCTCCTCCCCCCATAGACCCCCCATTATTCCCGTCGCCTGTCTCCTCTCCTTCCCCCCATAGACCCCCCATCAGTCCCATCGCCTGTCTCCTCTCCTCCCCCCATAGACCCCCCATTATTCCCGTCGCCTGTCTCCTCTCCTCTCCTTCCCCCATAGACCCCCCATCAGTCCCATCGCCTGTCTCCTCTCCTCCCCCCATAGACCCCCCATCAGTCCCATCGCCTGTCTCCTCTCCTCTCCTCCCCCCATAGACCCCCCATTATTCCCGTCACCTGTCTCCTCTCCTCCCCCCATAGACCCCCCATCAGTCCCGTCGCCTGTCTCCTCTCCTCCCCCCATAGACCCCCCATTATTCCCGTCACCTGTCTCCTCTCCTCCCCCCATAGACCCCCCATCAGTCCCGTCGCCTGTCTCCTCTCCTCCCCCCATAGACCCCCCATTATTCCCGTCGCCTGTCTCCTCTCCTCCCCCCATAGACCCCCCATTATTCCCGTCGCCTGTCTCCCTCCTCTCCTCCCCCCATAGACCCCCCATTATTCCCGTCGCCTGTCTCCTCTCCTCTCCTCCCCCATAGACCCCCCATCAGTCCCGTCGCCTGTCTCCTCTCCTCCCCCCCATAGACCCCCCATTATTCCCGTCACCTGTCTCCTCTCCTCTCCCCCCCCATAGACCCCCCATTATTCCCGTCGCCTGTCTCCTCTCCTCCCCCCATAGACCCCCCATTATTCCCGTCGCCTGTCTCCTCTCCCTCCCCCCCATAGACCCCCCATCAGTCCCATCGCCTGTCTCCTCTCCTCTCCTCCCCCCATAGACCCCCCATTATTCCCGTCGCCTGTCTCCTCTTCTCCCCCCATAGACCCCCCATTATTCCCGTCACCTGTCTCCTCTCCTCCCCCCATAGACCCCCCATTATTCCCGTCGCCTGTCTCCTCTCCTTCCCCCATAGACCCCCCATCAGTCCCATCGCCTGTCTCCTCTCCTCTCCTCCCCCCATAGACCCCCCATTATTCCCGTCGCCTGTCTCCCCTCCTCTCCTCCCCCCATTATTCCCGTCACCTGTCTCCTCTCCTCCCCCCCATAGACCCCCCATTATTCCCGTCACCTGTCTCCTCCCCCCCACAGACCCCCCATTATTCCTCACTCCCGTCCCCCGGTAACTCTCGGTACCTCCCGGTGCTGACTTCTTCTCTCACTTCAGGTCCCGGGACAGGTGACGCTGTCGTCTTGATGCCGGATCCGCCATGTTTAGTGCGGGCAGATGTCACACAACCGGCTCACAGTCACGCTCTGCTTATATCCGCCATGTTATATGAGGGCAAAGAGACGTCGTGTACGTGCGCATGCGTATCTGTAGAGCTGCAGCGCCCCTGGTGGTCCTGGATAGAATCTTCCCGCTGGTCATTGCTTTACCTCAGATAATGAAGGCGGGAAACCTTGTAGTGTCCGGCAATGCCTGGTTTATTGTGCGGTCCATATAGCCGTATGAGGGCTTGTTTTTTTGTGGGATGTGTATTGTGTAATAAGATGGCAGACCTGGGAGCTTCACCAGCCGACCCCATCTATCGTGACGACCAATCCCATTGGCGGACATGGTGCCTTGAAGGCTAGATGCATTAAATGGGCTCTCCGGATCCACAACTGTTTTTACATAGTGATGAACAATTCACAAGGCCCCGCGCCAAGACGTGTCCGCCTCCAGGCGCCGCCAGGATCGGTAACCACTGCCATACTCTGAGAGCAGCGCTATACAGTGGACAGAGCTGCCACTCCATGACTATCGAATGGGGCTGAGCGTACGATGCCTTACAGCTGACTCAGGTTATGTGTGTCCATAGAAGTCTATGGAGAGGGAAGAGGAGTAAGCAGGGGCTGAGGGATACAGTAGCAGAAAATGAGGCTGATATTGAAGCGGAATAGAAGCTTTGTATCACATCCAAAGTGCTGTACTCGCATCAGTACCTGTCAGTACTTCTCCATATATGTCCTGCATGGTGTTGGGACTGGTTCAGAATGACATACAGCTGTAGAGCAGATTCTCCTGTACTCACTGTGTGCAGTGTATGGCAGCTAGTCTCGATCCACCAGCTCAGGGAGAACTGCAAACTACAGAGAGAGTCTGGCGAGGGGAAAACTGCTAACAACTGCAGAATATAAGTCATATAATGACCAGAAATAGCGATACTCCTCATGTACATGCAGCAGCTTGTCCTGAAAAGTCCAATGAAACAACAGCAGTTCTGTGGCACCCATAGAGTATTTACGTCCCGGCGGTCCACTCTTTAAGTCTGTAAGGATGTACCCGTAAATTGTGTAAAAACGAAGCGTTATACAATACCTGCTAAGTGGATGGGAAAACGCAGCGGAAAAGCCATGTGAATTATACCTACTGAAACGCAGACGTTTTCCATATAGGTATAATATAGGCAGAAACTCCGTAGAGGAAAACCGTGAACTTTCTGTGAACAACGCTTCGTTTTTTGTTATTTTTTTACAGCGGCTCGCTACGTGGGGCCTTAAAAAGTTTTTTGGTATATATAAAAAAAATATGCAAAAATAAAAATAACATAAAATTAAAGTCCTATGTGTCACTGAAAAAAGACACAAAAATTATTTGAATAACCTGAGCAAAAAAAATGTTCCAGCCTTCAAAACCACATGTACAAAAAAAAACAAAAATGTGCCCAGAGAAAATAGCCCGGTACTGAAGTGGCTAAGGCAAACTATAGGGCCCAAACCTTACATGGGGATACTTGGATAATTGAGAATTATTCTGTGTATATGACAATGTGAGTGATATACAGGCTCACCACTAGGCGGCGCTATGGAGGTACACTCATCCACTTTGCGTTGTCTGTGTTTGCTCCGCTAGTCTCAGCTTGTCGGTTCTGTTAGTTTACTATTACGTTCACCTATATGATACGGCTACTATATGATCATAGTCAGGAGATCTGCACAGGACAGTTTCATGAGCAGGTACTGATTTTATAGGATCCATACTTGTCCTTTATGGATATCAGTCGTGTATACTAATATCAGTGTGACCGATACATTGCCACAGGACTCTGCTGAGTTTGGGTGGCCCTGTGACTCTAAGAGCCCATTCATACAGCAATATTTGCCACCAAATCAATGTCAGATTCCGCCCTGATTCTACCTCCCAGATGAAGTGGAATACCTCTGTCCTATGGTGTGATGTCATGTGGAGTTATATCATGTGAAACCTCTTTGAGATGACCACCCAAAATGGCATGAAAACGTGGTCTTCTAGAGAGCTGGTCACAGATAATGTGGTCTGGCTAAGGAGGTGGACATACTTAATAATGCCGTATTGTATGCCAAACCCTATGTTTGCGGTGGTTGGACACGAGACCATGACGTTTAATGTGCCAGGGCCTGGGTCGCTCCACGTTCCACCTACCGATCTTGCGGTCCAGGATTGTTGAGTTCTGTCCATAATAGTGAGATTGGTTTGTAGTGTTACCATTTTGGATATGTTTATCATTGCGAATGACTTTCCTCGCGCAGCCTCCGATAGTCGGTCACAGGTCTACCTATGTCTGTCAAAGAAGACTCGGCGTCCACAAATGGGCCAGTGGTCTTATGTATACGGAGGCCGGCTGTCTCTCTATAGGCGGATGTTAAGGATCGCGTGTTTGGACTTCACCCGTCCTTGTTCCCGAGGACACAGGACGGCCATCATTCTTTTGAGGAGTTAAATGTGTTTTTCTCTCCTAGTGATTTTTAGCTTTTGCTCTTCTTCTCCACTATTGATATAATTACCTTGTAGCTTTTTCTCTGACGGCGCCGGATGAAGTGACTTTGGCAGAGAGCGGATTTTACAGACGTCTTCTACGTGACCTCTCTATTGTGCTTGTTATAATAACAAATATCTGCATATTAGTCGGGAGGAGCGTGGGTGGCGGAGCAAGACGAGGAACGGGAACAACAAGGGACGTCTGAAAAGAAAAGATGTCGGTGATAACAGCTGTACAAGAAAAACTGTGCCAAAGTAATAGTGCTTTAACCCCTTCTCTTTTACTAGTTTTTTATTTTTGGGGTTTTCTTTTATGTATTAATAGCTTTACAAAATCAATGAAAAAAATATTCTTTGAGTTCCCCTTATTCTGATATCATTCTGGAGATTGTCTGACATTTTTTAATTGCTTTTTATTCAATTTTTGGGGAAGCAAAACAACGAAAAATGTTGGTTCATCCATTTCGATATTTTTTTTTTTTTTACATTTTTTTCCCATATTTTTATATGTTTATAGTTCCTACATTTTCAGACGTTGGGATACCTAATGTGTTTATGTTCATTTATTTATTCTTATTGGTGCTCTAGGGAAATGGGGTGATTTGGTAATTTTATACATTTTTTATATTTTTGTATGATATTATTTGTGGTGTATCGCAATATATTGAGAAATAGAAGTATGGTAATAGGATATAGGTAACAGATCGCCGCCCTCAGTGACCAAGGCATCTGAAGGGTTAATGGCCGCCATCAGAGAGGACTGTGATGGCCAGCATTGCCGCCGGGTCTCCAGTGTGTAAAACAGGGAAGACTTGGTGCCTGTGGCGTGTGCTCAGCTCCTGTGCAGGTGCCATGCTGAAAGTCCCAACATCAACCGTTCCATTACAGCGGATGTGGAAAGGGTTAAAGGAATCCCATTGAGTTAATAGAGGGGGTCCTGAATAGAGAGTGATTACAAAGAGCTCTTGCTCCAGAGGACCTGTTTAGTATGAGGAGCCATTATATAATATATTTTCCAGCATTCTCTGCCAGGTTTCTCCGCAAATTACGACCCATCACCAGGCCTTACAGGTAGACACTTTATCGAGGGCATCTTATTGTCAAGGAACCCTTCCAGCAAAGAAAGATTTGTCCAAGTGGAGAACCCTCCAATGTGTGATCTCATTGACCTCTAATACAGGAAGAAAATAGAGCACTGTAGAAGCAAATCTAAGGATACGTTTCCTACAAGGAGGAGGCCGGCACCAGTCAGAGATGTAGACTCACAGATGAAACCTTCTCCAAGTTGGCATGGCGTTCAGTTCTGGTGGAGGAAGTAGACAGGCTAAGTCTCACGGGGAAGATCCGAAGGAGCAAGATGAACATCATGTGTAAAGGTTTGGTCCCTCCAATATCCAAGGAAAGAATCCTTAGGATGGCGCCTTTCCACTAATACATCACCATTGCCTATGGCAAGGGTTATGCCTCCAGGATTTAGGTGGCCCTAGAAGATATGAAGATTCATTGTGTTTATAATGTCTAGTTTGAGTGGAACCAGACAAACTGAAGATAGATGGACGTGTGATTTCTATAGGCAATGACTACAGGGAAAGTCAGAACAAGCATTATAGGAAGAGGGAGGCCGGAGAAAGGAAGGTTCTGGAAGATCCAGGCAGGTCTGTTCTTGGTATTGTTTTATAGTGTAACCAGCCTGTAAGACAGCACTGGTGGAGGAGACACACCATAGGCAGGGTCAGCGGAGAGTTCTTGGGTCCATTGGTTGGTACACGTGGGAGATGGTGAGTAGGTGGTGAAGAGGACAGCAGAAGAGAACCTGAAGAGGCCAGCTCTAGTAGGCTAGCATGGAGAATTCTGCAGAGCGGGATGATAGGAGGAGGAGGAGTGCTCGTTTGTAGAAATTTCACGACATTATTTGCATTGTTGTGCGTATTTGTTGTTTTTGTCAGTCGTTCCTGTACTTTAATTCTTGACAGTAAAGATCTCCATTAAACATAGCTGGTTGTCGTAGTCTGTGTCCATCAGTCTCTACACACTATAATCTCACGACTGTCTGTGACTCTTCTGCACTTACGCAATATTGGATCGGTGAATGCACTGACATCCGAAAAGATGAACTAGGCAAAGGAGGAGACATGTCTGCTCAGACTCCGCGGCTTGTTCTTGGGGTCAGATAATATAAGCTCCTTGACAGTCTCGTCATGACCGTTCCTTCTTGATGCCACCCTCCATACTTTTACATGGGTATTCCTTATTTCAGGATCATGTCTGAAGAAGGCTGCAAAACTTACCAATGTCAGCAATCTTGCCCCATTGCAGAGGACTTTGCTAGAGTGAGTAGACAGTTATTGCATCAGATGACAGGGTACGGGACTACGAGGTGGTCTCGGTGTTGTGTGTAGCAGACAGGTCAGGATTCTTGGGTGGGGTAACAGTTTAGAATCAGTAACGTAGAGTCAAATGTCTCATCGTGATGGAGGATGACCTAATGCCGACACATTCTAAGAGACACACGCAGGTGGACCAGCAGGTGGCAGCACAGAACAAGAAATAACACAGAAAGCGGCCATGGATCCTGTACCAAAACCCCCCAAAACGACTCATGAGACTAAAGAAAAGTGGCAACAGATGAGCAGTGAGGCAGTATAAAGCAAGGGGAAGCAGTTGTCTGAGCATATGATGAAATGTGGGTCATGCGGCTAAGCTGGAGGCATTGGTTGTATCTGGGGTGAATTATCCCCTCCAAACATCAACTATTCTGTAATCTCCACTGGAAATAACATAAGATCACCGCAGCCCCCATCCTGGACAAGTGCAGACATCTCATTAGCACATCGTGTCTGAATCATTATCAGTCCAGATATAATAAATGTGTCTTCATTGTCGGCCCAAGAGACAATTAATAATTACAATTCTTTCTCATCAGCCGCTAAGTACAGAACGCATTAACACTTCTGTGGTTGCAGTGTAATATGTGACCCATTACTATACCATAGCTCTCACATATGGGGTAATCTGTGACCAGCTCCGCCAGGAGGGCAGATGATGGGAGTTATCTCTCACTGTTGTTACCATTCTCAATACTGAATCACAGAAGGAGAGTCTGAATGTGACATGCTGCTGCACAGGACACAGTCTGCTGCCTCTCCTCTCCTGGGGGTATGCTGCTGCACAGGACACAGTCTGCTGCCTCTCCTCTCCTGGGGGTATGCTGCTGCACAGGACACAGTCTGCTGCCTCTGGTCCCCTGGGGTATGCTGCTGCACAGGACACAGTCTGCTGCCTCTCCTCTCCTGGGGGTATGCTGCTGCACAGGACACAGTCTGCTGCCCCCCCCTGGGGGTATGCTGCTGCACAGGACACAGTCTGCTGCCTCTCCTCCCCCGGGGGGTATGCTGCTGCACAGGACACAGTCTGCTGCCTCTCCCCCCGGGGGGTATGCTGCTGCACAGGACACAGTTTGCTGCCTCTGCTCCCCGGGGGGGTATGCCGCTGCACAGGACACAGTCTGCTGCCTCTCCTCTCCGGGGGGTATGCTGCTGCACAGGACACAGTCTGCTGCCTCTCCTCTCCTGGGGGTATGCTGCTGCACAGGACACAGTTTGCTGCCTCTGCTCCCCTGGGGGTATGCTGCTGCACAGGACACAGTCTGCTGCCTCTCCTCTCCTGGGGGTATGCTGCTGCACAGGACACAGTCTGCTGCCTCTGCTCCCCTGGGGGTATGCTGCTGCACAGGACACAGTCTGCTGCCTCTCCTCCCCGGGGGGTATGCTGCTGCACAGGACACAGTCTGCTGCCCTCCCCCTGGGGGTATGCTGCTGCACAGGACACAGTCTGCTGCCTCTGCTCCCCGGGGGTATGCTGCTGCACAGGACACAGTCTGCTGCCCTCCCCCCGGGGGGTATGCTGCTGCACAGGACACAGTTTGCTGCCTCTGCTCCCCTGGGGGTATGCCGCTGCACAGGACACAGTCTGCTGCCTCTCCTCTCCTGGGGGTATGATGCTGCTGCATGATCATGCAGTCTGATGCCCCCTGATAATGCAGTTGATGCCCCCTGATCATGCAGTTGATGCCCCCTGATCTGCGTTGATGCCTCCCTGCTCCCATGGGGGTGATGCCCCTGATCAGGCCAGTCTGCTGCCCCTCGCGTGATCCCCTGTCATGGGTGCCCCTGATGATGCAGTTGATGCCCCCTGATCATGCAGTTGATGCCCCCTGATCATGCAGTTGATGCCCCCTGATCATGCCGGTGATGCCCCTGATCATGCATTTGATGCCCCCTGATCATGCAGTTGATGCCCTCTGATCATGCAGGTGATGCCCCTGATCATGCAGTTGATGCCCCTGATCATACAGTTGATGCCCCCTGATCATGCCGGTGATGCCCCTGATCATGCAGTTGATGTCCCTGATCATGCAGTTGATGCCCCTGATCATGTAGTTGATGCCCCTGATCATGCAGTTTATGCCCCCTTATCATGTAGTTGATGCCCCTGATCATGTAGTTGATGCCCCTGATCATGCAGTTGATGCCCTCTGATCATGCAAGTGATGCCCCTGATCATGCAGTTGATGCCCTCTGATCATACAGTTGATGCCCCTGATCATACAGTTGATGCCCCTGATCATGCAGTTGATGCCCCTGATCATACAGTTGATGCCCCCTGATCATGCAGTTGATGCCCCTGATCATGCAGTTGATGTCCCTGATCATGCAGTTGATGCCCCTGATCATGTAGTTGATGCCCCTGATCATGCAGTTTATGCCCCCTTATCATGTAGTTGATGCCCCTGATCATGTAGTTGATGCCCCTGATCATGCAGTTGATGCCCTCTGATCATGCAAGTGATGCCCCTGATCATGCAGTTGATGCCCTCTGATCATACAGTTGATGCCCCTGATCATACAGTTGATGCCCCTGATCATGCAGTTGATGCCCCCTGATCATGCTGGTGATGCCCCTGATCATGCAGTTGATGCCCCTGATCATGTAGTTGATGCCCCCTTATCATGCAGTTGATGTCCCTGATCATGCAGTTGATGCCCCTGATCATGTAGTTGATGCCCCCTTATCATGCAGTTGATACCCCTGATCATGCAGTTGATGCCCCTGATCATGCAGTTGATGCCCCTGATCATGCAGTGGATGCCCCCTTATCCTGTAGTTGATGCCCCTGATCATGCAGTTGATGCTGCTTCACATCTGCGGCAGGTGTCGGTCCAGCGCAGATCCAACAGAAATCGCCATAGAAAAAAGTCCTGAAAGCTTGACTTTTTAGCCAGTGATTTCCATTGATAAACAGAAAACTGCCAGATCCCAGTCAGTGGGGGTCCTAGGGTTCGTGTCTGCTATTCTTGTGGTCCATATTTGTGCTCTTCCTATGGACCAGAAGAATGGGAACCTGATGACTGATGGATTCCAACTGGAGATAAGACAGGACACAATGGAATAGAATTCTAAACAAGTAGATAGTGACATATTTACTGGGATTTATACGATCTCTGTGGTCATTGTACTTATGTCCATACTGTATGTGATAGTGACACAGGTGAGTATGACGTCATCACCTACATCCATGTGTGAAATCAGTGCCTGTGTGTGATGTCATTTCCTATGACAGTGGGTGATGTCGTCAACACTAGGTAGGACATTGTTGCCTACAGTTGCTTAAAACATCACCTAAACCAGGGTGTGATGTCATCGCTTATGTCTGGGTGGGATGCCGGTGATGTCATTGCATATACTTAGGCGTGCTGATGTCACCTATACCAGGGTGTGATGTCATCACAGATTGTATCCATAAGCCTGAGGCTTCTCTCCGTCCTCTGTAATATTTGTCACCCCCCCCCCCCCTTTATGGTGACGTAGATGAGAACCCCCCTCGCTGTATCTGAGCCAGGGCCGCCGCTCGCAGTCGATGATGCGTTGTTTGAAGTCGCCTGGCAGTGTCAGGACGTGGAGTCTTTTGTTAGTGATTTTTCTCCTGACACCAGCGCCCCTGCGGTGCGGTCGCCTCGGGCTCCTGGGTTGTCAGGTTACACTTTTATGTGGAGGGATGAAAGGCGACGGCGATAAGAGGAACCTATCCAGTGAGAGCGTCCTATTATATCAAGGAGAGAGCCCTCTCTATATATGTATATATATACTATATATATACTATGTATATATATAGCTGTCACACTAACCCTTACACTGCCGGAAGACATCATCCAGAAATATCATCTCACAATCACACAGGGAGGATGTAGTGCGGGGGGCGGGGCGCATAAATGGGGTCACAAAACACGCTGTATCTAATCCTACATGAGCTGTGTATCTAATCCTATCATCTGTGATACTGTCCGCTGAGCTGTGTATCTAATCCTCTCCTGTGTGATACTGTCTGCTGAGCTGTGTATCTAATCCTATCCTGTGTGATACAGTCATGGTCGGAGTCCCATAGGACAGTGTAGCAAAACTGTGTATCTAATCCTCTCCTGTGTGATACAGTCACAGCCGGTGTCCCATAGAACGGTATAGTAGAGCTGTGTATCTAATCCTCTCCTGTGTGATACAGTCACAGCCGGTGTCCCATAGGACGGTATAGCAGAGCTGTGTATCTAATCCTCTCCTGTGTGATACAGTCACAGCCGGTGTCCCATAGGACGGTATAGCAGAGGTGTGTATCTAAATCCCCCTGTGTGACAGTCACGGCGAGCCCAAGGGTATAGCAGAGCTGTGTATCTAATCCTCTCCTGTGTGATACAGTCAACCCACCAGGCGGTAAGCAGAGCGTGTTCTAACCCCCGTGTGTACAGTCACGGCCGGAGTCCCATAGGACGGTATAGCAGAGCTGTGTATCTAATCCTCTCCTGTGTGATACAGTCGCAATCCCATAGGGCGGTATAGCAGAGCTGTGTATCTAATCCTCTCCTGTGTGATACAGCCGGAGTCCCATAGGACGGTGTAGCAGAGCTGTGTATCTAATCCTCTCCTGTGTGATACAGCTGGATTCCCATAGGACGGTGTAGCAGAGCTGTGTATCTAATCCTCTCCTGTGTGATACAGTCGGAGTCCCATAGGACGGTGTAGCAGAGCTGAGTGTGATCTGGGGGTGACAATGATGTGTTATGTGGGGCACTCAGCACAGGAGCGGCTCTCGTTACTTTGTATCGGTCTCCGCCTTACACTCTATTTCTGATACAATGTTTCATGTTTGTGATCCAGCAGTCAGGAGAGGAGATCTAGAAATATCCGGCAGGACTGCAATGGTTAATGTGACTGTCAGCACCCCCTAGTGGCCACACACAGACATTACCAGACTGTCCTCAACAGGCCGGAGAAAGGGAACCTGCGCTCCATGAACAGGACTAAGCC
The DNA here is from genome assembly GCA_947044405.1 of Leptodactylus fallax. NCBI lineage: Eukaryota > Metazoa > Chordata > Amphibia > Anura > Leptodactylidae > Leptodactylus > Leptodactylus fallax. The sequence continues at coordinate 247,235 of CAMRHE010000903.1, forward strand.
CTGGGACTCCCCCTGGTCCAGTGACTGCAGTGTGATACTCCCCTCCTGTTGTGCTTACACTACTCCTGGTCACCATTCACATTACTTATCAGTCCTGATAGCCCGCCCTCCAGGAATTCTCAGGATATCATACAAAACAAACGATCCTTAGAAGATCTGAGGTAAATCCAACAACACGTGAGAAATGAGGAGTAAGTGGCCCCTTACTGCCTCCATATGAAGTAAGGGGGGAAGTAGCAGACAGCCTGTCCATGCATTGACCACCTCTAGAACAGCAGAAGTTTTGGCAGTTTGCTGGTCCAGAGAATTCAGGCATATGATAACACAATGCCAAGGAGGAAAGACATCAGCAGTGATCTTAGAGAAGCCATTGTTGCTGCCCATCGATATGGGAAGTAAATAATTATCGGCCATTTCCACACAGCTCGATATCCATCAATCTTCAGTGCGAAAGAACAATCACAAGTGAAAACCATTCAAGACCACTGAAAATCTCAGATTATACCAGCTGCAGCATGTCAGGTCTGTGTGTGGATTATACCTGCTGCAGCATGTCAGGTCTGTGTGTGGATTATACCGACTGCAGCACGTCAGGTCTGTGTGTGGATTATACCGACTGCAGCACGTCAGGTCTGTGTGTGGATTATACAGGCTGCGGCACGTCAGGTCTGTGTGTGGATTATACCGACTGCAGCACGTCAGGTCTGTGTGTGGATTATACCGGCTGCAGCATGTCAGGTCTGTGTGTGGATTATACCGACTGCAGCACGTCAGGTCTGTGTGTGGATTATACCGACTGCAGCACGTCAGGTCTGTGTGTGGATTATACCGGCTGCAGCATGTCAGGTCTGTGTGTGGATTATACCGGCTGCAGCATGTCAGGTCTGTGTGTGGATTATACCGGCTGCAGCATGTCAGGTCTGTGTGTGGATTATACAGGCTGCGGCACGTCAGGTCTGTGTGTGAATTATACCGGCTGCGGCACGTCAGGTCTATGTGTGGATTATACCGGCTGCGGCACGTCAGGTCTATGTGTGGATTATACCTTTCCCGTTTTAGGAAAATTAGGATTACCAAAATTATTTATATTTACCAAATGCCAGAATAATCAGAGAGAGAGAATTTTTTTAAGGCATTTTTATTACTTTCTACTTTGTGCTCTGACCAAACTAACATTGAACTGTTTGGCCATAATGACCATCGTTAAGTTTGGAGGAAAAAGTGAGAAGCTTGTAAGCCTGAGAACACCATCCTAACTGTGACATCTATCTATCTATCTATCTATCTATCTATCTATCTATCTATCTATCTATCTCATATCTATCTATCTCATATCTATCTATCTATCTATCTATCTATCTATCTATCTATCTATCTCATATCTATCTATCTCATATCTATCTATCTATCTATCTATCTATCTCATATCTATCTATCTCATATCTATCTATCTATCTATCTATCTATCTCATATCTATCTATCTCATATCTATCTATCTCATATCTATCTATCTATCTATCTATCTATCTATATATCTCATATCTATCTATCTATCTCATATCTATCTATCTATCTATCTATCTCATATCTATCTATCTCATATCTATCTATCTATCTATCTATATATCTCATATCTATCTATCTATCTCATATCTATCTATCTCATATCTATCTATCTATCTATCTATCTATCTATCTCCTATCTATCTATCTATCTCATATCTATCTATCTCATATCTATCTATCTATCTATCTATCTATCTATCTATCTATCTCCTATCTATCTATCTATCTCATATCTATCTATCTCATATCTATCCATCTATCTTATATCTATCTATCTATCTATCTCATATCTATCTATCTATCTCACATCTATCTCATATCTATCTCATATCTATCTATCTCATATCTATCTATCTATCTATCTATCTATCTATCTATATATCTCATATCTATCTATCTATCTATCTCATATCTATCTATCTCATATCTATCTATCTCATATCTATCCATCTATCTTATATCTATCTATCTATCTATCTCATATCTATCTATCTCATATCTATCTATCTATCTCACATCTATCTCATATCTATCTCATATCTATCTATCTCATATCTATCTATCTATCTATCTATCTATCTCATATCTATCTATCTATCTCACATCTATCTCATATCTATCCATCTATCTTATATCTATCTCATATCTATCTATCTATCTCATATCTATCTATCTCATATCTATCTATCTATCTCATATCTATCTATCTCATATCTATCTATCTCATATCTATCTATCTATCTCATATCTATCTATCTCATATCTATCTATCTAACTATCTATCTATCTCATATCTATCTATCTCATATCTATCTATCTATCTCATATCTATCTATCTCATATCTATCTATCTATCTATCTATCTATCTATCTCATATCTATCTATCTATCTATCTCCTATCTATCTCATATCTATCTATCTATCTATCTCATATCTATCTATCTCATATCTATCTCATATCTATCTATCTATCTATCTCATATCTATCTCATATCTATCTATCTATCTCATATCTATCTATCTATCTATCTCATATCTATCTCATATCTATCTATCTATCTATCTCATCTATCTATCTATCTATCTATCTCATATCTATCTATCTCATATCTAGCTATCTCATATCTATCTATATCATATCTATCTATCTATCTATCTATCTATCTCATATCTATCCATCTATCTCATATCTATCTCATATCTATCTATCTCATATCTATCTATTTATCTCATATCTATCTATCTATCTATCTATCTCATCTATCTATCTATCTATCTATCTATCTCATATCTATCTATCTATCTATCTATCTCATATCTATCTATCTCATATCTATCTCATATCTATCTATCTATCGCATATCTATCTCATATCTATCCCATATCTATCTCATGTCTATCTCATATCTATCTCATGTCTATCTATCTCATGTCTATCTATCTCATATCTATCTATCTATCTCATATCTATCTATCTATCTATCTATCTATCTATCTCATATCTATCTATCTATCTCATGTCTGTCTATCTCATGTCTGTCTATCTCTCTCTCTCATGTCTATCTATCTCTCTCATGTCTATCTATCTCTCTCATGTCTATCTATCTATCTATCTATCTATCTATCTATCTCATATCTATCCATATCTATCTATCTATCTATCTACCTAGCTATCTATCTATCTCATATCTATCTCATATCTATCTATCTCATATCTATCTCATATCTATATATCTATCTATCTATCTCATATCTATCTATCTCCTATCTATGTATCTATCTCTCATATCTATCTATCTATCTATCTATCTATCTATCTCATATCTATCTATCTATCTATCTATCTATCTCATATCTATCTATCTATCTCATATCTATCTATCTCATATCTATCTATCTATCTATCTATCTATCTATCTCATATCTATCTATCTCATATCTATCTATCTATCTATCTCATATCTATCTATCTCATATCTATCTATCTATCTATCTCATATCTATCTATCTCATATCTATCTCATGTCTATCTATCTCATGTCTGTCTATCTCTCTCTCTCATATCTATCTCTCTCTCTCATGTCTATCTATCTATCTATCTATCTATCTATCTATCTATCTATCTATCTCATGTCTATCTATCTCATGTCTGTCTATCTCATGTCTGTCTATCTCTCTCTCTCTCTCTCATGTCTATCTATCTATCTATCTATCTATCTCATCTATCTATCTCATATCTATCTCATATCTATCTCATGTCTGTCTATCTCATGTCTGTCTATCTCATGTCTGTCTATCTCTCTCATGTCTATCTCTCTCTCTCATGTCTATCTATTATTATCTATCTATCTATCTATGTCATGTCTATCTATCTATTTATCTATCTATCTCATATCTATCTATCTCATATCTATCTATCTATCTATCTATCTATCTATCTATCTATCTATCTGTGTCATAATGCCATGTTCTATGATTTGGTGATGATTTATTGCTATTCTGGATGTGACATGTTAGACCATTCAGGTGTCAGGGGTCAGCGGTGCCCTGCGGATAGATATGAGGTGTGCTGGTGCTGTAGGGCGCCCCCCAGCAGGCAGTGCTCTGTGGCCTAGTTACATATAGCAGGATATATAGTGTAGTATCTGGGCTAAGCACTGCTTAGTTGTTATGGGCTCGCACCTTTCTAGTCTTACAGTACAGATACATAGACCTTGTGTGCGGAATTATCTATGAGCGGATGATTGTGTGACTGCAGTCACTGTATAGTGTGAGTGCTCCTCTTGTACACCAGGGCCGAGTCTGAGCTCCTCACTACAGGACACCTCAGGGCCGAGCCGCAGATCATTAGCAATGTCTCCTTGTGTGGCTTTAGGCGTTGTTCACATGTTCCTGATATGTCGCAAAAATAAATCAGGCAAGGTGCAAACCAACGAGAATAAGAAAAGGCGCAAATAGATAAAAACTACAACAGAAAAGACTAATAATAGAGCAGAAAGTGGACAATAACCCCCAGTAATGAGCGTGTCGTGTGTGTAATGTTCCGGATAATACTAAAGCTTCCGCTGTGTGTCCGCTCCATTCAGTCTTGCGGGCAGGGGACGAACGGATGAATGAACAGCGGAGAAGATTTTCTACAAGGACAGAATTAATGATATGGGACTGAATGGGAGCCGAGAGAATCGAGAAGCTTCTGTATGGTATGTGTATCTTCAGAGCCCGGCACCCGCTGCGATCAGACAGCCGGGCCTCACGTCACCTTTCATCTCCCCCTCGTCATGTCTGTGTTCTGGCTCTTCCCGCTTTACTCTGTAGAGGGTTATTGGTCTTTTATAGTGCAGATCCCCACGCCATGGACATGGATGAGAAGACGGAGCCCACAACTACAGGCTCCTGGGCCAAGTGCAAGGTCAGCTTGGGCCCCCCGCGCACAACTTCTCCTCACAACAGTCAGCCACGTCTCATCTCTACATTGTAGCAGCATTTACATTTCCCTTTCCTTCTCTATCTGGCCCAGACCGCCATGATGACTTCACAACATGCCTATGTACATCGTTCTCATCCCCCACACTGTAATTGTGCCCCCTTTTTGTGCCGCAGTATCCCTCCTGGACTTTATGCTGCTGACCACCTGCTCCTTTCTGACAGTGGACGGCTGTGGATCATAAATCTTCTTACTCCAGTGTACCAGAGGGCAGGGGTGGAAACTTTACGATGCACAGAGTGCCTGACATGAAAAGAGATCAAAGAAGCCCAGCAGGCCGCGAAAGAGATCAAAGAAGCCCAGCTCATCGCCCCTAGTGTGGCTTAACGGGTGATCTGTGGCCCCCATCTGTGGCCCCCGGCTTACATCTGTGCCCCCCAGCTTACATCTGTGGCCCCGGCTTACATCTGTGGCCCCCGGCTTACATCTGTGCCCCCGGCTCACATCTGTGGCCCCTGGCTTACATCTGTGGCCCCCGGCTTACATCTCTGACCCCCGGCTTACATCTATGGCCCCCGGCTTACATCTCTGACCCCCGGCTTACATCTGTGCCCCCGGCTCACATCTGTGGCCCCTGGCTTACATCTGTGGCCCCCGGCTTACATCTCTGAGCCCCCGGCTTACATTGCCCGGTCCCCCCCCCCCCTCTGTGGCCCCCGGCTTACATCTGTGCCCCCGGCCCACCCGGGCCCCCCCCCCCCCCCCCCCCCTCCCCCCCCCCCCCCCCCCCCCCCCCCCCCCCCATCTGTGGCCCCCGGCTTACATCTGTGGCCCCCATCTCACATCTGTGCCCCCTGGCTTACATCTGTGGCCCCGGCTTACATCTGTCCCGGCCCCTCACATCTGTGGCCCCGGCTTACATCTGTGCCCCCCCCCCCGCCCATCTGTGGCCCCCATCTCACATCTGTGGGCCCTGGCTTACATCTGTGGCCCCCATCTCACATCTGTGGCCCCCGGCTTACATCTGTGCCCCCCACACATCTGTGGCCCCCGGCTTACATCTGTGGCCCCCCCGTCTTACATCTGTGGCCCCCACTCACATCTGTGGCCCCCGGCTTACATCTGTGGCCCCCAGCTCACATCTGTGGCCCCCGGCTTACATCTGTGGCCCCCATCTCACATCTGTGGCCCCCGGCTTACATCTGTGGCCCCCACCGCCCTTACATCTGTGGCCCCCATCTCACATCTGTGGCCCCCATCTCACATCTGTGGCCCCCGGCTTACATCTGTGGCCCCCGGCTACACGTGGCCCCCTTACATCTGTGGCCCCCGGCTTACATCTGTGCTCCCGGCTCACATCTGTGGCCCCCGGCTTACATCTGTGGCCCCCGGCTTACATCTGTGGCCCCCATCTCACATCTGTGGCCCCCGGCTTACATCTGTGGCCCCGGCTTACATCTGTGGCCCCCGGCTTACATCTGTGACCACAGTGGCCCCTCTACTTACACCACCAGTGAGCCTGTATAAAGTTATAGGAAGGCAGAGACCCATGTGGTCTCCAGGGTCACAATAGTCAGCGCAGGCCCCCAGATCACGCTGACCATCCATGTCTCCCACTGATCTGATACTGAAGGCCTATCCTAAGGATGTCGTCCATATCATAATCCTAGAGAAACCCCACAGATTATACACATGATTAAGGACAATGACGTTTCCGATCCGACCAATGGAAATCCTAAAATCTGTCACTTCATCAAACATTTCTTGGCTTTTACCATTGAACACGTGTCCTACAACCCCAGACGTGACGGTGGTCACATGACTGTAGGTTCTGGTCTACGGTGGCAGTTTCTGCACCCATGTGACACTACATGTGCTGGATCCGTCACAGCTCAGTGTCTTTAGTGCCTGTGATGTCTATGATGTGTATCCTTGTTGGCGGTTTAGTCGGCGACCGATCTTCCCGAACCTCTATAAATAACCGCTTTGTTTCCATTTTCCATCTCCTGTGATGTGCAGAGCCTTCAGGTCTCTAAATAACCTCACGGTGTCTGTGACATCTCCAGCAGATGACTCTGCCGTACCTGGTGTCTCCCCCGCTCCTCCAGGAACTCATTACCTGAATCTCTCTGACAAGTCCTCTGCTCCCGGGAATGGTAATGAAGGAGTAGTCAGATTTTCTCTGCCTTGGTGGGACCTGTCTGGAGGGGGAAACGCTGACTATGGCAACCAGAAATCTCCGAGAAGAACCTGGAAATAAAGAATTCATTATAGAACTCAGCTCATGGATCGATAGACCTGGTGCAGTCAGTAAGGTGCCGGGGGTTACAGCCCATGCACTAGGATTGTGGGGCAAATTCTATAGTGCCCCCAATTGGTAAGACAACACACTAAGACTTCTTGGTCCTATAAGAGTGTCCTCTATGTAGGTCCTTATGTAGGGCTTAGCTATAAGTTAATGTATAGGTTAATGTTATTAACCCTGGTGCTCTAAGGGTATTTCAGTACCCATGGTGGACTAGGACAGCGAGGGGGTAATTTCCAGTATCCGGTGGGTGTAGGACAGGACGTTGAAGGGTTTAATGTACAGAGTGTTGGGGGTCTAGAGTAGTGAAGGGGTTGATGTCAGTATACCGTTAGTCTAGGGCAGTGAGAGGGTTTATTTTCGTATCCCCGGCTGTCTGGGACGTGTAGGGTTAGAGGCAGTCTACCACCTCTCCACCATGCGATACACATCGCACCTCTGTCATGTAGGTCACATTTGTGAGGCAGTTGGTGCACTGGGGGCGGGCCTTCAGCCCTGGCTGTACGGTGATGAGTAAGATCATAGCAGTGGAAAGATCAACTCTCTCTGTACAGGAGGACAAGGTAGGGGTCTGAGAGGCAAGGGCAGTGCACCAGGGAGATGAAGGCCCGCCCCCAGTGCACCAACTGCCTCATTTGCATAAGACTTCAAAGCTGTTTTTTCTCCAGATCTATGTGAGACACATGACAGAGGCATGATGTGCACCACTGTGATGTGGTGGTGGTGACAGTGGAATATGGTGGATTGCCTTTAATTTAGGGACCCCTGATGAGAGCAGGGATGAGCCCATGCTGCTGACCTCTAGGCTACTTACCTCTCCTGCATCCTGCTTCGGCCTGGCTGTGACTACCTGTTTACTGCACTAATTCTAGAGATGAGATAGAGAGGACCCTGCAGCTGTGACTGTAGGGCTGCATAGTTCTCCTTATGATCGGGCACAGGTAGTCTGAAGCACTCTGGCTCATTCTATTTAGGTCAAACCTTAGATTTCCAGGCTGGTTTCGACATTGGGTCACATGATTGGAACCAGCACCCAGACCAGTCGACCCTCTTCCCCCATTCTCTTTCATGTTGACAGGTACTTTGGGGGTTTCTTCACTGTTACAATGATCTAGTCTGCCAGCCCCCATGGTAAAGGTCACTAGTGCCAGAGAATACGGGAGAGAAGGGTGGAAGCGGATCTGCTTGGGGGCCAGGGGCTGATTCTGATCACAACCGGCCCTGAAGCATGAGGTTTGGCCCAAAATAGAACGCAGGGGTGAGGAGGTCCATGGACCTTCATGGCTTCGGGTGCCAGTGACATTTGCCACCACTGTGACCCTTACAGCTACACCTCTGTCCTTCTGCTCTAGTTTGGTGCCAGTTCTGTTCTTTACCGTTCTCCCTCCAGTAAGTGCACCCTCGGGGATGTTTGTCCTCAGATTCTCTCCTGTCAATGGGATCCGTCTGACCAGGTTTTGCTGACCATTTCCTGCTTTGCCCATCTGTGCCTAATTATTTTGACCCTTACTGTCCATGTCTGTACCAGATATGTGCCCAGAGGGATAGGGATCACAGACAGGAGCGATCCCATGACATCAGATCCCTGCAGTGCCTGTGACACATGACCCCCGCCGGGGGGGCACAGGCAGGGGGGCCCCCCCGCCGCCCGGACCCCGGCGGGGCCGGGGCCCCAGGGGCCCGGGGGGGGCGGCGGCGCCCCCCCCCCCCCCCCCTGTATCCAGAGGGATCACAGACAGGAGCGATCCCATGACATCAGATCCCTGCAGTGCCTGTGACACATGACCCCCTGTATCCAGAGGGATAGGGATTACAGACAGGAGCGATCCCATGACTACAGATCCCTGCAGTGCCTGTGACACATGACCCCCTGTATCCAGAGGGATCACAGACAGGAGCGATCCCATGACATCAGATCCCTGGAGTGCCTGTGACATGTCTCCTTTTTTTAGAGGGATTAAAGAAGGAGCGATCCCATGACATCAGATCCCTGCAGTGCCTGTGACACATGACCCCCTGTATCCAGAGGGATAGGGATTACAGACAGGAGCGATCCCATGACATCAGATCCCTGCAGTGCCTGTGACACATGACCCCCTGTATCCAGAGGGATCACAGACAGGAGCGATCCCATGACATCAGATCCCTGCAGTGCCTGGACCCAGGGGTGATGCACATGACCCCCTGTATCCAGAGGGATAGGGATTACAGACAGGAGCGATCCCATGACATCAGATCCCTGCAGTGCCTGTGACACATGACCCCCTGTATCCAGAGGGATCACAGACAGGAGCGATCCCATGACATCAGATCCCTGCAGTGCCTGTGACACATGACCCCCGTACCCCGGGGGGAACGGGACAGGGGCCCCCCCCCCGCCCCATCCCCCCGGGCCCCGCCGCCCCCCGCCCCCCCGGGCCCCCGGGGCCACAGAGCAGAGCGATCCCATGACATCAGATCCCTGCAGTGCCTGTGACACATGACCCCCTGTATCCAGGGGAGGGATCACAGACAGGAGCGATCCCATGACATCAGATCCCTGCAGTGCCTGTGACACATGACCCCCTGATCCAGAGGGATCACAGACAGGAGCGATCCCATGACATCAGATCCCTGCAGTGCCTGTGACACATGACCCCCTGTATCCAGAGGGATAGGGATCACAGACAGGAGCGATCCCATGACATCAGATCCCTGCAGTGCCTGTGACACATGACCCCCTGTATCCAGAGGGATCACAGACAGGAGCGATCCCATGACATCAGATCCCTGCAGTGCCTGTGACACATGACCCCCTGTATCCAGAGGGATAGGGATCACAGACAGGAGCGATCCCATGACATCAGATCCCTGCAGTGCCTGGGACACAACCCCCCTGTATCCAGAGGGAAGGGAGGAAAGAAAGGAGCCAACCCAACACAACAGACCTGCAGTGCCTGTGACACACAGCCCCCTGTATCAGAGGGATCACAGACAGGAGCGCCCAGACACAGACCCGCAGGCCGGGCACACCCCGCCAGAGGGATCACAGACAGGAGCGATCCCATGACATCAGATCCCTGCAGTGCCTGTGACACATGACCCCCTGTATCCAGAGGGATCACAAACAGGAGCGATCCCATGACATCAGATCCCTGCAGTGCCTGTGACACATGACCCCCTGTATCCAGAGGGATCACAGACAGGAGCGATCCCATGACATCAGATCCCGCAGTGCCTGTGACACATGACCCCCGAAACCGAGGGGAAAAAAAAAGGGGAGGGACCCCCCCATGACATCAGATCCCTGCAGTGCCTGTGACACATGACCCCCTGTATCCAGAGGGATCACAGACAGGAGCGATCCCATGACATCAGATCCCTGCAGGCCGGACACAACCCCCTGACCAAGGGATCACAGACAGGACGATGACAACATGACACCCCTGTATCCAGAGGGATCACAGACAGGAGCGATCCCATGACATCAGATCCCTGCAGTGCCTGTGACACATGACCCCCTGTATCCAGAGGGATCACAGACAGGAGCGATCCCATGACATCAGATCCCTGCAGTGCCTGTGACACATGAGACCCCCTGTATCCAGAGGGATCACAGACAGGAGCGATCCCATGACATCAGATCCCTGCAGTGCCTGTGACACATGACCCCCTGTATCCAGAGGGATCACAGACAGGAGCGATCCCATGACATCAGATCCCTGCAGTGCCTGTGACACATGACCCCCTGTATCCAGAGGGATCACAGACAGGAGCGATCCCATGACATCAGATCCCTGCAGTGCCTGTGACACATGACCCCCTGTATCCAGGGAGGGATCACAGACAGGAGCGATCCCATGACATCAGATCCCTGCAGTGCCTGTGACACATGACCCCCTGTATCCAGAGGGATCACAGACAGGAGCGATCCCATGACATCAGATCCCTGCAGTGCCTGTGACACATGACCCCCTGTATCCAGAGGGACAGGGAGGGGGGAGAGGCGCGACCCCACGACCCCCGACCCCGCAGTGCCTGTGACACATGACCCCCTGTATCCAGAGGGACCGCGGGGCGCCGATCCCGACACAGATCCCTGCAGTGCCTGTGACACATGACCCCCTGTATCCAGGGGAGGGATCACAGACAGGAGCGATCCCATGACATCAGATCCCTGCAGTGCCTGTGACACATGACTCCTGTATCCAGAGGGATCACAGACAGGAGCGACCCAGACATCAGATCCCGCAGGCCTGTGACAGCCCCCTGTATCGAGAGGGAGGGAAGAGAGGGGGGCGCCATGACATCAGATCCCTGCAGTGACCCTGCGGGGCGGGGACCACAGACCCGCTGACACATGACCCCCTGTATCCAGAGGGATCACAGACAGGAGCGATCCCATGACATCAGATCCCTGCAGTGCCTGTGACACATGACCCCCTGTATCCAGAGGGATCAGGGACACAGACAGGAGCGATCCCATGACATCAGATCCCTGCAGTGCCTGTGACACATGACCCCCTGTATCCAGAGGGATAGGGATCACAGACAGGAGCGATCCCATGACATCAGATCCCTGCAGTGCCTGTGACACATGACCCCCTGTATCCAGAGGGATAGGGATCACAGACAGGAGCGATCCCATGACATCAGATCCCTGCAGTGCCTGTGACACATGACTCCTGTATCCAGAGGGATCACAGACAGGAGCGATCCCATGACATCAGATCCCTGCAATGCCTGTGACACATGACTCCTGTATCCAGAGGGATCACAGACAGGAGCGATCCCATGACATCAGATCCCTGCAGTGCCTGTGACACATGACCCCTGTATCCAGAGGGATCACAGACAGGAGCGATCCCATGACATCAGATTCCTGCAGTGCCTGTGACACATGACCCCCTGTATCCAGAGGGATCACAGACAGGAGCGATCCCATAACATCAGATTCCTGCAGTGCCTGTGACACATGACCCCCTGTATCCAGAGGGATCACAGACAGGAGCGATCCCATGACATCAGATCCCTGCAGTGCCTGTGACACAGACCCCCAAGAAACCACATCAGCACGACCCCCCCTGTATCCAGAGGGATCACAGACAGGAGCGATCCCATGACATCAGATCCCTGCAGTGCCTGTGACACATGACCCCTGTATCCAGAGGGATCACACAGGAGACAGGAGCGATCCCATGACATCAGATCCCTGCAGTGCCTGTGACACATGACCCCCTGTATCCAGAGGGATCACAGACAGGAGCGATCCCATGACATCAGATCCCTGCAGTGCCTGTGACACATGACCCCTGTATCCAGAGGGATCACAGACAGGAGCGATCCCATGACATCAGATCCCTGCAGTGCCTGTGACACATGACCCCCTGTATCCAGGGGAGGGATCACAGACAGGAGCGATCCCATGACATCAGATCCCTGCAGTGCCTGTGACACATGACCCCCTGTATCCAGAGGGATCGCGGACCAGGAGCGATCCCATGACATCAGATCCCTGCAGTGCCTGTGACACATGACCCCCTGTATCCAGAGGGATCAGGGATCACAGACAGGAGCGATCCCATGACATCAGATCCCTGCAGTGCCTGTGACACATGACTCCTGTATCCAGAGGGATCACAGACAGGAGCGATCCCATGACATCAGATCCCTGCAGTGCCTGTGACACATGACCCCCTGTATCCAGAGGGATAGGGATCACAGACAGGAGCGATCCCATGACAACAGATCCCTGCAGTGCCTGTGACACATGACCCCCTGTATCCAGAGGGATCACAGACAGGAGCGATCCCATGACAACAGATCCCTGCAGTGCCTGTGACCTCCTGCACTGTTCTGACACATAAGGGTTAATCTCCCTGTATTATAGTACACATATTACACATTAGTACACTATTATTATTAGTACACATAGTTGTAAGATTTGCTGGTGCTCCTTACATCACGTAGTGTCTCATTATAGAATATTCTGTAGCAGAGCGCGGAGGAGGCGGCAGATTTGGGATTCTCGGATTCTTGGCCTGGCACATCTCTGGGACAGATTAGGTGAGATTATCGCCGCCTGTAATAAACTCTTTATGGTTGGATTTCTTGCTGTTTTCTCAGCCGCTTAGTGTGAGGATTGTAGATGCTGAGTAGTTACACCGCCTTACCAGTACTTACACCAAAGAGTCTGGGACCGCCCACTGTTCTGCTTAGTGTTTGTTAGCCACAAATATTCAAAAATATTAGCAAAATATTCAGATTGTGATCAAACCCTTAGAGTTATAGATGTAGCAGAGCAATCCACCGCAGAGACTCCATCAGTACGGACAGAGGACGCTGGGAAATAATATGTACGTACTGTAGTGTGCTATCACTCCGTGCTTGTAGGTATTATGTACTGTATGGAGGTATTATGTATGTATGTATGTATGTACTATATAGTGGTATTATGTATGTATGTACTATATATACTGGTATTATGTATGTACTGTATGGTAGTATAATGTATGGATTATATGGTGGTATTATGTATGTACTGTATGGTAATATAATGTATGGACTATATGGTGGTATGTATGCACTGTATGGTAATATAATGTATGTACTATATGGTGGTATGTATGTACTGTATTTTAGTATAATGTATGTACTATATGGTGGTATGTATGTACTGTATGGTAATATAATGTATGGACTATACGGTGGTATGTATGCACTGTATGGTAATATAATGTATGTACTATATGGTGGTATGTATGTACTATATGGTGGTATCATGTATATACTGTATTTTAGTATAATGTGTGTACTATATGGTGGTATTATGTATATACTATATGCTGTTATTATGTATGTACTGTAGGGTGGTATTATTTATGTATGTACTATATGGTGTTATGTATATTCTGTATGGTAGTATTATTTATGTACTGTATGGTGGTATTATTTATGTACTGTATGGTGGTATTAATTATGTACTATATGATGTTATTATTTATGTAGTATATGGTGGTATTTATATACTATATGATGATATTTATGTAGTATGCTGGTGGTATTATTTATGTCTTGTATGGTGGTATTATTTCTTTACTATATGTTGGTATTTTTTATATCTTGTATGATGGTATTATTTATGTACTATATGGTGGTATTGTTTATGTCTTGTATGGTGGTATTATTTATGTAGTATATGGTGGTATTATTATATCTTGTATGGCGGTATTTATGTACTATATGGTGGTATTATTTATGTCTTGTAGGGTGGTATTATTTATGTACTATATATTGGTATTATGTATGTCTTGTATAGCGATATTTATGTACTATATATTGGTATTATATATGTCTTGTATGTCGGTATTTATGTAGTATATGGTGGTATTATTCATGTCTTGTATGGTGGTATTATTTATATCTAGTATGGTGGTATTATTTATGTACTATATGTTGATATTATTTATGTCTTGTATGGCGGTATTTATGTACTATATGGTGGTATTATTTTTGTCTTGTATGATGGTATTATTTATGCACTATATGGTGGTATTATTTATGTCTTGTATGGTGGTATTATTTGGACATTTTTGGATATTTTATAGCAGTTTGCAGAATTCTGATGCTCTCTTGTTGCGGTGTGGTATATTTAACCTTTCTTTCTGAGCTATTACCCGTCTGAATAGAACATAAAGGCCCCGCCGGTCTGCGGTCTGGACCTGACTGAGCCGTTGTCACCATAATTGGGCTAAATGATGGGGTACACACCACACTATGCTCTGCATCGGTTCTTACTCCAGTAATAATACATATGTTTTATGAGTCACTTTCATGCCATTTATTTACTTGTGGAAAATCTGTGAATTCTTTCTTATGTTTATAATGGGTTTACGTAAAGGAAAATGATGTTGAAAGGCTGACGAAAGCCGGAACAGAGGCCGGAACGCAGATTATAGAGCAGGACTATTTATAGATGTACAGACGGAGCAAAGCTTAACATGACTGGTAACTCGCTGCAGAGCCATATCTGATCACTGGACACAACAAAAGTCATTGAAGAAGCCAAGTTACAGATCAGTGTGTGAAGGTGAACTCTGCTACATCTGTACCTTATGTCATAGACTACAATGTACCCGCCAACATGCTGAAAAATAGGCAAGGGGCACCGTATACACCATATGTGTGGCACAGTGTCATATCAAATTATTATCATGCCCACAGTGCCCAACTTCTCACACTGCTAGTGACCAGACCATTCTCACATTACTAGTGACCAGACCATTCTCACATTACTAGTGACCGGATCATTCTCACACTACTAGTGATCGGATCATTCTCATACTGCTAGTGACCAGACCATTCTCACTCCTCTAGTGACCGGACCATTCTCACACTGCTGGTGACCAGACCATTCTCACACTACTAGTGACCAGACCATTCTCACACTACTAGTGACCGGACCATTCTCACATTACTAGTGACCAGACCATTCTCACATTACTAGTGACCGGATCATTCTCACACTACTAGTGATCGGATCATTCTCATACTGCTAGTGACCAGACCATTCTCACTCCTCTAGTGACCGGACCATTCTCACACTACTAGTGACCAGAACATTCTCACACTGCTGGTGACCAGACCATTCTCACACTACTAGTGACCAGACCATTCTCACACTACTAGTGATCGGATCATTCTCACACTACTAGTGACCAGACCATTCTCACATTACTAGTGACCGGATCATTCTCACACTGCTGGTGACCAGACCATTCTCACACTACTAGTGACCAGACCATTCTCACACTACTAGTGATCGGATCATTCTCACATTACTAGTGACCAGACCATTCTCACATTACTAGTGACCGGATCATTCTCACATTACTAGTGACCGGATCATTCTCATACTGCTAGTGACCAGACCATTCTCACTCCTCTAGTGACCGGACCATTCTCACACTACTAGTGACCAGACCATTCTCACACTACTAGTGATCAGATCATTCTCATACTGCTAGTGACCAGACCATTCTCACTCCTCTAGTGACCGGACCATTCTCACACTACTAGTGACCAGACCATTCTCACACTACTAGTGACCAGACCATTCTCACACTGCTGGTGACCAGACCATTCTCACACTAACTAGTGACCAGACCATTCTCACTCCTCTAGTGACCGGACCATTCTCACACTGCTGGTGACCAGACCATTCTCATACTGCTAGTGATCGGATCATTCTCATACTGCTAGTGACCGGACCATTCTCACACTACTAGTGACTGGACCATTCTCACACTACTAGTGACCCGACCATTCTCACACCACTAGTGACCGGACAATTCTCACACCGCTGGAGACCGGACCATTCTCACTCTACTAGTGACCAGACAACTCTCACACTACTAGTGACCGGACCATTCTCACATTACTAGTAACCGAACCATTCTCACATTACTAGTAACCGAACCATTCTCACATTACTAGTGACCGGACCATTCTCACATTACTAGTGACCGGACCATTCTCACACCGCTGGAGACCGGACCATTCTCACACCGCTGGAGACCGGACCATTCTCACACCGCTGGAGACCGGACCATTCTCACACCACTGGTGACCGGACCATTCTCACACTACTAGTGATCGGACCATTCTCACACTACTAGTGATCGGACCATTCTCACTCTACTAGTGACCAGACCATTCTCACACTGCTGGTGACCAGACCATTCTCACACTACTAGTGACCGGACCATTCTCACACCGCTGGTGACTGGACCATTCTCACTCTACTAGTGACCAGACCATTCTCACTCTACTAGTGACCAGACAACTCTCACACTACTAGTGACCGGACCATTCTCACATTACTAGTGACCGGACCATTCTCACACCGCTGGTGACCGGACCATTCTCACACCGCTGGTGACTGGACCATTCTCACACCGCTGGTGACCGGACCATTCTCACTCTACTAGTGACCGGACCATTCTCACTCTACTAGTGACCAGACAACTCTCACACTATTAGTGACCGGACCATTCTCACATTACTAGTGACCGGACCATTCTCACACCGTTGGTGACCGGACCATTCTCACACTACTGGTCACCGGTCGGACCATTCTCACACTACTAATGACTGGACCATTATCACACTATTGGAGATCAAAATCACATTATAAAGATGAGATTTACTTGTGATAATACACGACTGTCTCTCCACTGATACAGACATCCTACCATGGGACATGGAGCACACGAGGTTCTTGGTCACTCTTATTATTATTCCATCCTGAATCTGTATAATTTACCTTTTGGCAATGTTTCGGCAGAAGGCATTTGTAATACTTGTGTTGTGTCTGTGCGGAGTTCTGCTCCGCCTGATCTGTGATTAGACTGAGAATTCTCCTACAAGCTGCTGCTTTTAATTACATAAGATTCGGAGGTGCGACAGGAACACTGGCCCATTATGTCTCAGATGTTTACCAAGGGCCTCATGGGATCCCCAGACACCAGGCGCAAAATATAATTACACAGCAAGCCAAGGGAAGAGAAATGTAATGAACGTCTTCTCCACCGCGCTCTCATCTGGAGATGTTATATACGGAATCTAAATGGGCAGTTTGGGATTCTGGATCAGAGAACACTTACATTGTGTCTGGATGTATCACTGGCCAGTAGGCTTGGGGGACTGGAATGACCCTTATCCCTCTTCAGAAGTTCCCAGTTCACCAGATACATGTAGACTGGGGCCACACGTGGTGTAGTAGCACATGTAGACTGGAGCCACACGTGGTGTAGTAGCACATGTAGACTGGAGCCACACGTGGTGTAGTAGCACATGTAGACTGGAGCCACATGTTGTGTAGTAGTACATGTAGACTGGAGCCACACGTGGTGTAGTAGCACATGTAGACTGGGGCCACACGTGGTGTAGTAGCACATGTAGACTGGAGCCACATGTTGTGTAGTAGTACATGTAGACTGGAGCCACACGTGGTGTAGTAGCACATGTAGACTGGAGCCATACGTGGTGTAGTAGTACATGTAGACTGGAGCAACATGTGGTGCAGTAGTACATGTAGACTGGAGCCACACGTGGTGTAGTAGCACATGTAGACTGGAGCCACATGTGGTGTAGTAGTACATGTAGACTGGAGCCACATGTTGTGTAGTAGTACATGTAGACTGGAGCCACACGTGGTGTAGTAGCACATGTAGACTGGGGCCACACGTGGTGTAGTAGCACATGTAGACTGAGGCCACACGTGGTGTAGTAGTACATGTAGACTGGAGCCACATGTTGTGTAGTAGCACATGTAGACTGGAGCCACATGTTGTGTAGTAGCACATGTAGACTGCAGCCACACGTGGTGTAGTAGTACATGTAGACTGGAGCCACACGTGGTGTAGTAGCACATGTAGACTGGGCCCACACGTGGTGTAGTAGCACATGTAGACTGAGGCTACACGTGGTGTAGTAGTACATGTAGACTGGAGCCACATGTTGTGTAGTAGCGCATGTAGACTGGAGCCACATGTTGTGTAGTAGCACATGTAGACTGGAGCCACACGTGGTGTAGTAGCACATGTAGACTGGGGCCACACGTGGTGTAGTAGCACATGTAGACTGAGGCCACACGTGGTGTAGTAGTACATGTAGACTGGAGCCACATGTTGTGTAGTAGCACATGTAGACTGGGGCCACATGTTGTGTAATAGCACATGTAGACTGGGGCCACACGTGGTGTAGTAGTACATGTAGACTGGAGCCACACGTGGTGTAGTAGCACATGTAGACTGGGGCCACACGTGGTGTAGTAGCACATGTAGACTGGGGCCACACGTGGTGTAGTAGCACATGTAGACTGGAGCCACATGTTGTGTAGTAGCACATGTAGACTGGAGCCACATGTTGTGTAGTAGCACATGTAGACTGCAGCCACACATGGTGTAGTAGTACATGTAGACTGGAGCCACACGTGGTGTAGTAGCACATGTAGACTGGGGCCACACGTGGTGTAGTAGCACATGTAGACTGGGGCTACACGTGGTGTAGTAGCACATGTAGACTGGAGCCACATGTTGTGTAGTAGCGCATGTAGACTGGGGCCACATGTTGTGTAGTAGCACATGTAGACTGGAGCCACACGTGGTGTAGTAGCACATGTAGACTGGGGCCACACGTGGTGTAGTAGCACATGTAGACTGAGGCCACACGTGGTGTAGTAGTACATGTAGACTGGAGCCACATGTTGTGTAGTAGCACATGTAGACTGGGGCCACATGTTGTGTAATAGCACATGTAGACTGGGGCCACACGGGTGTAGTAGACATGTAGACTGGAGCCACACGTGGTGTAGTAGCACATGTAGACTGGGGCCACACGTGGTGTAGTAGCACATGTAGACTGGGGCCACACGTGGTGTAGTAGCACATGTAGACTGGGGCCACATGTTGTGTAGTAGCACATGTAGACTGGAGCCACATGTTGTGTAGTAGCACATGTAGACTGCAGCCACACGTGGTGTAGTAGTACATGTAGACTGGAGCCACACGTGGTGTAGTAGCACATGTAGACTGGGGCCACACGTGGTGTAGTAGCACATGTAGACTGGGGCCACACGTGGTGTAGTAGCACATGTAGACTGGAGCCACACGTGGTGTAGTAGCACATGTAGACTGGGGCCACATGTTGTGTAGTAGCACATGTAGACTGGAGCCACATGTTGTGTAGTAGCACATGTAGACTGGAGCCACATGTTGTGTAGTAGCACATGTAGACTGGGGCCACATGTTGTGTAGTAGCACATGTAGACTGGGGCCACACGTGGTGTAGTAGCACATGTAGACTGGAGCCACATGTTGTGTAGTAGCACATGTAGACTGGAGCCACATGTTGTGTAGTAGCACATGTAGACTGGGGCCACACGTGGTGTAGTAGCACATGTAGACTGGGGCCACACGTGGTGTAGTAGTACATGTAGACTGGGGCCACACGTGGTGTAGTAGCACATGTAGACTGGAGCCACACGTTGTGTAGTAGCACATGTAGACTGGGGCCACACGTGGTGTAGTAGTACATGTAAACTGGAGCCACATGTTGTGTAGTAGCACATGTAGACTGGGGCCACATGTTGTGTAGTAGTACATGTAGACTGGAGCCACATGTTGTGTAGTAGCACATGTAGACTGGGGCCACACGTGGTGTAGTAGCACATGTAGACTGGGGCCACATGTTGTGTAGTAGTACATGTAGACTGGGGCCACACGTTGTGTAGTAGCACATGTAGACTGGGGCCACATGTTGTGTAGTAGTACATGTAGACTGGAGCCACATGTTGTGTAGTAGCACATGTAGACTGGGGCCACACGTTGTGTAGTAGCACATGTAGACTGGGGCCACATGTTGTGTAGTAGTACATGTAGACTGGAGCCACATGTTGTGTAGTAGCACATGTAGACTGGGGCCACATGTTTTGTAGTAGTACATGTAGACTGGGGCCACACGTGGTGTAGTAGCACATGTAGACTGGGGCCACATGTTGTGTAGTAGTACATGTAGACTGGGGCCACACGTTGTGTAGTAGCACATGTAGACTGGGGCCACATGTTGTGTAGTAGTACATGTAGACTGGAGCCACATGTTGTGTAGTAGCACATGTAGACTGGGGCCACACGTTGTGTAGTAGCACATGTAGACTGGGGCCACATGTTGTGTAGTAGTACATGTAGACTGGAGCCACACGTGGTGTAGTAGTACATGTAGACTGGAGCCACACGTGGTGTAGTAGCACATGTAGACTGGAGCCACATGTTGTGTAGTAGCACATGTAGACTGAGGCCACACGTGGTGTAGTAGTACATGTAGACTGGGGCCACACGTTGTGTAGTAGCACATGTAGACTGCAGCCACACGTGGTGTAGTAGCACATGTAGACTGGGGCCACACGTGGTGTAGTAGCACATGTAGACTGAGGCCACACGTGGTGTAGTAGTACATGTAGACTGGAGCCACATGTTGTGTAGTAGCACATGTAGACTGGAGCCACATGTTGTGTAGTAGCACATGTAGACTGGAGCCACATGTTGTGTAGTAGCACATGTAGACTGGGGCCACACGTTGTGTAGTAGCACATGTAGACTGGAGCCACACGTGGTGTAGTAGCACATGTAGACTGGAGCCACATGTTGTGTAGTAGTACATGTAGACTGGAGCCACACGTGGTGTAGTAGCACATGTAGACTGGGGCCACACGTGGTGTAGTAGCACATGTAGACTGGGGCCACACGTGGTGTAGTAGCACATGTAGACTGGGGCCACACGTGGTGTAGTAGCACATGTAGACTGGGGCCACATGTTGTGTAGTAGTACATGTAGACTGGGGCCACACGTGGTGTAGTAGTACATGTAGACTGGAGCCACATGTTGTGTAGTAGCACATGTAGACTGGGGCCACATGTTGTGTAGTAGTACATGTAGACTGGAGCCACATGTTGTGTAGTAGCACATGTAGACTGGGGCCACACGTTGTGTAGTAGCACATGTAGACTGGGGCCACATGTTGTGTAGTAGTACATGTAGACTGGAGCCACACGTGGTGTAGTAGTACATGTAGACTGGAGCCACACGTGGTGTAGTAGCACATGTAGACTGGAGCCACACGTGGTGTAGTAGCACATGTAGACTGGAGCCACATGTTGTGTAGTAGCACATGTAGACTGGAGCCACACGTGGTGTAGTAGCACATGTAGACTGGAGCCACATGTTGTGTAGTAGCACATGTAGACTGAGGCCACACGTGGTGTAGTAGTACATGTAGACTGGGGCCACACGTTGTGTAGTAGCACATGTAGACTGCAGCCACACGTGGTGTAGTAGCACATGTAGACTGGGGCCACACGTGGTGTAGTAGCACATGTAGACTGGGGCCACACCTGGTGTAGTAGCACATGTAGACTGAGGCCACACGTGGTGTAGTAGTACATGTAGACTGGAGCCACATGTTGTGTAGTAGCACATGTAGACTGGAGCCACATGTTGTGTAGTAGCACATGTAGACTGGGGCCACACGTTGTGTAGTAGCACATGTAGACTGGAGCCACACGTGGTGTAGTAGCACATGTAGACTGGAGCCACATGTTGTGTAGTAGTACATGTAGACTGGAGCCACACGTGGTGTAGTAGCACATGTAGACTGGGGCCACACGTGGTGTAGTAGCACATGTAGACTGGGGCCACACGTGGTGTAGTAGCACATGTAGACTGGGGCCACACGTGGTGTAGTAGCACATGTAGACTGGGGCCACATGTTGTGTAGTAGTACATGTAGACTGGGGCCACACGTGGTGTAGTAGTACATGTAGACTGGGGCCACATGTTGTGTAGTAGTACATGTAGACTGGAGCCACATGTTGTGTAGTAGCACATGTAGACTGGGGCCACACGTTGTGTAGTAGCACATGTAGACTGGGGCCACATGTTGTGTAGTAGTACATGTAGACTGGAGCCACATGTTGTGTAGTAGCACATGTAGACTGGAGCCACACGTGGTGTAGTAGCACATGTCGACTGGGGCCACACGTGGTGTAGTAGCACATGTAGACTGGAGCCACACGTGGTGTAGTAGCACATGAGACTGGGGCCACACGTGGTGTAGTAGCACATGTAGACTGGAGCCACACGTGGTGTAGTAGCACATGTAGACTGGAGCCACATGTTTTGTAGTAGCACATGTAGACTGGAGCCACACGTGGTGTAGTAGCACATGTAGACTGGGGCCACACGTGGTGTAGTAGCACATGTAGACTGGAGCCACACGTTGTGTAGTAGTACATGTAGACTGGGGCCACACGTGGTGTAGTAGCACATGTAGACTGGGGCCACATGTTGTGTAGTAGTACATGTAGACTGGGGCCACACGTGGTGTAGTAGCACATGTAGACTGGAGCCACACGTTGTGTAGTAGTACATGTAGACTGGGGCCACACGTGGTGTAGTAGCACATGTAGACTGGAGCCACACGTGGTGTAGTAGCACATGTAGACTGGAGCCACATGTTTTGTAGTAGCACATGTAGACTGGAGCCACACGTGGTGTAGTAGCACATGTAGACTGGGGCCACACGTGGTGTAGTAGCACATGTAGACTGGAGCCACACGTTGTGTAGTAGTACATGTAGACTGGGGCCACACGTGGTGTAGTAGCACATGTAGACTGGGGCCACATGTTGTGTAGTAGTACATGTAGACTGGGGCCACACGTGGTGTAGTAGCACATGTAGACTGGAGCCACACGTTGTGTAGTAGTACATGTAGACTGGGGCCACACGTGGTGTAGTAGCACATGTAGACTGGAGCCACATGTTTTGTAGTAGTACATGTAGACTGGAGCCACATGTTGTGTAATAGCACATGTAGACTGGAGCCACACGTGGTAGCTGGGTAGCTGCTAACCAGGGCTGTGGAGTTGTCAGGAGACCAAACCACCGACTCCTGCTCCGACTCCCTAATAAATGGCTGACAGCCATGGTCAGACAGACTCAGCAAAGCTCCTCAAATTCACAAACATTTTAGTGATTGAATTCCTATGATAGTAAATTTGCAGCAAAGTATGGGGCAGGTTTAGTAAGACTGGTGTGATGTATGCCAGTCCTAACAAAGGCCCTGACAGGCGCAGTGAAAAAACTTTTTGAAACTTTTCAAAATGAAATCAAACTAACCCAAAGGTTGAAAAGCCGCCTGATGGGGGTAAAACCCGGGTGAAAACAGATTTACTGCAGGTGGGTCCATATAGGGAAATTTGGAGCAGAATTTAGAAACGGAATTTGCTTCAAAATCTTCTCCAAAAACTCTCCCTGTGGATCCTGCGGCAGAAAGTCGAGGCTGAGCTTTGGTTTCTGGTGTGGATATGCATGCATGGTTCTCCTCATACTATGGGCTGGTCTGGAGGAGGGCACACACTGCAGGCTGGTCAGCGGGAGGGCACACACTGCGGGCTGGTCAGCAGGAGGGCACACACTACGGACTGGTCAGCAGGATGGCACACGCTACGGGCTGGTCAGCAGGAGGGCATATACTACAGGCTGGTCAGCAGGATGGCACACACTATGGACTGGTCAGCAGGATGGCACACACTACGGGTTGGTCAGCAGGAGGGCACATACTACGGGTTGGTCAGCAGGAGGGCACACACTACGGGTTGGTCAGCGGGAGGGCACACACTGCGGACTGGTCAGCAGGAGGGCACACACTACGGACTGGTCAGCAGGATGGCACACACTACGGGTTGGTCAGCAGGAGGGCACACATTACGGACTGGTTAGCAGGAGGTCACATACTATGGGCTGGTCAGCAGGAGGTCACATACTATGGGCTGGAAAGCAGGAGGGCACATACTACAGGCTGGTCAGAAGTAGGGCACACACTACTGAATGGTCAGCAGGAGGGCAAACACTATGGGCTGGTCAGTAGGAGGGCTCATCCTACGGACTGGTCAGCAGGAGGGCTCACACTATGGGCTGGTCAGCAGGAGGGCACATACTATGGGCTGGTCAGCAGGAGGGCACACACTATGGAGTGGTCAGCAGGATGGCACACACTACGGACTGGTCAGCAGGAGGTCACATACTACGGGCTGGTCAGCAGGAGGGAAAATACTACAGGCTGGTCAGCAGGAGGGCACACACTACGGACTGGTCAGCAGTAGGGAACACACTACTGTCTGGTCAGCAGGAGGGCAAACACTACGGGCTGGTCAGCAGGAGGGCACACACTACAGTCTGGTCAGCAGGAGGGCACACACTACGGGCTGGTCAGCAGGAAGCCACACACTACAGCTGGTCAGCAGGAGGGCACACACTATGGACTGGTCAGCAGGAGGCCACACACTTCAGGCTCTGCAATGATTCTGCCATGGACACTATGGCAAGATCATGCAGGACGCTCCTTTTTTCAGTGCACTAGGACTGAGAGGATTTTGGGGTGGAAGACCACCTTAGATTCCTCTCCAAATTCCTCCACACAGTGTAAAAGTGACCAGGATTCTGTGGAGGACTTCTGTTTCAAATTCCTCTCTTTCCACCCCTCTGACTTTCTGTGGCTTTCAATACAGGGTGTATACAGTATATGTGATATATTAGTCACAGTCCGGTTATTGCTGGGTATATTATTATACTACAGGGTGTATATAGGTGATATATTAGTCACAGACTGGTTATAGCTGGGTATATTATTATACAATAGGGTGTATATAGATGATATATTAGTCACAGACTGGTTATCGCTGGGTATATTATTATACTACAGGGTGTATATAGGTGATATATTAGTCACAGACCGGTTATAGCTGGGTATCAAACAACCAGGCTTGACTACAGTCAAACTCCTTAATACAAATGATCAGATCTCTGCTCCTTAAATCCCTCCTGAACCATCATCAGTCTATTCCCTACATTAACAAGAATTCTTACCATTCTGTCGTAGTCCCGGACGAGCCCCCAAACCATGGGAGGGATAAATCATGTCTGGGCTGTAATCAGACTCCGAATTCTCTGCTGCTTGCCCATGTTTGTAATATAGGCCACCTGACAGAATGTGGGGCCCATCTGACCGTGCACACATATGGAGGAGTAAATTGCAGAAAGTCATGATGGTGCATTAATATGTACGGGAATTGGATATTGGGGAATGAGCTGTGAGTCTCGCAGATGCTTCGTCTTCTCTGTTGCCAGGCTCCATGGCTGCAATCTCATTTTAATCAAAGCCTGGGCTTCTTGATTAAACAGAATACAGGAGGTCAGGCCGCTTATGTTTGTGTTGTCTGCCTCTATTAGAAGTATACAGAGCCCTAAATCCATCCCGGCGTCCTCATAGCGGGTGATTAACTCCTTCATGTGAATGCAGATACAGCTGAGGAGACTCGGAGTACAGGCACATACCAGCTCCATCCTCTGCTCCTCTATCACTAGCAAGTAACTTGGATGACATTCAGGATTCTGGAAAAGCTGGGAAAAAAAAGCTTCTAAATCCATAATAAAGAGATGAACATATAGATATATACTGTATATTAACATATACACTTTAACAAACCTTCTGTAAAGGATTGTCCAGCCCCAAATTAATTTGTCATGCTGATGACCTATCCAAGGGACAGGTCCTCAGTCTGTGATCTATGGGGGTCTGACACCTGGACCCCCATCCCCACACACACACACATCAGCTTTTCCGGCAGCTTCTGTGTACTAGAACCTGCTAGTGGATGGAAGTGCGTGCAGCATCGCTACAATCCAGAGCAGTGGCCGGGGCTGCAGCATCATACAATTCAGGTAACAAGAGCAGCGCTCCGCTGAGCGGTGGACGGGGCTGCAGCACTTCTCCTAGTACATGAATAGGATCGATACTGCATGTACTCCACAACAGCTGACCTGTGCGGGGTCCAGGCGTTAGTTTGGGGCCAGAAAACATCTTTAAGACCTCACATACAAAGTGTATATGGTTCTATGTGATCTCAGGAGTCAAAATACAGCAGCCTGCACAAAGATTTTGGTCTGTTCCATCAGGGGCCTTATGGTGATCTTGTACAGAGCAGTATATAGGATACATGGGGAGGTCACAGATGTCTAGTACACAGTCACATTGAACCTGTCTTTGCTTGATATCTTAGCCCCATAGTCGGGTCCCCTGAATTATCTCCATATTGCACCCGTATTGCTTACATTTGGTGCGGGTATCTAATGAAGGCTGCTAGGCTAAAGCAAAGTCATGGAGTCCCTCACACCTGTGTCATTTATTTAGTGGGTCCATGCTATGTAATGTCTCCTACATGGGATGTTGAGGAATGGGTAGGAATTCTGACAGTGCTGCTCGGATATCTCTCTGAATTATAACCATTATTTGGCTTCTTCAGGGCCTTGGCTATACTGATGTCTATGGGAGGTATATAGAGTATACGTGACCCCAGACTGCACTGTTTTCTATGGAAGGTACAGTAGATACAGAGTGGCCACAGGTGGCACTATTGTCTATGACAGACTGATACAATATGACTAATAGTAGCCACAGACTGTGGGAGGCATAAACACTAATAGTGACCACAGGCTATACTGCTGTCTATGAGAGGTAGATACAGTAAAAGTGGCCACAGACTACACGGCTGTGAATGGTAGACACATATAGTGTGACAACAAGCTGGGACACAGAAACACTAATAGTGACCACCGGCTGAACTGCTGTCTATGAGAGGTAGATACAGTAAAAGTGGCCACAGACTACACGGCTGTGAATGGTAGACACATATAGTGTGACAACAAGCTGGGACACAGAAACACTAATAGTGACCACCGGCTGAACTGATGTATCGGGGACAGAAACCCTAACAGTGATTAAAGGCACAAGCGCTGGCATTGACTACAGGCTGCACTGTTGTATATGAGAAGATTCTTTCTGACTTAATACCTATATCCAGACATAGGCCAGAGTGAAATAGAATGCAATAGACTATCATCCTGCATCTAATTGTCATCTGACCCTGTATACCATCTGTAATCCACAGGTATGTGTCCTCCACCCGGAACTATATACTGATCCTACCCCTCCATACAAATCTACATCTACTGCTGTGTTAAATATCTCTATCTATCTGCTGTTTCCACACCCCCTATTCACACCTGATACACATGAAACAAATGTATTACCAGTTAGTATAAATTTGCAGCCAGTGGTCAGCGCAGTTCCAAGTGTATAGACCAGACTTAGGCTAGAAGGGAACAGAAGGTAACAAGCCACTAAAAGGACACTTAGTGATAAACTACAGAAATGCTTCTCACTATAATCACTGTTGTTCTTCCCATACTTGTAAAAACCACTTTTCCACCCCAAACCAGCCATGTCACTAAGAATATCTTTATCTCTCCATCTATTCTACCCCACCATCTGACCTTCTCTGCACAGCTACTCACACACCTACAAGCCCCAGACACACACAACCTCCCCGCACTCTCTCCTCCTTACACCTGCTATCCCTCTCCCTGCTACTCCTCACTTCTGGGGACACATCTCCTAATCCTGGACCACCCCAGCACTTCCCTGCTGTAGGATCTTTACACACAACTGGCATCAGCGCACGGAACCCCCTAAATCTTACAACTATCCTACCAGCTCCTGCCCATCCCTACACCCTCTCCGGTGCACTATGGAACGCTCGCTCTGTAAGCAACAACTTGACTACATCCACGACCTCTTCTTTTCTCATAAATTATCATTTCTAGGTCTCACAGAAACGTGGCTGACACCCTCAGACACCTCCTCCCCTGCTGCCCTCTCCTATGGAGGTCTGCAACTCTCACACACTCCCCACCGCAACAATAAAGCCGGCGGTGGCGTAGGCGTACTCCTGTCTGACAACGGCTCCTTTGCCCCAATCCAACCGCTACCTGCTCTCACCCTCCCCTCCTTTGACTCTGTTCGCATTTACTCGCCCTCCAACCTCCAACTGGCCGTCATATATCGACCGCCAGGACCTACTGCTGCCTTTATCGACCACTTCACCACCTGGCTAATGCACTTACTATCCACTGACACCCCCACCATCATCATGGGTGATTTAAACATCCCCATTAACACATCCCACCCACCCACCCCCAGTCTCCTGTCCCTCACTACCTCCTTTGGTCTCTCTCAATGTTCCTCCTCTGCCACCCACACAAAGGGGCACAGGCTGGACCTCATATTCACCCACCTCTGCTCTCTATCCAACCTCTCTAACTCTCCGTCTACACTCTTCGATCACAACCTGCTGACATTCTCAGCCCTCTCCTCTGTAATAGACCCCCCAACCCCTAAACCAGCACGTCCCCACAGAAACCTTAATCGCCTTGACATCCGCACGCTGTCAGACTCTCTCCTACCGCTCGCTGACATATCCTCACTCCAGGACGCAGATACCGCCACTGACTTCTACAATACCACCATTACTTCAGCCCTTGACTCTGTGGCCCCTCTCGCTAACACCAGAACCCGGCCGATCAATAGGCAGCCCTGGCACACTAACCTGACTAAAAAACTGAGACGTGCCTCACGGGTTGCAGAACGCCTCTGGAAGAAAAGCCACTCCCAGGAGGACTTCCTTAGGTATAAAGAGGCAGTTCTCACATTCAAGAACGCACTCACCTCTGCAAAGCAGGTCTACTTCTCCGCACTCATATCTGCCCTATCCCGCAACCCCAAACAGCTATTCACTACCTTCACCTCCCTTCTCCGTCCTCCTGCGCCCCCTCCGACATTACTTATCACAGCTGATGACTTTGCCTCTTATTTCAAAAGCAAAATTGACACCATCAGAGACAGTCTCACCCTACACCCCTAACAACCACTCTATCCAACTGTCCTGTGCTCTTCATCTTTAACCTGTTTCTCCACCATCACTGATGTAAAGCTCTCCACCCTAATCTCTAAATCCCACCTCACCTCCTGTGCACTCAACCCAATCCAGTCACATCTCATCCCAAAACTCTCTGAAGTCATTACTCCTGCCCTAACCCATCTCTTCAAACTATCCCTAACCAATGGATCCTTCCCTTCTGCCTTCAAACATGCTACAGTCACACCTGTACTTAAGAAACCCTCCCTGGACCCGTCCTCTCCAGCCAACTATCTCCCCATCTCACTGCTCCCGTACACATCTAAACTGCTGGAGCAACATGTCCACTCCGAACTGTCCTCCTATCTCTCGTCCAATGTGCTCTGTGACAGACTACAGTCAGGCTTCAGACCCCATCACTCCACAGAAACTGCCCTAACCAAGGTCACTAATGACCTTCTAACTGCCAAAGCCAAACGTCACTATTCTGTCCTCCTCCTCCTCGACCTCTCCTCTGTCCTCGACCTCTTCTCTGCCTTTGACATAGTCGACCATTCCCTCCTGCTAGAAACGCTTTCATCCCTTGGCATCTCAGACCTGGCCCTTTCCTGGATCTCCTCATACCTCACCAACCGTACATTCAGCGTCTCCCACTCGCACACCACCTCCCCGCCACGCCATCTTTCTGTAGGTGTCCCCCAAGGCTCCATCCTAGGACCCCTCCTGTTCTCCATCTACACCCTCGGCCTTTGTCAACTCATAGAATCCCATGGTTTCCATTACCATTGCTATGCTGACGACACCCAAATATATATCTCTGGACCAGACATTACCTCCCTGTTGTCCAGAGTCCCAGAATGTCTAGCAGCCGTAGCCTCCTTTCTCTCCTCCCGCTTTCTCAAACTCAACATGGAGAAAATGGAGTTCATAATCTTCACCCCTCCACGCACGACCCCCTTACCTGACCCATCTATCAAAATTAATGGAACCACTCTCACCCCAGTCCCACAGGCCCGCTGCCTTGGGATAACCTTAGACTCTGACCTATCCTTCAAGTCGCATATTCAAACCCTCAACACCTCCTGCCGCCTCCAACTCAAGAACATCCACCGAATCCACTCCTTCCTCATCCCTGAAACTACAAAGATGCTAGTCCACGCCCTCATAAGCTCCTGCCTAGACTACTGTAACACCCTTCTCCATGGCCTCCCAGCTAACACTCTCGCCCCTCCAGTCCACCTTATACTGTGCTGCTCGCCTAATACACCTCTTCCCCCCATTCTTCATCGGCCGCCCCCTCTGCCAATCCCTTCACTGGCTACCCATCGCCCAGCGAATAGAGTTCAAATTACTAATGCTGACATACAAAGCCATCCACAGCCTGTCCCCTCCATATATCTCTGACCTAATCTCCCACTACCTGCCCGCACGTAACCTCCGATCCTCCAAAGACCTCCTACTCCGCTCTGCTCTTATCCGCTCCTCACACAACCGTCTCCAAGACTTCTCCCGGGCATCCCCCATACTCTGGAACTTATTACTAAGACACATAAGACTGACCCCCACAGTCACAAGCTTCAAGAAGGCCCTGAAGACTCACCTATTCAGGAAGGCCTACAACCTCCAATAACACTACTGTCACCACACCGCCATCTGTACAGCCACCAATAACACTACTGTCACCACACCGCCATCTGTACAACCTCCAATAACACTACTGTCACCACACCGCCATCTGTACAACCTCCAATAACACTACTGTCACCACACCGCCATCTGTACAACCCCCAATAACACTACTGTCACCACACCGCCACCTGTACAACCTCCAATAACACTACTGTCACCAGACCGCCATCTCTACAACCCCCAATAACACTACTGTCACCACACCACCATCTGTACAACCACCAATAACACTACTGTCACCACACCGCCATCTGTACAACCTCCAATAACACTACTGTCACCACACCGCCATCTGTACAACCTCCAATAACACTACTGTCACCACACCGCCATCTGTACAGCCCCCAATAACACTACTGTCACCACACCGCCATCTGTACAGCCCCCAATAACACTACTGTCACCACACCGCCATCTGTACAACCCCCAATAACACTACTGTCACCACACCGCCATCTGTACAATCTCCAATAACACTACTGTCACCACACTGCCATCTGTACAACCCCCAATAACACTACTGTCACCGCCATCTGTACAACCTCCAATAACACTACTGTCACCACACCGCCATCTGTACAGCCTCCATAACACTACTGTCACCACACCGCCATCTGTACAACCTCCAATAACACTACTGTCACCACACCGCCATCTGTACAGCCTCCAATAACACTACTGTCACCGCACCGCCATCTGTACAGCCTCCAATAACACTACTGTCACCACACCGCCATCTGTACAACCTCCAATAACACTACTGTCACCACACCGCCATCTGTACAGCCCCCAATAACACTACTGTCACCACACCGCCATCTGTACAGCCCCCAATAACACTACTGTCACCGCCATCTGTACAACCTCCAATAACACTACTGTCACCACACCGCCATCTGTACAACCTCCAATAACACTACTGTCACCACACCGCCATCTGTACAGCCACCAATAACACTACTGTCACCACACCGCCATCTGTACAACCTCCAATAACACTACTGTCACCACACCGCCATCTGTACAACCTCCAATAACACTACTGTCACCACATCGCCATCTGTACAACCCCCAATAACACTACTGTCACCACACCGCCATCTGTACAGCCTCTCCCCCACCTTCTGTCTCTATCCCTCTTCCCTCATAGATTGTAAGCCCCTGCGGGCAGGGCCCTCTATCCCGCTGTGCCAGTGAGCACTGCTAGTATTATCTGTTTTGTATATCTTGTGCCTTGTATGTAAGTCCGCAAATGTAAAGCACCATGGAATTAATATAATAAT
Source organism: Leptodactylus fallax (assembly GCA_947044405.1). Lineage (NCBI taxonomy): Eukaryota > Metazoa > Chordata > Amphibia > Anura > Leptodactylidae > Leptodactylus > Leptodactylus fallax. The sequence continues at coordinate 279,854 of CAMRHE010000903.1, forward strand.
GTACAGCACCATGGAATTAATATAATAATGTACAGAGCACCATGGGATTAATATAATAATGTACAGAGCACCATGGGATTAATATAATAATGTACAGAGCACCATGGAATTAATATAATAATGTACAGAGCACCATGGAATTAATATAATAATGTACAGCACATGGAATTAATATAATAATGTACAGCACATGGAATTACTATACTAATATACAGCACCATGGGATTAATATAATAATGTACAGAACACCATGGAAATAATATAATAATGTACAGCACATGGGATTAATATAATAATGTACAGAGCACCATGGAATTAATATAATAATGTACAGAGCACCATGGGATTAATATAATAATGTACAGCACCATGGCATTAATATAATAATGTACAGAGCACCATGGGATTATTATAATAATGTACAGAGCACCATGTAATTAATATAATAATGTACAGAGCACCATGGGATTAATATAATAATGTACAGCACCATGGGATTAATATAATAATGTACAGAGCACCATGGGATTAATATAATAATGTACAGCACATGGGATTAATATAATAATGTACAGAGCACCATGGGATTAATATAATAATGTAAAGCACCATGGGATTAATATAATAATGTACAGCACCATGGGATTAATATCATAATATACAGCACCATGGAATTAATATAATAATGTACAGAGCACCATGGAATTAATATAATAATATACAGCACCATGGAATTAATATAATAATATACAGAACCATGGAATTAATCTAATAATGTACAGCACCATGGGATTAATATAATAATGTACAGAGCACCATGGGATTAATATAATAATGTACAGAGCACCATGGAAATAATATAATAATGTACAGCACCATGGAATTAATATAATAATGTACAGAGCACCATGGAATTAATATAATAATATACAGAGCACCATGGAATTAATATAATAATATACAGCACCATGGAATTAATATAATAATGTACAGAGCACCATGGGATTAATATAATAATGTACAGCACCATGGGATTAATATAATAATGTACAGCACATGGGATTAATATAATAATGTACAGCACATGGAATTAATATAATAATGTACAGCACATGGGATTAATATAATTATGTACAGAGCACCATGAAATTAATATAATAATGTACAGAGCACCATGGAATTACTATAATAATGTACAGAGCACTATGGAATTAATATAATAATGTACAGAGCACCATGGGATTAATATAATAATATACAGAGCACCATGGGATTAATATAATAATGTACAGAGCACCATGGAATTAATATAATAATGTACAGAGCACCATGGGATTAATATAATAATGTACAGCACCATGGGATTAATATAATAATGTACAGAGCACCATGGGATTAATATAATAATGTACAGAGCACCATGGGATTAATGGTGCTATATAAATAAACAATAATAATAAAGACATGTCTCTGAATATATGACAGTACATTATAGACAACAAAAAAAGCTGTGGGTCCCTATCAATCTTTTGTATACCGCCACTTCCCCCCCCTGACCCTCATGACCTCTCTTCAGGTGCAGTTTTACATAAGTTTCTGACACCAGCCGGCACCACGAGCCCGTGTACTAGTATGCCATGGCTGCCATTGTGACACCTTTGACCCCTTTAGCTACTACCATATAGCAGCAATATCAAATCCTGCTGTAACAGCTGTGACTCCTATACTACTGTACCAGTATATAGCTGTATTATTTATAGACATCTACTCAGGAGTAAAGGTCCACATGGATTAGGTCACACCTTCTTTGGACCACAGAGAGAGGTCAGTTCCCGGATTAATAATAATAATGGACCTAGAATAAAAAGTTCCGGCCAAATCCTCCACAACCCCCTACCATAATTACATTCCACTGAGCTAATAAGTACAATTACAGTGACTCGGCACTATAAATAACCACTGATAACCGGGGACATTTCTGAAATTTCCTAAATTAGACAGTGAGACGTTATTTATCAGCTATCCAATACAGGAAAGAAGACTGCGGGCCGGAGGAGAGGCGGAGAACGTTCTGCTTACTACAGAGAATGTCGAAGTGATGTGGTTGTCATCTGCATTGTAATGTGGTTGTTATTCTCATTGTGACGTGGTCGTCTTCTACATTGTGACGTGGTCTTCCTTCTCATTGTGACGTGGTCGTCTTCTACATTGCGACGTGGTCATCTTCTACATTGTGACGTGGTCGTCATCCGCATTGTGACGTGGTCGTTTTCCTAATTGTGACGAGGTCGTCATCTGCATTGTAATGTGGTTGTTATTCTCATTGCGACGTGGTCGTCTTCTACATTGTGACGTGGTCGTCATCCGCATTGTGACGTGGTCGTCTTCCTAATTGTGACGAGGTCGTCGTCTGCATTGTGACGTGGTCGTTTTCCTCATTGTGACGGGTTTGTTTTCTGTATTGTTATGTGGTCGTCATCCGGATTGTGACGTGGTCTTCTTCCTAATTGTGACGAGGTCGTCATCTGCATTGTAATGTGGTTGTTATTCTCATTGCGACGTGGTCGTCTTCTACATTGCGACGTGGTCGTCTTCTACATTGCGACGTGGTCGTCTTCTACATTGTGACGTGGTCGTCATCCGCATTGTGACGTGGTCGTCTTCCTAATTGTGACGAGGTTGTCGTCTGCATTGTGACGTGGTTGTTTTCTGTATTATGTGGTCGTCATCCGGATTGTGACGTGGTCGTCATCCGCATTATGACGTGGTCAACATCTTCATAGTGAAGTGGTTGTCATTCTCATTGTGACGTGGTCTTCTTCCTAATTGTGACGAGGTCGTCCTTTCCATTGTGACGTGGTCATTTTCCTCATTGTGACGGGTTTGTTTTCTGTATTGTTATGTGGTCGTCATCCAGATTGTAACGTGGTCATCATCCGCATTGTGATGTAGTTTTCATCCGCATTGTGACGTGATCTTCGTCCTCATTGTGACATGGTCGTCATCCACATTTTGATGTGGTCGTCATCCGCATTGTGAGTTGGTCGTCATCTGCATTGTGAGGTGGTCGTCTTCCTCATTGTGACGTGGTTGTCATCCTCCTCTTACATCAAATAAGAGACTAATGTATGTGAGGCGAGGAAACCCCTTATAGTGCCTAACATGGTTCCCATGTAGTTGTCGACCCCTCTAACCACTAGAGTTGAGAGCGCACATTGAATTGCTCCATTCTCCATCGTCCTAGGTTCAATGCTTTCTCACCAGCCAGGGGGGTTCGTGTTGGCGTCTGCTTCCCGCTGAGAGCTGCCATACCCTATACATAAGGGACCCTCAGCATCAACCTGTCTCCATGGAAACTGATACTTTCCAGCAATAATTTCTTCACTCACTCCCTCGTCATTATTCGGGAAACCTCTTTGTATGACAGACAATACTCTGTATAACATGAGATATAACCAGACCAGGAGGGTTACCTGTGTCCCACTCAAGTTCCTGCCAACTGTGGTCCTGTGGTCAGACGGGGGCCCTCATTCTAGGGATCAGTGTGAGCTGCAGCCAGGGGACAATTTGGCATTTCTGGGACCGTAAGGAGAGTTATGTCTGACCCCTTAGTGTCCCCTAATATTGTATAATGCCCCCTTAGTGCCCCCACACATAGTATGGCCCCCACTTCTGGCGCAAAAAATACTATGCCCCATTAGTGTCCTCATATACAGTATACTGTCCCATTAGTATCCTCACATACAGTACACTGTCCCATTAGTATCCTCACATACAGTATACTGCCCCACTAATGCTGTAACATACAGTATACTGTCCCCTTAGTATCTTCACATACAGTATACTGTCCCCTTAGTGTCCTCACATACAGTATACTGTCCCCTTAGTATCCTCACATACAGTATACTGTCCCCTTAGTGTCCTCACATACAGTATACTGTCCCCTTAGTATCCACACATACAGTATACTGTCCCCTTAGTATCCTCACATGCAGTATACTGTCCCCTTAGTATCCTCACATGCAGTATACTGTCCCCTTAGTGTACTCACATACAGTATACTGCCCCACTAGTGCTGTCACATACAGTATACTGTCCCCTTAGTGTCCTCACATACAGTATACTGTCCCCTTAGTATCCTCACATGCAGTATACTGTCCCCTTAGTGTACTCACACACAGTATACTGCCCCCCCTAGTGCTGTCACACACAGTATACTGCCGCACTAGTGCTGTCACAAACAGTATACTGTCCCCTTAGTATCCTCACATACAGTATACTGTCCCCTTAGTATCCTCACATACAGTATATTGTCCCCTTAGTGTCCTCACATACATTACCCTGCCCCACTAATGCTGCCACATACTGTATACTGTCCCCTTAGTGTCCTCACATACAGTATACTGTCCCCTTAGTATCCTCACATACAGTATACTGTCCCCTTAGTATCCTCACATACAGTATACTGTCCCCTTAGTGTCCTCACAGTATACTGTCCCCTTAGTATCCTCACATACAGTATACTGTCCCCTTAGTATCCTCACATGCAGTATACTGTCCCCTTAGTATCCTCACATACAGTATACTGTCCCCTTAGTATCCTCACATGTAGTATACTGTCCCCTTAGTGTACTCACATACAGTATACTGCCCCACTAGTGCTGTCACATACAGTATACTGTCCCCTTAGTGTCCTCACATACAGTATACTGTCCCCTTAGTGTCCTCACATGCAGTATACTGTCCCCTTAGTGTCCTCACATGCAGTATACTGTCCCCTTAGTATCCTCACATGCAGTATACTGTCCCCTTAGTGTACTCACACACAGTATACTGCCCCCCTAGTGCTGTCACACACAGTATACTGCCCCACTAGTGCTGTCACAAACAGTATACTGTCCCCTTAGTATCCTCACATACAGTATACTGTCCCCTTAGTATCCTCACATACAGTATACTGTCCCCTTAGTGTCCTCACATACAGTATACTGTCCCCTTAGTATCCTCACATACATTACCCTGCTCCACTAATGCTGTCACATACTGTATACTGCCCCCTTAGTATCCTTACATACAGTATACTGTCCCCTTAGTGTCCTCACATACAGTATACTGTCCCCTTAGTATCCTCACATACATTACCCTGCTCCACTAATGCTGTCACATACTGTATACTGTCCCCTTAGTGTCCTCACATACATTATACTGTCCCCTTAGTATCCTCACATGCAGTATACTGTCCCCTTAGTATCCTCACATACAGTATACTGTCCCCTTAGTATCCTCACATGCAGTATACTGTCCCCTTAGTATCCTCACATACAGTATACTGCCCCACTAATGCTGTCACATACAGTATACTGTCCCCTTAGTATCCTCACATACAGTATACTGTCCCCTTAGTATCCTCACATACAGTATACTGTCCCCTTAGTGTCCTCACATACAGTATACTGTCCCCTTAGTGTACTCACATACATTACCCTGCCCCACTAATGCTGTCACATACTGTATACTGTCCCCTTAGTTTCCTCACATACAGTATACTGCCCCCTTAGTATCCTCACATACAGTATACTGTCCCCTTAGTGTCCTCACATGCAGTATACTGTCCCCTTAGTATCCTCACATACAGTATACTGTCCCCTTAGTATCCTCACATACAGTATATTGTCCCCTTAGTGTCCTCACATACATTACCCCTGCCCCACTAATGCTGCCACATACTGTATACTGTCCCCTTAGTGTCCTCACATACTGTATACTGTCCCCTTAGTGTCCTCACATACAGTATACTGTCCCCTTAGTATCCTCACATACAGTATACTGTCCCCTTAGTATCCTCACATGTAGTATACTGTCCCCTTAGTGTACTCACATACAGTATACTGCCCCACTAGTGCTGTTACATACAGTATACTGTCCCCTTAGTGTACTCACATACAATATACTACCCCCTAGTGCTGTCACACACAGTATTCTGTCCCCTTAGTGTACTCACATACAGTATACTGCCCCACTAGTGCTGTCACATACAGTATACTGCCCCCTTAGTGTCCTCACATACAGTATACTGTCCCCTTAGTGTCCTCACATACAGTATACTGTCCCCTTAGTGTCCTCACATACAGTATACTGTCCCCCCTAGTGCTGTCACATACTGTATACTGCCCCACTAATGCTGTCACATACAGTATACTGTCCCCTTAGTATCTTCACATACAGTATACTGTCCCCTTAGTGTCCTCACATACAGTATACTGTCCCCTTAGTATCCTCACATACAGTATACTGTCCCCTTAGTGTCCTCACATACAGTATACTGTCCCCTTAGTATCCTCACATACAGTATACTGTCCCCTTAGTATCCTCACATGCAGTATACTGTCCCCTTAGTATCCTCAAATACAGTATACTGTCCCCTTAGTATCCTCACATGCAGTATACTGTCCCCTTAGTATCCTCACATGTAGTATACTGTCCCCTTAGTGTACTCACATACAGTATACTGCCCCACTAGTGCTGTTACATACAGTATACTGTCCCCTTAGTGTCCTCACATACAGTATACTGTCCCCTTAGTGTCCTCACATACAGTATACTGTCCCCTTAGTGTCCTCACATGCAGTATACTGTCCCCTTAGTGTCCTCACATGCAGTATACTGTCCCCTTAGTATCCTCACATGCAGTATACTGTCCCCTTAGTGTACTCACACACAGTATACTGCCCCCCTAGTGCTGTCACACACAGTATACTGCCCCCCTAGTGCTGTCACACACAGTATACTGCCCCACTAGTGCTGTCACAAACAGTATACTGTCCCCTTAGTATCCTCACATACAGTATACTGTCCCCTTAGTATCCTCACATACAGTATACTGTCCCCTTAGTGTCCTCACATACAGTATACTGTCCCCTTAGTATCCTCACATACATTACCCTGCTCCACTAATGCTGTCACATACTGTATACTGCCCCCTTAGTGTCCTCACATACATTATACTGTCCCCTTAGTATCCTCACATGCAGTATACTGTCCCCTTAGTATCCTCACATGCAGTATACTGTCCCCTTAGTATCCTCACATGCAGTATACTGTCCCCTTAGTATCCTCACATACAGTATACTGTCCCCTTAGTATCTTCACATACAGTATACTGTCCCCTTAGTATCCTCACATACAGTATACTGTCCCCTTAGTGTCCTCACATACAGTATACTGTCCCCTTAGTGTACTCACATACATTACCCTGCCCCACTAATGCTGTCACATACTGTATACTGTCCCCTTAGTTTCCTCACATACAGTATACTGCCCCCTTAGAATCCTCACATACAGTATACTGTCCCCTTAGTGTCCTCACATGCAGTATACTGTCCCCTTAGTATCCTCACATACAGTATACTGTCCCCTTAGTATCCTCACATACAGTATATTGTCCCCTTAGTGTCCTCACATACATTACCCTGCCCCACTAATGCTGCCACATACTGTATACTGTCCCCTTAGTGTCCTCACATAGAGTATACTGTCCCCTTAGTATCCTCACATACAGTATACTGTCCCCTTTGTATCCTCACATGTAGTATACTGTCCCCTTAGTGTACTCACATACAGTATACTGCCCCACTAGTGCTGTTACATACAGTATACTGTCCCCTTAGTGTACTCACATACAATATACTACCCCCTAGTGCTGCCACACACAGTATTCTGTCCCCTTAGTGTACTCTCATACAGTATACTGCCCCACTAGTGCTGTCACATACAGTATACTGTCCCCTTAGTGTCCTCACATACAGTATACTGTCCCCCCTAGTGCTGTCACATACTGTATACTGTCCCGTTAGTGTACTCACATACAGTATACTGCCCCACTAGTGCTGTCATACACAGTATACGACTCCCTTAGTGTCTTCACATACACTATACTACCTCCCACAAAGTATACTGTCCCCCTAGTGCTGTCACACACAGTATACTGTCCCCCTAGTGCTGTCACACACAGTATACTGCCCCCCTAGTGCTGTCACACACAGTATACTGCCCCCCTAGTGCTGTCACACACAGTATACTGCCCCCCTAGTGCTGTCACACACAGTATACTGCCCCCCTAGTGCTGTCACACACAGTATACTGCCCCCCTAGTGCTGTCACATACAGTATACTGCCCCCCTAGTGCTGTCACACACAGTATACTGCCCCCCTAGTGCTGTCACACACAGTATACTGCCCCCCTAGTGCTGTCACACACAGTATACTGCCCCCCCTAGTGCTGTCACACACAGTATACTGCCCCCCTAGTGCTGTCACACACAGTATACTGCCCCCCTAGTGCTGTCACACACAGTATACTGCCCCCCTAGTGCTGTCACACACAGTATACTGCTCCCTTAGTGTCCTCACATACACTATACTACCTCCCACAAAGTATACTGTCCCCCTAGTGCTGTCACACACAGTATACTGTCCCCCTAGTGCTGTCACACATAGTATACTGTCCCCCTAGTGCTGTCACACACAGTATACTGTCCCCCTAGTGCTGTCACACACAGTATACTGCCCCCTAGTGCTGTCACATACAGTATACTGTCCCCTTAGTGTCCTCACATACAGTATACTGTCCCCCTAGTGCTGTCACATACAGTATACTGCCCCCCTAGTGCTGTCACACACAGTATACTGCCCCCCTAGTGCTGTCACATACAGTATACTGTCCCCTTAGTGTCCTCACATACAGTATACTGTCCCCCTAGTGCTGTCACATACAGTATACTGCCCCCTAGTGCTGTCACACACAGTATACTGTCCCCCTAGTGCTGTCACATACAGTATACTGCTCCCTTAGTGTCCTCACATACACTATACTACCTCCCACACGGTATACTGCCCCCCTAGTGCTGTCATGCACAGTATACTACCCCCGTAGTGGTCCCCACATATGCCTGTCACATCAGTTGTAGGCCCCTGGTGCTTCCACCTTGGAGTGGCTGTCCAGATGCTGACCATGTCAGGATCTTATGTGCGGTGGGAAGAAGAGGATGAGCCAGGAGAGGTGAGTATTATTTGCTGGTCGGTATGTGGTCAGGGGCCCGATGCAGTTGCTTGGGCTACATGGTGGCTAACACTGTCCGCAGCGATCAGACACTAAGGCTAGGTCTACACAGTGCTTTTGGCTGCAGCAGTGCTTGACCATTTTGTGGCTAGAAGTCACAGTCGCCACACCCTCGGGGTCACAATACCATTCCTGTCACTTATATTAGAGAAGGGGTCGCAGGGTAACGTGGCAATGTTTGGTGCCCCGTGTAGCCCCAGCCTTATCCTCTACCCTATAGAAAGGTCCTGGAAGCCTCGGTAAGTGGCGACCATTAGAGAACAGAAGATTTCCCGAAGCAGAGAGGTCACAGATATGTACACGGTGTGAGGGTGTCGCTGAGCTCAGTGCACCCTGGATATGGATTCCTCTTGATGTGACATTTGCAGATACAAATCCCTAGAAGGTGTCGTCCGCCCACGCACGCTGCCGCTGTGTTGTGTCTGACGCTCTGTCTGCTGCACGTGGGCGTAAAAAGAAATGTCATTTACATGGGATGAATTTTATTTACGGGCAGAGCTCAGAGTCAAACACGGCGGCTTATGAGAAGTTGTCACCTGCAGTCCTATGTAACAGGCAGTCCCAGTTTATCAGCTCCAGATATCTATTATACTCCAGGATTTACCTAGGAGAGAACCGTCACATGGGATACAGGTCACATGACCCAGATTACCCAGGTCTATGGAGAGGGGAGGGGGGAGAAGTGAGCAGGAAGTGCAGGAGATAGGAGAAGGCGCATGTCGGATGGAGCTTTCTATCACAACCAAAACCTCTGTAACATCTGCTGCGACTCTGGGGCCATCAGCCACAAGGCCACCGCTCAGTGTCTGCCACCAGCAATGGTCATATATGGTAAATATAATACCGCTATGCTGAGCCCGGATAACAGGGACATATGTTACTGAAATTGTGCTGCTATACTATGCTCATACAGTGCAACCGGAATAACACATATGGCATATACAGAGTCTAATAAATATTCCTATAGAGTGCCCACATAATACCATACACAATATACCCCCCGCATTATAACATACACAGTATACCCCCACATACCATACACAATATACCCCCAGCATTATAACATACACAGTATACCCCCACATAATACCATACACAGTATACCCCCACATAATACCATACACAGTATACCCCCACATAATACCATACACGGTATACCCCCACATAATACCATACACGGTATACCCCCCACATACCATACACGGTATACCCCCACATAATACCATACACAGTATACCCCCCACATAATACCATACACAGTATACCCCCCACATACCATACACAGTATACCCCCACATAATACCATACACGCTATACCCCCACATACCATACACGGTATACCCCCACATACCATACACAGTATACCCCCCACATACCATACACGCTATACCCCCACATACCATACACAGTATACCCCCCACATACCATACACGGTATACCCCCACATAATACCATACACAATATACCCCCACATAATACCATACACAGTATACCCCCACATAATACCATATACAGTATACCCCCACATAATACCATACACGGTATACCCCCCACATACCATACACGGTATACCCCCACATAATACCATACACGGTATACCCCCACATACCATACACGGTATACCCCCACATAATACCATACACAATATACCCCCCACATACCATACACAATATACCCCCAGCATTCTAACATACACAGTATACCCCCACATAATACCATACACAGTATACCCCCACATAATACCATACACGGTATACCCCCACATAATACCATACACGGTATACCCCCCACATACCATACACGGTATACCCCCACATAATACCATACACAGTATACCCCCCACATAATACCATACACAGTATACCCCCCACATACCATACACAGTATACCCCCACATAATACCATACACGCTATACCCCCACATACCATACACGGTATACCCCCACATACCATACACAGTATACCCCCCACATACCATACACGGTATACCCCCACATAATACCATACACAATATACCCCCACATAATACCATACACAATATACCCCCACATAATACCATACACAATATACCCCCACATAATACCATACACAATATACCCCCACATAATACCATACACAATATACCCCCCACATAATACCATACACGGTATACCCCCACATAATACCATACACGGTATACCCCCACATACCATACACGGTATACCCCCACATACCATACACGGTATACCCCCCACATACCATACACGGTATACCCCCACAATACCATACACAGTATACCCCCCCCACATACCATACACAGTATACCCCCACATAATACCATACACGCTATACCCCCACATACCATACACGGTATACCCCCACATACCATACACAGTATACCCCCCACATACCATACACAGTATACCCCCACATAATACCATACACGCTATACCCCCACATACCATACACGGTATACCCCCACATACCATACACGGTATACCCCCCACATACCATACACGGTATACCCCCACATACCATACACAGTATACCCCCACATAATACCATACACAGTATACCCCCACATAATACCATACACAGTATACCCCCACATAATACCATACACGGTATACCCCCACATAATACCATACACGGTATACCCCCCACATACCATACACGGTATACCCCCACATAATACCATACACAGTATACCCCCCCACATAATACCATACACAGTATACCCCCCACATACCATACACGCTATACCCCCACATACCATACACGGTATACCCCCACATACCATACACGCTATACCCCCACATACCATACACGGTATACCCCCACATACCATACACGGGTATACCCCCCACATACCATACACGGTATACCCCCCACATACCATACACGGTATACCCCCACATAATACCATACACAGTATACCCCCACATAATACCATACACAGTATACCCCCCACATACCATACACAGTATACCCCCACATAATACCATACACGGTATACCCCCACATACCATACACGGTATACCCCCACATAATACCATACACGGTATACCCCCCCACATAATACCATACACAGTATACCCCCCACATACCATACACAGTATACCCCCACATAATACCATACACAGTATACCCCCCACATACCATACACAGTATACCCCCACATAATACCATACACGGTATACACCCCACATACCATACACGGTATACCCCCACATACCATACACGGTATACCCCCCACATACCATACACGGTATACCCCCCACATACCATACACGGTATACCCCCACATAATACCATACACAGTATACCCCCACATAATACCATACACGGTATACCCCCCACATACCATACACGGTATACCCCCACATAATACCATACACAGTATACCCCCACATAATACCATACACGGTATACCCCCCACATACCATACACGGTATACCCCCACATACCATACACGGTATACCCCCACATACCATACACGGTATACCCCCCCACATACCATACACGGTATACCCCCCACATAATACCATACACAGTATACCCCCACATAATACCATACACGGTATACCCCCCACATACCATACACGGTATACCCCCACATAATACCATACACAGTATACCCCCACATAATACCATACACGGTATACCCCCCACATACCATACACAGTATACCCCCACATAATACCATACACGGTATACCCCCACATAATACCATACACGGTATACCCCCACATAGTGTTTGCGATCACATATAGTGGGGTATGATGTACATTTGCCTTATCTGGTTACAATTGATATGACCAGAATATGTAGCAGTGCACTGTACATTAGGGGAGGCTGAGGATTCTGGGCAGCCCCATGTGGTGGGGCTCAGTACTGCCGCCTGGCAGCTGTCTAATCCTCCATGATTACTGGTGAGAAGATGCAGGGAAGGAATGAGAAGGAAGTCCTGGCATCTGCTTAATACAAACCCTGACATCCAGCGCCTGGCGCTTATCAGAGCCTCCACCTTCATGTAAATCCTCCTGTCATTACAGCTGCCAGGCGGGGGATGAGCTGGCATCTTATGTCTATGATAGTGGCATCTAATCTCTGCCATAATCTGCACATTAATGGGCATCTGCTCAACCTCCTGTGCCCACATAGAAGGAGGGGTACAGCGAGCAACACATGAAGAGATAACAGGGGGCGGGGCTGTGACAACCTCTCACACATGATATATACAGCAGGTTGTCAGTAGTAATAGATGAATAGCTGTACTGTAGTATAAGGTGTGCGGATCTCATGTCTGATCACATGTCATTATATTATATCAGTGATGTCAGTAACAGGGGGCGGGGCTGTGACAACCTCTCAGACATGATATATACAGCTGGTTGTCAGTAGTAATAGATGAATAGCTGTACTGTAGTATAAGGTGCGGATCTCATGTCTGATCACATGTCATTATATTATATCAGTGATGTCAGTAACAGGGGGCGGGGCTGTGACAACCTCTCAGACATGATATATACAGCTGGGTGTCAGTAGTAATAGATGAATAGCTGTACTGTAGTATAAGGTGTGCGGATCTCATGTCTGATCACATGTCATTATATTATATCAGTGATGTCAGTAACAGGGGGCGGGGGCTGTGACAACCTCTCAGACATGATATATACAGCTGGGTGTCAGTAGTAATAGATGAATAGCTGTACTGTAGTATAAGGTGTGCGGATCTCATGTCTGATCACATATCATTATATTATATCAGTGATGTCAGTAACAGGGGGCGGGGCTGTGACAACCTCTCACACATGATATATACAGCTGGTTGTCAGTAGTAATAGATGAATAGCTGTACTGTAGTATAAGGTGTGCGGATCTCATGTCTGATCACATGTCATTATATCAGTGATGTCAGTAACAGGGGGCGGGGCTGTGACAACCTCTCACACATGATATATACAGGTGGGTGTCAGTAGTAATAGATGAATATCTGTACTGTAGTATAATGTGTGCGGATCTCATGTCTGATCACATGTCATTATATCAGTGATGTCAGTAACAGGGGGCGGGGCTGTGACAACCTCTCAGACATGATATATACAGCTGGGTGTCAGTAGTAATAGATGAATAGCTGTACTGTAGTATAAGGTGTGCGGATCTCATGTCTGATCACATGTCATTATATCAGTGATGTCAGTAACAGGGGGCGGGGCTGTGACAACCTCTCACACATGATATATACAGCTGGGTGTCAGTAGTAATAGATGAATAGCTGTACTGTAGTATAAGGTGTGCGGATCTCATGTCTGATCACATGTCATTATATCAGTGATGTCAGTAACAGGGGGCGGGGCTGTGACAACCTCTCAGACATGATATATACAGCTGGGTGTCAGTAGTAATAGATGAATAGCTGTACTGTAGTATAAGGTGTGCGGATCTCATGTCTGATCACATGTCATTATATTATATCAGTGATGTCAGTAACAGGGGGCGGGGCTGTGACAACCTCTCAGACATGATATATACAGCTGGTTGTCAGTAGTAATAGATGAATAGCTGTACTGTAGTATAAGGTGCGGATCTCATGACTGATCACATGTCATTATATTATATCAGTGATGTCAGTAACAGAGGGCGGGGCTGTGACAACCTCTCAGACATGATATATACAGCTGGGTGTCAGTAGTAATAGATGAATAGCTGTACTGTAGTATAAGGTGTGCGGATCTCATGTCTGATCACATGTCATTATATTATATCAGTGATGTCAGTAACAGGGGGCGGGGGCTGTGACAACTTCTCAGACATGATATATACAGCTGGGTGTCAGTAGTAATAGATGAATAGCTGTACTGTAGTATAAGGTGTGCGGATCTCATGTCTGATCACATGTCATTATATCAGTGATGTCAGTAACAGGGGGCGGGGCTGTGACAACCTCTCAGACATGATATATACAGCTGGGTGTCAGTAGTAATAGATGAATAGCTGTACTGTAGTATAAGGTGTGCGGATCTCATGTCTGATCACATGTCATTATATCAGTGATGTCAGTAACAGGGGGCGGGGCTGTGACAACCTCTCAGACATGATATATACAGCTGGGTGTCAGTAGTAATAGATGAATAGCTGTACTGTAGTATAAGGTGTGCGGATCTCATGTCTGATCACATGTCATTATATTATATCAGTGATGTCAGTAACAGGGGGGCGGGGCTGTGACAACCTCTCACACATGATATATACAGCTGGGTGTCAGTAGTAATAGATGAATAGCTGTACTGTAGTATAAGGTGTGCGGATCTCATGTCTGATCACATATCATTATATTATATCAGTGATGTCAGTAACAGGAGGCGGGGCTGTGACAACCTCTCACACATGATATATACAGGCTGGTTGTCAGTAGTAATAGATGAATAGCTGTACTGTAGTATAAGGTGCGGATCTCATGTCTGATCACATGTCATTATATTATATCAGTGATGTCAGTAACAGAGGGCGGGGCTGTGACAACCTCTCAGACATGATATATACAGCTGGTTGTCAGTAGTAATAGATGAATAGCTGTACTGTAGTATAAGGTGCGGATCTCATGTCTGATCACATGTCATTATATCAGTGATGTCAGTAACAGGGGGCGGGGCTGTGACAACCTCTCACACATGATATATACAGCTGGGTGTCAGTAGTAATAGATGAATAGCTGTACTGTAGTATAAGGTGCGGATCTCATGTCTGATCACATGTCATTATATTATATCAGTGATGTCAGTAACAGGGGGCGGGGCTGTGACAACCTCTCACACATGATATATACAGCTGGGTGTCAGTAGTAATAGATGAATAGCTGTACTGTAGTATAAGGTGCGGATCTCATGTCTGATCACATGTCATTATATTATATCAGTGATGTCAGTAACAGGGGCGGGGCTGTGACAACCTCTCAGACATGATATATACAGCTGGGTGTCAGTAGTAATAGATGAATAGCTGTACTGTAGTATAAGGTGTGCGGATCTCATGTCTGATCACATGTCATTATATTATATCAGTGATGTCAGTAACAGGAGGCGGGGCTGTGACAACCTCTCAGACATGATATATACAGCTGGGTGTCAGTAGTAATAGATGAATAGCTGTACTGTAGTATAAGGTGTGCGGATCTCATGTCTGATCACATATCATTATATTATATCAGTGATGTCAGTAACAGGGGGCGGGGCTGTGACAACCTCTCAGACATGATATATACAGCTGGTTGTCAGTAGTAATAGATGAATAGCTGTACTGTAGTATAAGGTGTGCGGATCTCATGTCTGATCACATGTCATTATATCAGTGATGTCAGTAACAGGGGGCGGGGGCTGTGACAACCTCTCAGACATGATATATACAGCTGGTTGTCAGTAGTGATAGATGAATAGCTGTACTGTAGTATAAGGTGTGCGGATCTCATGTCTGATCACATGTCATTATACTATATCAGTGATGACAGTAACAGGGGGCGGGGCTGTGACAACCTCTCAGACATGATATATACAGGTGGGTGTCAGTAGTCATAGATGAATAGCTGTACTGTAGTATAAGGTGTGCGGATCTCATGTCTGATCACATGTCATTATATTATATCAGTGATGTCAGTAACAGGGGGCGGGGCTGTGACAACCTCTCACACATGATATATACAGCTGGGTGTCAGTAGTAATAGATGAATAGCTGTACTGTAGTATAAGGTGTGCGGATCTCATGTCTGATCACATATCATTATATCAGTGATGTCAGTAACAGGGGGCGGGGCTGTGACAACCTCTCAGACATGATATATACAGCTGGTTGTCAGTAGTAATAGATGAATAGCTGTACTGTAGTATAAGGTGTGCGGATCTCATGTCTGATCACATATCATTATATCAGTGATGTCAGTAACAGGGGGCGGGGCTGTGACAACCTCTCAGACATGATATATACAGCTGGTTGTCAGTAGTAATAGATGAATAGCTGTACTGTAGTATAAGGTGTGCGGATCTCATGTCTGATCACATGTCATTATATTATATCAGTGATGTCAGTAACAGGGGGCGGGGGCTGTGACAACCTCTCAGACATGATATATACAGCTGGGTGTCAGTAGTAATAGATGAATAGCTGTACTGTAGTATAAGGTGCGGATCTCATGTCTGATCACATGTCATTATATTATATCAGTGATGTCAGTAACAGGGGCGGGGCTGTGACAACCTCTCAGACATGATATATACAGGTGGGTGTCAGTAGTAATAGATGAATATCTGTACTGTAGTATAATGTGTGCGGATCTCATGTCTGATCACATGTCATTATATCAGTGATGTCAGTAACAGGGGGCGGGGCTGTGACAACCTCTCAGACATGATATATACAGCTGGGTGTCAGTAGTAATAGATGAATAACTGTACTGTAGTATAAGGTGTGCGGATCTCATGTCTGATCACATGTCATTATATCAGTGATGTCAGTAACAGGGGGCGGGGCTGTGACAACCTCTCACACATGATATATAGAGCTGGGTGTCAGTAGTAATAGATGAATAGCTGTACTGTAGTATAAGGTGTGCGGATCTCATGTCTGATCACATGTCATTATATCAGTGATGTCAGTAACAGGGGGCGGGGCTGTGACAACCTCTCAGACATGATATATAGAGCTGGTTGTCAGTAGTAATAGATGAATAGCTGTACTGTAGTATAAGGTGTGCGGATCTCATGTCTGATCACATGTCATTATATCAGTGATGTCAGTAACAGGAGGCGGGGCTGTGACAACCTCTCACACATGATATATAGAGCTGGGTGTCAGTAGTAATAGATGAATAGCTGTACTGTAGTATAAGGTGTGCGGATCTCATGTCTGATCACATGTCATTATATCAGTGATGTCAGTAACAGAGGGCGGGGCTGTGACAACCTCTCACACATGATATATACAGCTGGGTGTCAGTAGTAATAGATGAATAGCTGTACTGTAGTATAAGGTGTGCGGATCTCATGTCTGATCACATGTCATTATATCAGTGATGTCAGTAACAGGAGGCGGGGCTGTGACAACCTCTCACACATGATATATAGAGCTGGGTGTCAGTAGTAATAGATGAATAGCTGTACTGTAGTATAAGGTGTGCGGATCTCATGTCTGATTACATGTCATTATATTATATCAGTGATGTCAGTAACAGGGGGCGGGGCTGTGACAACCTCTCACACATGATATATACAGCTGGGTGTCAGTAGTAATAGATGAATAGCTGTACTGTAGTATAAGGTGCGGATCTCATGTCTGATCACATATCATTATATTATATCAGTGATGTCAGTAACAGGAGGCGGGGCTGTGACAACCTCTCACACATGATATATACAGCTGGGTGTCAGTAGTAATAGATGAATAGCTGTACTGTAGTATAAGGTGTGCAGATCTCATGTCTGATCACATGTCATTATATCAGTGATGTCAGTAACAGGGGGCGGGGCTGTGACAACCTCTCACACATGATATATACAGCTGGGTGTCAGTAGTAATAGATGAATAGCTGTACTGTAGTATAAGGTGTGCGGATCTCATGTCTGATCACATGTCATTATATTATATCAGTGATGTCAGTAACAGGGGGCGGGGCTGTGACAACCTCTCACACATGATATATACAGCTGGTTGTCAGTAGTAATAGATGAATAGCTGTACTGTAGTATAAGGTGTGCGGATCTCATGTCTGATCACATGTCATTATATTATATCAGTGATGTCAGTAACAGAGGGCGGGGCTGTGACAACCTCTCAGACATGATATATACAGCTGGTTGTCAGTAGTAATAGATGAATAGCTGTACTGTAGTATAAGGTGTGCGGATCTCATGTCTGATCACATGTCATTATATTATATCAGTGATGTCAGTAACAGGGGGCGGGGGCTGTGACAACCTCTCACACATGATATATACAGCTGGGTGTCAGTAGTAATAGATGAATAGCTGTACTGTAGTATAAGGTGTGCGGATCTCATGTCTGATCACATGTCATTATATCAGTGATGTCAGTAACAGGGGGCGGGGCTGTGACAACCTCTCAGACATGATATATACAGCTGGGTGTCAGTAGTAATAGATGAATAGCTGTACTGTAGTATAAGGTGTGCGGATCTCATGTCTGATCACATATCATTATATTATATCAGTGATGTCAGTAACAGGGGGCGGGGCTGTGACAACCTCTCAGACATGATATATACAGCTGGTTGTCAGTAGTAATAGATGAATAGCTGTACTGTAGTATAAGGTGTGCGGATCTCATGTCTGATCACATGTCATTATATCAGTGATGTCAGTAACAGGGGGCGGGGCTGTGACAACCTCTCAGACATGATATATACAGCTGGTTGTCAGTAGTAATAGATGAATAGCTGTACTGTAGTATAAGGTGTGCGGATCTCATGTCTGATCACATGTCATTATATCAGTGATGTCAGTAACAGGAGGCGGGGCTGTGACAACCTCTCAGACATGATATATACAGCTGGGTGTCAGTAGTAATAGATGAATAGCTGTACTGTAGTATAAGGTGTGCGGATCTCATGTCTGATCACATGTCATTATATCAGTGATGTCAGTAACAGGGGGCGGGGCTGTGACAACCTCTCAGACATGATATATACAGCTGGGTGTCAGTAGTAATAGATGAATAGCTGTACTGTAGTATAAGGTGTGCGGATCTCATGTCTGATCACATGTCATTATATTATATCAGTGATGACAGTAACAGGGGGCGGGGCTGTGACAACCTCTCAGACATGATATATACAGGTGGGTGTCAGTAGTAATAGATGAATAGCTGTACTGTAGTATAAGGTGTGCGGATCTCATGTCTGATCACATGTCATTATATTATATCAGTGATGTCAGTAACAGGGGGCGGGGCTGTGACAACCTCTCACACATGATATATACAGCTGGTTGTCAGTAGTGATAGATGAATAGCTGTACTGTAGTATAAGGTGTGCGGATCTCATGTCTGATCACATGTCATTATATTATATCAGTGATGTCAGTAACAGGGGGCGGGGCTGTGACAACCTCTCACACATGATATATACAGCTGGTTGTAAGTAGTAATAGATGAATAGCTGTACTGTAGTATAAGGTGTGCGGATCTCATGTCTGATCACATGTCATTATATCAGTGATGTCAGTAACAGGAGGCGGAGCTGTGACAACCTGTCAGACATGATATATACAGCTGGTTGTCAGTAGTAATAGATGAATAGCTGTACTGTAGTATAAGGTGTGCGGATCTCATGTCTGATCACATGTCATTATATTATATCAGTGATGTCAGTAACAGGGGGCGGGGCTGTGACAACCTCTCAGACATGATATATACAGCTGGTTGTCAGTAGTAATAGATGAATAGCTGTACTGTAGTATAAGGTGTGCGGATCTCATGTCTGATCACATGTCATTATATCAGTGATGTCAGTAACAGGGGGCGGGGCTGTGACAACCTCTCACACATGATATATACAGCTGGTTGTCAGTAGTAATAGATGAATAGCTGTACTGTAGTATAAGGTGTGCGGATCTCATGTCTGATCACATGTCATTATTATATCAGTGATGTCAGTAACAGGGGGCGGGGTTGTGACAACCTCTCAGACATGATATATACAGCTGGTTGTCAGTAGTAATAGATGAATAGCTGTACTGTAGTATAAGGTGTGCGGATCTCATGTCTGATCACATGTCATTATACTATATCAGTGATGTCAGTAACAGGAGGCGGGGCTGTGACAACCTCTCAGACATGATATATACAGCTGGTTGTCAGTAGTAATAGATGAATAGCTGTACTGTAGTATAAGGTGTGCGGATCTCATGTCTGATCACATGTCATTATATTATATCAGTGATGTCAGTAACAGGGGGCGGGGGCTGTGACAACCTCTCAGACATGATATATACAGGTGGGTGTCAGTAGTAATAGATGAATAGCTGTACTGTAGTATAAGGTGTGCGGATCTCATGTCTGATCACATGTCATTATATTATATCAGTGATGTCAGTAACAGGGGGCGGGGCTGTGACAACCTCTCACACATGATATATACAGCTGGTTGTCAGTAGTAATAGATGAATAGCTGTACTGTAGTATAAGGTGTGCGGATCTCATGTCTGATCACATGTCATTATATCAGTGATGTCAGTAACAGGGGGCGGGGCTGTGACAACCTCTCACACATGATATATACAGCTGGGTGTCAGTAGTAATAGATGAATAGCTGTACTGTAGTATAAGGTGTGCGGATCTCATGTCTGATCACATGTCTTATATTATATCAGTGATGTCAGTAACAGGGGGCGGAGCTGTGACAACCTCTCAGACATGATATATACAGCTGGTTGTCAGTAGTAATAGATGAATAGCTGTACTGTAGTATAAGGTGTGCGGATCTCATGTCTGATCACATGTCATTATATTATATCAGTGATGTCAGTAACAGGGGGCGGGGCTGTGACAACCTCTCAGACATGATATATACAGCTGGTTGTCAGTAGTAATAGATGAATAGCTGTACTGTAGTATAAGGTGTGCGGATCTCATGTCTGATCACATGTCATTATATTATATCAGTGATGTCAGTAACAGGGGGCGGGACTGTGACAACCTCTCACACATGATATATACAGCTGGGTGTCAGTAGTAATAGATGAATAGCTGTACTGTAGTATAAGGTGTGCGGATCTCATGTCTGATCACATGTCATTATACTATATCAGTGATGTCAGTAACAGGAGGCGGGGCTGTGACAACCTCTCAGACATGATATATAGAGCTGGTTGTCAGTAGTAATAGATGAATAGCTGTACTGTAGTATAAGGTGTGCGGATCTCATGTCTGATCACATGTCATTATATTATATCAGTGATGTCAGTAACAGGGGGCGGGGCTGTGACAACCTCTCAGACATGATATATACAGCTGGTTGTCAGTAGTAATAGATGAATAGCTGTACTGTAGTATAAGGTGTGCGGATCTCATGTCTGATCACATGTCATTATATTATATCAGTGATGTCAGTAACAGGGGGCGGGGCTGTGACAACCTCTCACACATGATATATACAGCTGGGTGTCAGTAGTAATAGATGAATAGCTGTACTGTAGTATAAGGTGCGGATCTCATGTCTGATCACATGTCATTATACTATATCAGTGATGTCAGTAACAGGGGGGCGGGGCTGTGACAACCTCTCAGACATGATATATACAGCTGGGTGTCAGTAGTAATAGATGAATAGCTGTACTGTAGTATAAGGTGTGCGGATCTCATGTCTGATCACATGTCATTATATTATATCAGTGATGTCAGTAACAGGGAGGCGGGGCTGTGACAACCTCTCAGACATGATATATACAGCTGGTTGTCAGTAGTAATAGATGAATAGCTGTACTGTAGTATAAGGTGTGCGGATCTCATGTCTGATCACATGTCATTATATTATATCAGTGATGTCAGTAACAGGGGGCGGGGCTGTGACAACCTCTCAGACATGATATATACAGCTGGTTGTCAGTAGTAATAGATGAATAGCTGTACTGTAGTATAAGGTGTGCGGATCTCATGTCTGATCACATGTCTTAATTATATCAGTGATGTCAGTAACAGGGGGCGGGGCTGTGACAACCTCTCAGACATGATATATACAGCTGGGTGTCAGTAGTAATAGATGAATAGCTGTACTGTAGTATAAGGTGTGCGGATCTCATGTCTGATCACATGTCATTATATTATATCAGTGATGTCAGTAACAGAGGGCGGGGCTGTGACAACCTCTCAGACATGATATATACAGCTGGTTGTCAGTATAGATATATCTCTTGGCTGTTTTATATATATATATATATATATATATATATATATATGTTAGACTTAGGTTCTTTGGGCCCACTAGATAATATGATTCTGGGACCCCTCCCCTAGAATACAGACCATAGTACCCTTCATATTTGGGTGTCTGCCGCTGGACCAATATAGTATTAGAGCCCGGGCCCCCAGACAATGCTCTGGTGTCCTGGTGGGCCAGTCTGACACTGTCTGTACTGGATACACGGAGGGTGCGGCTCTAGTGAATTATTTTAGGGTTTCCATATTATACAGTAAGTCGATATCGGTCTTCGCCGTTTCCGCCACGATGCGTTTAGTTGTAATTAACCCCTTATGTCATGAGGCTTCCTCCTTCTGTATACACAGGACCTTGTGTAGGTGTGCAGCGTGACGTCATAGTGCTAATGTTAGGGGCTTCTATCGGGGGTTGTCAGGGCGGATACGCCGGCTCGTAGAGGTGATATTTGTTCCCAGCCAGCAGATTATTTTACATAATGATGGAGATTAGAAAGGACAAGGCAGGAAAATAAATCAATGTGCAAATGGCGCGGGAGGACAGGAGCGAGACGGGAGGAGAGCAGAGAGAATGAAAAGGGCACCAGCCCGGCTCTACCGTAATAGAAGACTAATTGCCGGCTAATGCCACCGCGTCTGCCCATCATCTGCCATTAATGGAGACGCCAGTCACATGGGGCCAGGTAATGAGATCCAGCCAAGAGTAATACCCCGGAGCCCCCCTGACTGGCAAAGGGCCCAAATACCAACAACGCCATCTCTTAGATAATCCACCCGCGACGACGATAGTATTCATATTCAGGCTCCAACTCTTTTGAGCCTCATTGTAGGGAAAATCTTCAATGAAATTATGGGTCATCTGGCCTTGGCCACGAAGGGTAACTTGAGATCTCAGGATCCAACATGTCCGAAAGTCTGAATGACTCTGAATGATCACAAAATAACTCTGATGATTCTTATCGGTGAAAAATCTGGGGCCATGACTTGTTCTAGATTGGTCAAACATCATGGCATCTCAACCAGGGGATTGGCCATGTCCAGAAAAGTCATTGACTAAGATACGACCGACCAAGACATTATAATGAAGACAGCCCTACAACATGGAAGTGGGAACCATGTAGATAGAATTGTGGTCTTCTCATAGGCCCATGACTTGGAGGACCTCTATAGCACAGTCACCAGCTGCAGGTAGAATCAGGGACTTTAATCTACTCCTGTCAGCATTGCCAAAAAATTCTGAAATTTTTTACAATTTCTAGTTAATCTGGCATTGGCCAAGAATAGTTACCTGGAGATCTCAGGACCCGGCATTTCCAAGGGTCTGAATGAATCTGGAGGTTCACAAAACTACCGTCAAGAATCTTGGGCCATGACTGGTTCTAGGATGGTCAACCCTCATGAATGTTCTAAAGTCATGCAAGGCCATGTGCAGAAAATTCACTGAAATGAAGACAGTCCTCCAACATGGAAGTGGGCTCTATGGGGAGGAAATTTTGGTTCTCTCCTAGGCCTACGACTTGGAGGACCTCTGTAGGCTGACAGAAAGAACCGGGGTCTTTAAATCTACCCATTTGAGCATAACCTCAGATGGAGAAAGTCCACTATAGGAAGGGCCATCAACAAAATCAAAATGGCCCCAATGTCTCTCCTATATGGGCCTTCAGACGCTGCCCCTCGGTATATCTCCAGTATAGGGATGATGTCTATATCCTCCGTATCTGCATTCACTTGGACCCTATGGCATCTCCAGTCTCTGGCCATGAAAGGGTCATCAACAGATTACTTGGTGACTTGAACTTATTAGGGGTCCAGGACCCCCCTGAGAGATAAAGGGGACCCATAAAGGTCGTGTTCACAGGGGCTGCCATGCTTGAATGAAAGGTCAATAGGTTTAACTATTTCATTACAGGGTTGTCCATGGCCAGATTTTCCGCTTTCTATTTCTGTGATGTCTATCTATCCGTCCATAAGGTGGGGATCCCGAGTTGTGATCATCCTGAGCCTCCTGATTCACACACATAATTTCAGGATTTAATGTAGTTCTTATTTTTAGTGAAATGTTGCATTATAGCTTAATTCTTATGATGGGAAGAGGCCGAGCCCGCTACCACATAAGGAGATCCTGTCCACTGGAGGGCGTACGGGCCGGGGCTCATGCTTCCCTTCCCACTAGAAAATCATCACACAAGGAAGGGGCATATTTTGGGTGTTGGAGAATAAGAGACCTCACAGGTTTGCGGCTTGAATATTTGGGCTCGGGGCCACACCAGGGGCTTCTACCCCATTAATACTGCCTGAATCTAAATATCCTATACCATATAATGACATGTATAGTGAGAAAGAACATCTCACATGGTTACAGTATCCTGCCAGTAGAGGGAGACCTACCCATACCCACCATGCGGTAGACTATAGGTGGTGCTCCTATTATCTAGCTCCCTGGATCCACAATGATATCAGATGTCTATATGAGTAACCCCGGGGCACCCACACAATAAGGCAGACCCCGACCTAGGACACATGAAGCACAAGTAGTGCATAAGACTCCTGTAACATACCCCAAAATATACCCAGACGCCAAACACAGATCGCAGAGTAGACACCCCAAATACAGACCCAAGAATAAGTACAGACCCCAGACCAGGCACCCCAAATACAGACCCCAGGTCAGATCCCCTAAATACAGAACCCAGAATAAATACAGACCCCAGACCAGACACCTCAAATATAGACCCCAGCCAGATGCCCTAAATACAGAACCCCAGAATAAATACAGACTGCAAATCAGACACCCCAAATACAGACCACAGAGTAAATACAGATCCCAGACCAGCCCGGTAGGGGTGGGGGGGGGGTGTTGTTTGCATATCTTGCATTGGTTCCCACAATCCTCTGATCTCCATAGTCTTTAGGGGTCCTAGGAGAGGTGGACAGTGTGACGTAGAGGAGTATGAGGTGCACCCCCATATGGTGCAACCAGACCACCCTGCTGGCCCCTCCCTCCAGACTCTAGAGGGGTATAAGACTAGACGAGGGAGTTCCTGGTAAGGGTTGCACCACCCATGATGATGGGGCTCTCCTGACCGGGGCCTCTTCTTCAGGCCTGCCCTCTATGATACATCCTGACTGTAGGAATATAAAGAGGGATCAGCCGAAATACTGGAGCGTTCCGTGGACCCTTCCTCTTCCTTAATGCAGAGCTCCATTAAGGGTCTGGTTGCTTAGTAATACATTTGTGAGACTCCTTCCATGTCATTGTGTCAGGGACAGGCCTGATGGATCTGACAATCCCCTCCAGTGTATCATATCCTGCTAATATCATAATCACAGGCTTTACCAGCAATCTCATAATGACAATGTATCCGCAGCGGCCGGTAATCTCCACGCGTTTCACCATCATCCACAATGTATTAGAAGCAAAAAACACAAAAAAACATTCCTGGCGGCAGCGACAAATCCACCGGGAATAAATATCAGCGAACACATGTAGAGGTCATTGTCATGGGGGAGGGGGCCATATTTATGGGATCGACTGGCCTTACCCTCATGAGCAGCAGAATATAGGAGACTAAGTATTCACCCCAAGAAGACCACTAAGGAGCCTGTCAGCAGGTAGGAGAGAAAATCACAGCGATGAGACATATACAATATTTACACATTGTCGTATAAAAAGCTGAAAAAATAAAATAGATGCAAAATAAAAAGCACAAAAATCATCAAATGCTCCAGAAAACTTCACTAACAGAAATAAAATTACCTGAAAAAATATTATGCACTAATAGAACAACTGCAACCTCTCTCTCTGAGGTGTGTGTGAGATATGTAGGAGGTGTGTGAGATATGTAGGAGGTGTGAGATATGTAGGAGGTGTGTGTGAGATGTGTAGGAGGGGGAGGTGTGAGATATGTAGGAGGTGTGAGATATGTAGGAGGTGTGTGTGTGAGGAGGTGTGTGTGTGAGATGTGTAGGAGGTGTGTGTGAGATATGTAGGAGGTGTGTGTGAGATATGTAGGAGGGGTGTGAGATATGTAGGAGGTGTGTGTGTGAGATATGTAGGGGTGTGTGTGTGGAGGAGGTGTGTGTGAGAGGTGTAGGAGGTGTGTGTGTGTGGAGGTGTGTGTGAGATGTGTAGGAGGGGTGTGTGATGTGTGGGAGGTGTGTGTGTGTGGAGGTGTGTGTGTGTGAGTGTGTGTGTGTGTGTGTGTGGAGGTGTGTGTGTGTGATGTGTGAGGTGTGTGTGTGTGTGTGTGTGTGTGTGTGTGTGTGTGTGTGTGTGTGTGTGTGTGTGTGTGTGTGTGTGTGTGTGTGTGTGTGTGTGAGATGTGTGGGTGTGTGTGTGTGTGTGTGTGTAGGGGTGTGTGTGAGATGTGTAGGAGGTGTGTGAGATGTGTAGGAGGTGTGTGTGAGATAGGGGTGTAGGAGGTGTGTGTGTGTGATGTGTAGGAGGTGTGTGTGAGATGTGTAGGAGGTGTGTGTGTGTGTGTGTGAGATGTGTAGGAGGTGTGTGTGTGTGTGTGTGTGTGTGTGATGTGTAGGAGGTGTGTGTGATGTGTAGGTGGTGTGTGTGAGATGTGTAGGAGGTGTGTGTGTGTGTGTGTGGGAGTGTGTGTGTGAGATGTGTGTGTGTGTGTGTGTGTGTGTGTGTGTGTGTGTGTGTGTGTGTGTGTGTGTGTGAGATGTGTGTGTGTGTGTGTGTGTGTGTGTGTGTGTGTGTGTGTGTGTGTGTGTGTGTGTGGGAGGTGTGTGTGTGTGTGTGTGTGTGTGTGTGTGTGGTGTGTGTGTGTGTGTGTGTGTGTGTGTGTGTGTGTGTGTGTGTGTGTGTGTGTGTGTGTGTGTGTGTGTGTGTGTGTGTGTGTGTGTGTGTGTGTGAGTGTGTGTGAGGTGTGTGTGTGTGTGTGTGTGTGGGGGGTGGTGGGGTGGTGTGGTGGGGTGTGGTGGGTGGGTGGGGAGGGGGTGGTGGTGGTGGGTGGGTGTGTGGGGTGTGTGGGTGGGGGGTGTGGGGGGTGTGGTGGTGGGGTGTGGGTGTGTGGGAGGTGTGGGTGTGGTGTGTGGTGTGTGGTGTGTGGAGGTGTGGTGTGTGGGTGTGTGGAGGGGTGTGTGTGGTGTGTGGGGTGTGGGGGGGTGGTGGAGTGTGTGGGGTGGTGGTGGGTGGTGTGTGTGGGGTGAGTGTGTGGGAGGGTGTGGGAGTGGTGTGTGTGAGATGTGTGTGGTGTGGTGGTGAGTGTGTGGAGTGTGTGTGGTGTGTGGGAGTGTGTGAGATGTGTAGGAGGGGTGTGTGAGAGATGTGTGAGGTGTGTGGGAGGTGTGGGGTGAGATGTGTGAGGAGTGTGTGTGTGTGTGGAGATGTGTGTGGTGTGTGTGTGTGTGTGTGTGGTGTGGGTGGGTGTGTGTGAGATGTGTGGAGGGTGTGAGGGGTGTGTGAGTGTGTGGGTAGGGTGTGTGTGTGTGTGTGGTGTGTGGGTGGTGTGGTGTGGTGTGTGGGTGGTGTGGGGTGTGTGGTGTGTGTGTGGGTGGGGTGTGGTGATGTGGGGGTGGTGTGTGAAGATGTGGTGGGGGTGTGTGGGGGGTGTGTGAAGTGTGTGTGGGTGTGGTGTGGGTGTGTGTGGGTGTGTGGGAGTGTGTGTGAGATGTGTGTGTGGTGAGATGTAGGGGTGTGTGTGTGATGGTGTGGGGTGTGGGTGTGATGTGGTGGTGTGTGTGATGTGTGGGGGTGTGTGGTGGGGGTGTGAGTGTGATGTGTGGGGGGGTGTGTGTGTGTGTGGTGGTGTGTGTGTGGGGGGTGTGTGTGTGTGTGGTGTGTGAGGTGTGTGGGTGTGTGTGAGTGTGTGTGGGTGTGTGTGTGTGTGTGTGTGTGTGTGGTGTGTGTGTGGTGTGTGTGGGTGTGGTGTGTGGTGTGTGTGTGGTGTGTGTGTGTGTGTGTGTGTGTGTGTGTGTGTGGGTGTGTGTGTGTGGAGTGTGTGTGTGTGTGGGTGTGTGTGTGTGTGTGTGTGTGTGTGTGTGAGTGTGTGGTGTGTGTGTGTGTGTGTGGGGTGTGTGTGTGTGTGTGTGTGTGTGTGTGTGTGTGTGGGTGGTGTGGGTGTGTGTGAGTGTGTGAAGTAGTGTGTGTGTGTGTGTGTGTGATGTGTGGGTGTGTGTGTGTGTGTGTGTGTGGGTGTGTGTGAGTGTGTGTGTGTGGGTGTGTGTGTGTGTGGTGTGTGTGTGAGTGTGTGTGTGTGTGTGTGGGTGAGTGTGTGGGAGATGGTGTGTGTGTGTGTGTGTGTGTGTGTGTGTGTGTGTGTGATGTGTGTGTGGGTGTGTGTGTGTGTGTGTGTGTGTGTG
Source organism: Leptodactylus fallax (assembly GCA_947044405.1). Taxonomy (NCBI): domain Eukaryota; kingdom Metazoa; phylum Chordata; class Amphibia; order Anura; family Leptodactylidae; genus Leptodactylus; species Leptodactylus fallax. The sequence goes on from CAMRHE010000903.1 coordinate 309,207, forward strand.
GTGTGTGTGTGTGTGTGTGTGTGTGTGATGTGTGGTGTGTGTGTGTGTGTGTGATGTGTAGGTGTGTGTGTGTGTGTGTGTGTGTGTGTGTGTGTGTGTGTGTGTGTGTGTGTGTGTGTGTGTGTGTGTGTGTGTGTGTGTGTGTGTGTGTGTGGGTGTGTGTGTGAGATGTGTGTGTGTGTGTGTGTGTGTGTGTGTGTGTGTGTGTGTGTGTGTGTGTGTGTGTGTGTGTGTGTGTGTGTGTGTGTGTGTGTGTGTGTGTGTGTGTGTGTGTGTGTGTGTGTGTGTGTGTGTGTGTGTGTGTGTGTGTGTGTGGGTGTGTGTGGGAGGTGTGTGGGAGGTGTGTGTGTGAGATGTGTAGGAGGTGTGTGTGTGAGATGTGTAGGAGGTGTGTGTGTGGTGTGTAGGAGGTGTGTGTGAGAGGAGGTGTGGGTGTGTGTGTGTGAGATGTGTGGGAGTGTGTGTGAGATGTGTGTGGTGTGTGTGTGTGTGGTGTGTGTGTGTGTGTGAGATATGTAGGAGGTGTGTGTGTGTGAGAGTGTGTGTGTGTGTAGGAGGTGTGTGTGAGATGTGTAGGAGGTGTGTGTGTGTGAGTGTGTGTAGATATGTAGGAGGGTGTGTGTGAGATGTGTAGGAGGTGTGTGTGAGATATGTAGGAGGTGTGTGTGTGTGTGAGTGTGTGGGAGGTGTGTGTGTGTGATGTGTAGGAGGTGTGTGTGTGGTGGGAGATATGTAGGAGGTGTGTGTGTGAGATATGTAGGAGGTGTGTGTGAGATGTGTAGGAGGTGGTGTGTGAGATGTGTAGGAGGTGTGTGTGTGAGATGTGTAGGAGGTGTGTGTGAGATGTGTAGAGGTGTGTGTGTGTGTGAGAGGTGTGTGTGTGAGGTGTGTGTGTGAGATGTGTGAGGTGTGTGTGTGTAGTGTGTGTGAGGTGTAGGAGGTGTGTGTGTGAGTGTGTGTGTGGAGGTGTGTGAGATGTGTAGGAGTGTGTGTGTGAGATGTGTAGGAGGTGTGTGTGTGTGTGAGATATGTAGGTGTGTGTGTGAGGTGTGTGTGTGAGGTGTGTGTGTGTGTGTGTGAGATATGTAGGAGGTGTGTGTGTGAGATGTGTAGGAGGTGTGTGTGAGAGGTGTGTGTGTAAGAGGTGTGTGTGAGGTGTGGAGGGTGTGTGTGAGTGTGTATGAGGTGTGTGTGTGTATGTAGGGGTGGGTGTGTGTAGTGTGTGTGAGGTGTGTGAGGTGTGTGAGATATGTAGGAGGTGTGTGTGAGATGTGTAGGAGGTGTGTGTGAGATATGTAGGAGGTGTGTGTGTGAGATATGTAGGAGGTGTGTGTGTGAGATATGTGTGAGGGGTGTGTGAGATGTGTAGGAGGTGTGTGTGAGAGGTGTGTGTGTGTGGGTGTGTGTGAGATATGTAGGAGGTGTGTGAGATGATGTGTGAGATATGTAGGAGGTGTGTGTGTGAGATGTGTAGGAGGTGTGTGTGAGATGTGTAGGAGGTGTGTGTGTGAGATATGTAGAGTGTGTGTGTGAGAAGGTGTGTGTGTGAGATAGGTGTGTGTGTGAGATGTGTAGGAGGTGTGTGTGTGAGATGTGTAGGAGTGTGTGTGTGTGTGTGAGATATGGGTGTGTGTGAGATATGTAGGAGGTGTGTAGAGTGTGTGTGAGATATGTGTGAGGAGGTGTGTGTGAGATGTGTAGGAGTGTGTGTGTGTGAGGTGTAGGAGGGTGTGTGTGATATGTAGGAGGTGTGTGTGAGATGTGTAGGAGGATGTGTGTAGGAGGTGTGTGTGTGAGATATGTAGGAGGTGTGTGTGAGAGGTGTGTAGTGTGTGTGGAGATGTGGAGGTGTGTGTGTGAGATGTGTAGGAGGTGTGTGTGAGATGTGGAGGAGGTGTGTGTGAGATGTGTAGGAGGTGTGTGTGATGTGTAGGAGGTGTGTGTGAGAATGTGGGGTGTGTGTGTAGGAGGTGTGTGTGAGATGTGTAGGAGTGTGTGTGTGATGATGTGTAGGAGGTGTGTGTGAGATGTGTAGGAGTGTGTGTGTGAGATAGGTGTGTGTGTGAGATATATAGGGGGGTGTGTGAGGTGTGGGTGTGAGATGTGTAGGAGTGTGTGTGATGTGTAGGAGGTGTGTGTGTAGTGATGGAGGAGGGTGGGGGGGAGGAGGGTGTGGGGATGTGTAGGAGGTGTGTGTGTGAGAGAGATGTGTAGGAGGTGTGTGTGAGATATGTAGGAGGTGTGTGTATGGTAGGAGTGTGTGTGGAGAAGTGTAGGTGTGTGAGATATGTAGGAGGTGTGTGAGTGATGAGAGAGGGAGAGTAGGAGGGGGGAGGAGAGTGGGAGGAGAAAGGGGGAAAAAGAGGGGAGGTAGGAGATATGTAGGAGGTGTGTGTGAGATGTGTAGGAGGTGTGTGAGTGTGTGAGATATGTAGGAGGTGTGTGTGAGATATGTAGGAGGTGTGTGTGAGATATGTAGGAGGTGTGTGTGTGAGATATGTAGGAGGTGTGTGTGTGTGAGATGTGTAGGAGGTGTGTGTGAGATGTGTAGGAGGTGTGTGAGTGTGTGAGATATGTAGGAGGTGTGTGAGATATGTAGGAGGTGTGTGAGATATGTAGGAGGTGTGTGTGGAGATGTGTAGGAGGTGTGTGTGAGATGTGTAGGAGGTGTGTGTGAGATGTGTAGGAGGTGTGTGTGAGATGTGTAGGAGGGTGTGTGTGAGATGTGTAGGAGTGTGTGTGTGAGATGTGTAGGAGGTGTGTGTGTGAGATATGTAGGAGGTGTGTGTGTGAGATGTGTAGGAGGTGTGTGTGAGATGTGTAGGAGGTGTGTGTGAGATATGTAGGAGGTGTGTGTGATGTGTAGGAGGTGTGTGTGAGTATGTGGGAGGTGTGTGAGATATGTAGGAGGTGTGTGAGATGTGTAGGAGGTGTGTGAGATATGTAGGAGGTGTGTGTGTGAGATGTGTAGGAGGTGTGTGTGAGATGTGTAGAGGGGTGTGTGTGAGATGTGTAGAGGTGTGTGTGTGTGAGATGTGTAGGAGGTGTGTGGATGTGTAGGAGGTGTGTGTGTGAGATGTGTAGGAGTGTGTGTGTGATGTGTAGGAGGTGTGTGAGGATGTGTAGGAGGTGTGTGTGTGGATGTGTAGGAGGGTGTGTGTGAGATGTGTAGGAGGTGTGTGTGAGATATGTAGGAGGTGTGTGAGATGTGTAGGAGGTGTGTGTGTAGATGTGTAGGAGGTGTGTGTGAGATGTGTAGGAGGTGTGTGTGAGATGTGTAGGAGGTGTGTGTGAGATATGTAGGAGGTGTGTGTGAGATGTGTAGGAGGTGTGTGTGTGAGATATGTAGGAGGTGTGTGAGTGTGATGTGTAGGAGGTGTGTGTGATGTGTAGGAGGTGTGTGTGAGATGTGTAGGAGGTGTGTGTGAGATATGTAGGAGGTGTGTGTGAGATGTGTAGGAGGGTGTGTGTGTGTGATGTGTAGGAGGTGTGTGTGTGATGTGTAGGAGGTGTGTGTGTGAGATATGTAGGAGGTGTGTGAGTGAGATGTGTAGGAGGTGTGTGTGTGAGATGTGTAGGAGGGTGTGTGTGAGATGTGTAGGAGGTGTGTGTGAGATGTGTAGGAGGTGTGTGTGAGATGTGTGGGAGGTGTGTGTGAGATATATGTAGGAGGTGTGTGAGTGAGATGTGTAGGAGGTGTGTGAGATATGTAGGAGGTGTGTGATGTGTAGGGAGTGTGTGTGTAGTGTGTGAGATATGTAGGAGGTGTGTGAGGGGGGGGGTGTGGATATGGGAGGTGTGTGATGTGTGCTAGGAGGGTGTGTGAGATATGTAGGAGGTGTGTGTGAGATATGTAGGAGGTGTGTGAGATATGTAGGAGGGTGTGTGAGATATGTAGGAGGAGGTGTGTGTGAGATATGTAGGAGGTGTGTGTGAGATGTGTAGGAGGTGTGTGTGTGAGATGTGTAGGAGGTGTGTGTGAGATGTGTAGGAGGTGTGTGTGAGATGTGTAGGAGGTGTGTGTGAGATATGTAGGAGGTGTGTGTGAGATGTGTAGGAGGTGTGTGTGTGGATGTGTAGGAGGTGTGTGTGTGAGATGTGTAGGAGGTGTGTGTGTGTGAGATGTGTAGGAGGTGTGTGTGAGATGTGTATGAGGTGTGTGAGATGTGTAGGAGGGTGTGTGTGAGATATGTAGGAGGTGTGTGTGAGATATGTAGGAGGTGTGTGAGATCTGTAGGAGGGTGTGAGATATGTAGGAGGTGTGTGTGAGATATGTAGGAGGTGTGTGTGTGATATGTAGGAGGCTGTGTAGCGAGATATGTAGGCAGTGTGTGGATATGTTTGAGGTGTGTATATAAGACTCGGGGTGTGTGAGCTTCTATAATTTCCTTCATCAGCACCGCAGCTTGTCTGACAGTATATTTTGGGACCGTCCTGCACCAGCTGAGAAGTCTTCACCTACTTGTAGAGAGTCAGTGGTCGGCGGTGCGCGTCTCCTGGCCCTAGAACTGCCCTGTGGTGAACCATTTATTAACCTGCACAGTCCCAATCTATATGCTCCACAACCTAGAATGGAAAGTCACTGCACCGAGGGTCTCCAGAGGACCTTGTGTACATGTAATACCATAGTGAAGCTTGATCACCAGTGGATCCTCATTTGGAGAAAGCATTGTCCAGATGTGATAAGCTCTGTAACACACAATGACCACACAAACTGGTGCGCTTATAGAAAAGACCATTATATTAGGGCAGCACGATGGCTCAGTGGTTAGCACTGCACCCTTGAAGCGCTGGAGTCCTGGGTTCAAATCCTGCCAAGGACAACATCTGCAAGGAGTTTGTATGTTCTCCCCGTGTTTGCGTGAGTTTCCTCCGGATACTCCAGTTTCCTCTCACACTCCAAAGACATACTGATAGGGAATGTAGATTGTGAGCCCTATATGGGACAGTGAGTGATGATGTCTGTAAAGCGCTGCGGAATATGATGGCGCTATATAAGTAAGCATAATAAATAAATAAATTATATTCCTTCACATACCCTTTTCCCTACTCACAGTGTGATTTACATGACCACTATGTGCCCCATTCACCAGCCCCAAACCATGTCCTCCTCCAATTCAGTTTCAGGAGTTCTTCTACACAGATGATGGATAAAGACTCCAAATGTGAAGCAATTATTCAAGAAGGACCCTTGATGTCACACCAGTCATAAGAAGCAGCTGTGTATGGCCCTAGGTGGACAGGTGGCATCACAATTATGGTCACTTTCCAAAAATTATAAGCTATGGGAACCTTTCCAGGCCAGTCCACCACTTCTTTAAATCCATCAGGTATAAAACACTCAACTGTGAAGTGTTTGGTGAGTCCATGGTTAGAGGTCGGCCTCTACTGACCATGTCCATCACCACCTGTGCTGGCCATGTCCTTGCGGACATCACCACCTCTACTAACCATGTCCTTGTGGACATCACCACCTCTACTGACCATGTCCTTGTGGACATCACCACCTCTACTGACCATGTCCTTGTGGATATCACCACCTCTACTGACCATGTCCATCACCACCTGTGCTGGCCATGTCCTTGTGGACATCACCACCTCTACTAACCATGTCCTTGTGGACATCACCACCTCTACTGACCATGTCCTTGTGGACATCACCACCTCTACTGACCATGTCCTTGTGGATATCACCACCTCTACTGACCATGTCCTTGTGGACATCACCACCTCTACTAACCATGTCCTTGTGGACATCACCACCTCTACTGACCATGTCCTTGTGGATATCACCACCTCTACTGACCATGTCCTTGTGGACATCACCACCTCTACTGACCATGTCCTTGTGGACATCACCACCCCTCCCCTACTGACCATGTCCTTGTGGATATCACCACCTCTACTGACCATGTCCTTGTGGACATCACCACCTCTACTGACCATGTCCTTGTGGACATCACCACCTTTACTGACCATACTGACCATGTCCTTGTGGACATCATCGCCTCTACTGACCATGTCCTTGTGGACATCACCACCTTTACTGACCATGTCCTTGTGGACATAATCGCCTCTACTGACCATGTCCTTGTGGACATCACCACCTCTACTGACTATGTCCTTGTGGACATCACCACCTTTACTGACCATGTCCTTGTGGACATAATCACCTCTACTGACCATGTCCTTGTGGACATCATCGCCTCTACTGACCATGTCCTTGTGGACATCACCACCTCTACTGACCATGTCCTTGTGGACATCACCACCTCTACTGACCATGTCCTTGTGGACATCACCACCCCTACTGACCATGTCCTTGTGGACTCACCGCCTCTACTGACCATGTCCTTGTGGACATCACCACCTCTACTGACCATGTCTTTGTGGACATCACCACCTCTACTGACCATGTCCTTGTGGACATCACCGCCTCTACTGACCATGTCCTTGTGGACATAATCGCCTCTACTGACCATGTCCTTGTGGACATCACCACCTCTACTGACCATGTCCTTGTGGATATCACCACCTCTACTGACCATGTCCTTGTGGACATCACCACCTCTACTGACCATGTCCTTGTGGACATCACCACCTTTACTGACCATGTCCTTGTGGATATCACCACCTCTACTGACCATGTCCTTGTGGACATCACCACCTCTACTGACCATGTCCTTGTAGACATCACCACCTTTACTGACCATACTGACCATGTCCTTGTGGACATCATCGCCTCTACTGACCATGTCCTTGTGGACATCACCACCTTTACTGACCATGTCCTTGTGGATATCACCACCTCTACTGACCATGTCCTTGTGGACATCACCACCTCTACTGACCATGTCCTTGTGGACATCACCACCTTTACTGACCATACTGACCATGTCCTTGTGGACATTATCGCCTCTACTGACCATGTCCTTGTGGACATCACCACCTTTACTGACCATGTCCTTGTGGACATAATCGCCTCTACTGACCATGTCCTTGTGGACATCACCACCTCTACTGACCATGTCCTTGTGGACATCACCACCTTTACTGACCATGTCCTTGTGGACATAATCACCTCTACTGACCATGTCCTTGTGGACATCACCACCTCTACTGACCATGTCCTATTGGACATCACCACCTTTACTGACCATACTGACCATGTCCTTGTGGACATCATCGCCTCTACTGACCATGTCCTTGTGGACATCACCACCTCTACTGACCATGTCCTTGTGGACATCACCACCTCTACTGACCATGTCCTATTGGACATCACCACCTTTACTGACCATACTGACCATGTCCTTGTGGACATCATCGCCTCTACTGACCATGTCCTTGTGGACATCACCACCTCTACTGACCATGTCCTTGTGGACATCACCACCTCTACTGACCATGTCCTTGTGGACATCACCACCTCTACTGACCATGTCCTTGTGGACATCACCACCCCTACTGACCATGTCCTTGTGGACATCACCACCTCTACTGACCATGTCTTTGTGGACATCACCACCTCTACTGACCATGTCCTTGTGGACATCACCGCCTCTACTGACCATGTCCTTGTGGACATAATCGCCTCTACTGACCATGTCCTTGTGGACATCACCACCTTTACTGACCATGTCCTTGTGGACATAATCGCCTCTACTGACCATGTCCGTGTGGACATCACCACCTCTACTGACCATGTCCTTGTGGACATCATCACCTTTACTGACCATACTGACCATGTCCTTGTGGACATCATCGCCTCTACTGACCATGTCCTTGTGGACATCACCACCTCTACTGACCATGTCCTTGTGGACATCACCACCTCTACTGACCATGTCCTTGTGGACATCACCACCTCTACTGACCATGTCCTTGTGGACATCACCACCCCTACTGACCATGTCCTTGTGGACTCACCGCCTCTACTGATCATGTCCTTGTGGACATCACCACCTCTACTGACCATGTCTTTGTGGACATCACCACCTCTACTGACCATGTCCTTGTGGACATCACCACCTCTACTGACCATGTCCTTGTGGACATCACCGCCTCTACTGACCATGTCCTTGTGGACATAATCGCCTCTACTGACCATGTCCTTGTGGATATCATCACCTCTACTGACCATGTCCTTGTGGACATCACCACCTCTACTGACCATGTCCTTGTGGACATCACCACCTTTACTGACCATACTGACCATGTCCTTGTGGACATCATCGCCTCTACTGACCATGTCCTTGTGGACATCACCACCTTTACTGACCATGTCCTTGTGGACATAATCGCCTCTACTGACCATGTCCTTGTGGACATCACCGCCTCTACTGACCATGTCCTTGTGGACATCACCACCTTTACTGACCATGTCCTTGTGGACATAATCACCTCTACTGACCATGTCCTTGTGGACATCACCACCTCTACTGACCATGTCCTATTGGACATCACCACCTTTACTGACCATACTGACCATGTCCTTGTGGACATCATCGCCTCTACTGACCATGTCCTTGTGGACATCACCACCTCTACTGACCATGTCCTTGTGGACATCACCACCTCTACTGACCATGTCCTATTGGACATCACCACCTTTACTGACCATGTCCTTGTGGACATCATCGCCTCTACTGACCATGTCCTTGTGGACATCACCACCTCTACTGACCATGTCCTTGTGGACATCACCACCTCTACTGACCATGTCCTTGTGGACATCACCACCTCTACTGACCATGTCCTTGTGGACATCACCACCCCTACTGACCATGTCCTTGTGGACTCACCGCCTCTACTGATCATGTCCTTGTGGACATCACCACCTCTACTGACCATGTCTTTGTGGACATCACCACCTCTACTGACCATGTCCTTGTGGACATCACCGCCTCTACTGACCATGTCCTTGTGGACATAATCGCCTCTACTGACCATGTCCTTGTGGACATCATCACCTCTACTGACCATGTCCTTGTGGACATCACCACCTCTACTGACCATGTCCTTGTGGACATCACCACCTTTACTGACCATACTGACCATGTCCTTGTGGACATCATCGCCTCTACTGACCATGTCCTTGTGGACATCACCACCTTTACTGACCATGTCCTTGTGGACATAATCGCCTCTACTGACCATGTCCTTGTGGACATCACCACCTCTACTGACCATGTCCTTGTGGACATCACCACCTTTACTGACCATGTCCTTGTGGACATAATCACCTCTACTGACCATGTCCTTGTGGACATCACCACCTCTACTGACCATGTCCTATTGGACATCACCACCTTTACTGACCATACTGACCATGTCCTTGTGGACATCATCGCCTCTACTGACCATGTCCTTGTGGACATCACCACCTCTACTGACCATGTCCTTGTGGACATCACCACCTCTACTGACCATGTCCTTGTGGACATCACCACCTCTACTGACCATGTCCTTGTGGACATCACCACCCCTACTGACCATGTCCTTGTGGACTCACCGCCTCTACTGACCATGTCCTTGTGGACATCACCGCCTCTACTGACCATGTCCTTGTGGACATAATCGCCTCTACTGACCATGTCCTTGTGGACATCACCACCACTACTGACCATATCCTATTGGACATCACCACCTTTACTGACCATACTGACCATGTCCTTGTGGACATCACCACCTCTACTGACCATGTCCTTGTGGACATCACCGCCTCTACTGACCATGTCCTTGTGGACATCACCGCCCACCAGCCGGGACATACCGCCTCTACTGACCATGTCCTTGTGGACATCACCGCCTCTACTGACCATGTCCTATTGGACATCACCACCTTAAGTACTGACCATAGTGACCATGTCCTTGTGGACATCATCGCCTCTACTGACCATGTCCTTGTGGACATCACCACCTTTACTGACCATGTCCTTGTGGACATAATCGCCTCTACTGACCATGTCCTTGTGGACATCACCACCTCTACTGACCATGTCCTTGTGGACATCACCACCTCTACTGACCATGTCCTTGTGGACATCACCACCTTTACTGACCATACTGACCATGTCCTTGTGGACATCATCGCCTCTACTGACCATGTCTTTGTGGACATCACCACCTTTACTGACCATGTCCTTGTGGACATAATCGCCTCTACTGACCATGTCCTTGTGGACATAATCGCCTCTACTGACCATGTCCTATTGGACATCACCACCTTTACTGACCATACTGACCATGTCCTTGTGGACATCACCACCTTTACTGACCATGTCCTTGTGGACATAATCGCCTCTACTGACCATGTCCTTGTGGACGTCACCGCCTCTACTGACCATGTCCTTGTGGACGTCACCGCCTCTATTGCCCATGTCCTTGTGGACGTCACCGCCTCTACTGCCCATGTCCTTGTGGACATCACCGCCTCTACTGACCATGTCCTTGTGGACATCACCACCCCTACTGACCATGTCCTTGTGGACTCATCACCTCTACTGACCATGTCCTATTGGACATCACCACCTCTACTGACCATGTCCTTGTGGTCATCACTGACACCTGATCTTTTTTTGCAGCTTCCATATAATTTGTCCCCAAACTCTCTGGAGAAGTTAAAATGGAAATATATCCAGAGCTCTGTGACCCTAAACACAATATTTACTACAACCTACATCCTCAATGAGCTCTGGATGGTGCAATAACTGACCGCCAGATCAGTCCATTTCTATATATTACAGCCCATTCCAATATGGAGCCTTGTGGACTCTAGGACCCCTGAGATCTCTCCTGCAGTGTATATTGTCTAGTATACAGACGTGGTCGGTGCATCCAAGCACAGGGGAGACAAAGCATTAATAAATATTCAGTGGAGATATTGATTTACATAACTGGGGCCTTCCAGGTAGGTCTGATGTCCCTTGTGTGAGATGTGTAAATTGTGGTGGATGGAAGGATCACACTTCTGTACTGACCTGTGCCCAGCACTTTATGGCGTTCTGCCTGATCATGTGTATGTATATGTCACTCTACAAGAAACATGGCGGCCTGTGGAGGCGAGTGAATAGTAGAGAGGGTTATATCCTTGAGGAAGGAACTGGAAAAAGTCAGGGAACAGAAGTGACAGAGGAGAAGTGAAGCGAGGAGGAAAGAAGAGAAGAGAGGAGGGGAAGAGAAGAGAGGAGAGGGAAGAGGAGGACAAAGAAGTGTGAAGAAGAGAAGGGAAGAGAGGACAAGAAAAGAGAGAGGGGAGAAGAGGGAAGAGGAGGACAAAGAGAAGAGTGGAGAAGAGGAGGGAAGGGAAGAGAGGAGAAGAAAAGAGAGGGGAGAAGAGGGAAGAGGAGGACAAAGAGAAGAGTGGAGAAGAGGAGGGAGGAGAGGAGAAGAAAAGAGAGAGGGGAGAAGAGGGAAGAGGAGGACAAAGAGAAGAGTGGAGAAGAAGAGGGAAGAGAGGAGAAGAAAAGAGAGGAGGGGAAGAGGAGGACAAAGAAGTGTGAAGAAGAGAAGGGAAGAGAGGACAAGAAAAGAGAGAGGGGAGAAGAGGGAAGAGGAGGACAAAGAGAAGAGTGGAGAAGAGGAGGGAAGGGAAGAGAGGACAAGAAAAGAGAGAGGGGAGGAGAGGGAAGAGGAGGACAAAGAGAAGAGTGGAGAAGAGGAAGGAAGGGAAGAGAGGAGAACACAAATAAGGAGGGAGCAAAGAGGAAATAAAGAGAACCAGGAAATGAGTGGAAGCAGAAAAGAGTAAAGAAGGAAAAAAAGAGATGTGTAGGATGGGGGAATAAAAGTGGAGAACTGAGGAGAAAGAGAGGAGAGTAAACAGAAGAAAAAGGGGAAAAGAGCAGAGGAGCGGTGTATAAAGATAAGGAGTAAGAGGGAGCGGGAGCGAGGAAAAAAGAGGAAATAAAAGAGAGACGAAAAGAGAAGAGGAGACGCGAGAAGAAGAGCAAATGAGAGAGAGACAGCAGAGAAGAAACTAGAAGATGGAGAGAGGAGAGATAAAAGAGATGAAAAGTAGAGTTAAAAAAGAGAAGAGGTGGAAAAAAAAACACTGGAGGAAGAGAAGAAGAGAATAGAGAGCAGAAGAGGAAAGAAGAGAGAAGAGAATAGGGAGCAGAAGAGGAAAGAAGAGAAGAAGAAGAGAATAGGGAGCAGAAGAGGAAAGAAGAGAAGAAGAGAATAGGGAGCAGAAGAGGAAGAGAGAAGAAGAGAGAGAGGGGGCGAAGAGGAAGAGAGAAGAAGAAGAGAATAGGGAGCAGAAGAGGAAAGAGAGAAGAAGAGGAGAGGCGAGAGGAAGAAGAGAGAAGAGAATAGGGAGCAGAAGAGGAAAGAAGAGAAGAAGAAGAGAATAGGGAGCAGAAGAGGAAAGAAGAGAAGAAGAAGAGAATAGGGAGCAGAAGAGGAAAGAAGAGAAGAAGAAGAGAATAGGAGCAGACGAGGAAAGAAGAGAAGAAGAAGAGAGAGTAGGGGCAGAAGAGGAAAGAAGAGAAGAAGAAGAGAATAGGGAGCAGAAGAGGAAAGAAGAGAAGAAGAAGAGAATAGGGAGCAGAAGAGGAAAGAAGAGAAGAAGAAGAGAATAGGGAGCAGAAGAAGAAAGAAGAGAAGAAGAAGAGAATAGGGAGCAGAAGAGGAAAGAAGAGAAGAAGAAGAGAATAGGGAGCAGAAGAGGAAAGAGAGAGAAGAGAAGAAGAGAATAGGAGCAGCGAGGAAAGAGAGAAGAAGAAGAGAATAGGGAGCAGACGAGGAAAGAAGAGAAGAAGAGAATAGGGAGCAGAAGAGGAAAGAAGAGAAGAGAGAAGAGAATAGGGAGCAGAAGAGGAAGAGAATAGGGAGCAGAAGAGGAAGAGAATAGGGAGAAGAGAATAGGGAGCAGAAGAGGAAAGAAGAGAAGAAGAAGAGAATAGGGAGCAGAAGAGGAAAGAAGAGAAGAAGAAGAGAATAGGGAGCAGAAGAGGAAAGAAGAAAAGAAGAAGAGAATAGGGAGCAGAAGAGGAAAGAAGAGAAGAGAGAAGAGAATAGGGAGCAGAAGAGGAAGAGAATAGGGAGCAGAAGAGGAAGAGAATAGGGAGAAGAGAATAGGGAGCAGAAGAGGAAAGAAGAGAGAAGAGAATAGGGAGCAGAAGAGGAAAGAAGAGAGAAGAGAATAGGGAGCAGAAGAGGAAAGAAGAGAGAAGAGAATAGGGAGCAGAAGAGGAAAGAAGAGAGAAGAGAATAGGGAGCAGAAGAGGAAAGAAAAGAAGAGAATAGGGAGCAGAAGAGGAAGAGAGTAGGGTGAAGAAGAGGAAGAGAATGGAGAGAGGAAGATGAAAGAGGAGAGGAAGAGAATAGGGAGCTGAAGAGGAAAGAAGAATGGAAGAGAGTGGGGAGAGGAGAAAAGGGGTAATATAAGAATAATAATAGTCTATAATACAGAAGAGAATTGCAGGAAAAAGAGAGAGGAGAGGAAACTGAAGAAACCCAGGAAAGAAGAACTGAGAGGTAGGGAAGAGAGAAGAGACGTGAAGGGAAGTAATGAGGCAGATACAATAAGAGGCGGGCAGGATAGGATGGGCAGAGAAGATGGCAGGAGACGGTTGTGTTGCCACCGTGGGGCGCTGTGCTCAGATATTACTGGAGTATGAACTCACTTCTCACTATTCAGATTTTAGATATTAATCAAAGTAAAAGGAGATGTCACCCCCGACAGCAGAAAGTAAGTGCCCCCTCCCATAGACACAGGAGAGTGGCATCTATACAACAGCAGAAGCTCGCAGAAGCACTACAAATCCCAGCATGGACCAGCCCAGCACAGACACACTCAGCAGTTCATAGACTTTATTTTGGAATCAGGTCATTCTCCCTCATGTCCCATTGTTCTGCCCCCCAACCCCCTGATATAACCTACAAAATACAGAACGGGGAGATGAAGGGGCCCCCGGGGGGCGCTACACTGGGGACACAGCACTGAAATCAACACTTCATCATCATTGTTTTATCCAAACTACTAGATACTGACTGTGTAACATTACAAGCACATTACACACTGACACAGGGCCCAGCACTCACTGCGGCAGAACCACCTGAGCTTGTCCAGGAGCTGCAGAACTACAAGTGTCAGCCAGCCCCCTGCAGGCTGGGGCCCCCTGCGGCACCTCAGGAGCCCACACAGGTCTCTTTAGGGCTTCTCCTGGTGTTCCCAGGGCATGGGGTCACTTTCCTCCCCCGTTGAGGTGTTCCTGCGGTCCTGCCAGAAATGCTCCACATCTGGAAGGATTTTCTCCTCCCTGGACTTGGAGTCTTGAGACGCTCGCTGAGAAGACTTGGAGTGTAAGTCGTGCAAGGACTGAATCGCGCTGGAGCCGTTCTCTCCTCTGGAGGGACCGGAGCTATCGCACTGTCTGCACGTGGTCCAGATGTTCTTCAGCCCTTCTCTGAACTCATCGGACACGGCCAGGAAAACCGCAGGGTTAATGGTGCAGTTGAGGAACAAGAGCACCTGGGCCAGGATCATGAGGGCATTGGGGGGCTGCAGGAGGCCATAGCTGCTGTGCCGGGACCAGATCCACACGATCCACTCAGGTAGCCACATGGCATCAAAAGCCAGGCTGACACTCATGAGCATGGAGGTGACCCTGCGGCTGAGGCTGCGGGGGCTAGGAACCCGATTCCTCCTCTCCCTCCTCCTCAGAGCCCTCAGGTAGCAGCAGAAGGAGAAGACCATGGGCAGCACATAGGCCAGCACGGGGTACAACTTACTGAAGACAACCATGAAACTGGAGGCAGAATCCGGGGTGACAAAGCTACAAGTCCAGCCCTCCTTGGCCATGCGGAGCTGGGTGAAGAGCAGGTGAGGAAGGGGCAGCAGCAGGGACACAGCCCACGAGCTGATCAGCACCAGCACCACCTGCCTCCTGCTGAACAGCAGCAGCTTCGGAGGGGTCCTGACATGCCTGTAGCGGGCTTGGGCGATGGCTGCCAGGGTGAAGCTCTTGACTGCCAGGCAGCTGTGCAGGAACCACTCGGTGGTCCTACAGACGAAGCCCCCGAAGAGCCAGGACTGCCGGGCATAGGTGACCGTGCGCACCGGGATGCAGAAGACGAGCAGCAGCAGGTCTGTGGCCCCCACATTCACCACCAGGCAGTTCACCACCGAGCACTTGCCCTTCCTCAGGTCGTGGATGAGGATGAGGAGGAGCAGCAGGTTCCCCGCCAAGCCCAAGAGGCAGATGAGGGCCAGGAAGAGGGGCAGAGCCACCGTCACCTCCGACCCGACTTCAGAGGAGTCCGGGGCTCCGGAGAACTGCAGGGAGCCCGAGCTGTTCATGGCTGTGAGGGACAAGTCCGGCAGGAGACCTGAGGCTGCTCACTGCTGACACCTTCTCCACAGCTCACACCATGCGTCAATTTACCGCCAAATGACGTCGGCACCGGGGAAGTGGCAGAGCCGAGAGGTCTATAGCACCAGCGATGAGGTCACTAACCCCAGCGATGAGGTCACTGCCTCCAGTCCTTCCATGGAGCTGTCCACAAGGTGCGGTACTGAAACCTACATCCAAGAGAGGGGAGGCGTGCACAGCCCAGCCCCCCACCAGCCTGTGATGCCCCTCATGGCTGGGGGTAACAATGTCCTGCACAAGCCATTGTACTAATGAGAGTCCTGCTAATCCCGGCTCACGCTAATCCTCCGCCTAGTGCTCGGGGCTCCCGGGATAATGAGCGAGATGTAGCAGAGCCCGAGAGCTGCACATAGTGACAGGCGGAGCTACGGGGGGCTTTAACCCCTCACACACCGGCAATGACAGCAAAGACACAGAAAAGTAAGTCCTAAAGTCCTGACACAGGAGCTGATGGAGGAAAACTTCAGCTCACATCAGCTGTATCCTTGTGAAGGGTTTGTTACAATGTATCAGTGTAGGTCTCTCCCAGCCCGGAGACCAGATTGGATGCCTTGTAACAAACCCTCAGCTGTTCTTTGTTTTTCTCTGACAGTCCTATTGCTGTTTCTGCTGGGAGCTGCAACTGCTTGTCTCTGCCTGTGGTACGGTCAGCTGCTTGTCTCTGCCTGTGGTATGATCAGCTGCTTGTCTCTGCCTGTGGTACGGTCAGCTGCTTGTCTCTGCCTGTGGTACTGTCAGCTGCTTGTCTCTGCCTGTGGTATGGTCAGCTGCTTGTCTCTGCCTGTGGTACTGTCAGCTGCTTATCTCTGCCTGTGGTACTGTCAGTTGTTTGTCTCTGCCTGTGGTACTGTCAGTTGTTTGTCTCTGCCTGTGGTACTGTCAGTTGTTTGTCTCTGCCTGTGGTACAGTCAGCTGCTTGTCTCTGCCTGTGGTATGGTCAGCTGCTTGTCTCTGCCTGTGGTACTGTCAGTTGTTTGTCTCTGCCTGTGGTACTGTCAGCTGCATGTCTCTGCCTGTGGTACGGTCAGCTGCTTGTCTCTGCCTGTGGTATGGTCAGCTACTTGTCTCTGCCTGTGGTATGGTCAGCTGCTTGTCTCTGCCTGTGGTACTGTCAGTTGCTTGTCTCTGCCTGTGGTATGGTCAGCTGCTTGTCTCTGCCTGTGGTACGGTCAGCTGCTTGTCTCTGCCTGTGGTACGGTCAGCTGCTTGTCTCTGCCTGTGGTATGGTCAGCTGCTTGTCTCTGCCTGTGGTATGGTCAGCTGCTTGTCTCTGCCTGTGGTACGATCAGCTGCTTGTCTCTGCCTGTGGTACTGTCAGCTGCTTGTCTCTGCCTGTGGTATAGTCAGCTGCTTGTCTCTGCCTGTGGTACTGTCAGCTGCTTGTCTCTGCCTGTGGTACGGTCAGCTGCTTGTCTCTGCCTGTGGTATGGTCAGCTGCTTGTCTCTGCCTGTGGTACGGTCAGCTGCTTGTCTCTGCCTGTGGTACTGTCAGCTGCTTGTCTCTGCCTGTGGTATGGTCAGCTGCTTGTCTCTGCCTGTGGTATGGTCAGCCCCCTGCTTGTCTCTGCCTGTGGTACTGTCAGTTGTTTGTCTCTGCCTGTGGTACTGTCAGTTGTTTGTCTCTGCCTGTGGTACAGTCAGCTGCTTGTCTCTGCCTGTGGTATGGTCAGCTGCTTGTCTCTGCCTGTGGTATGGTCAGCTGCTTGTCTCTGCCTGTGGTACTGTCAGTTGTTTGTCTCTGCCTGTGGTACTGTCAGTTGTTTGTCTCTGCCTGTGGTACTGTCAGTTGTTTGTCTCTGCCTGTGGTACAGTCAGCTGCTTGTCTCTGCCTGTGGTATGGTCAGCTGCTTGTCTCTGCCTGTGGTACTGTCAGTTGTTTGTCTCTGCCTGTGGTACTGTCAGCTGCATGTCTCTGCCTGTGGTATGATCAGCTGCTTGTCTCTGCCTGTGGTATGGTAAGCTGCTTGTCTCTGCCTGTGGTACGGTCAGCTGCTTGTCTCTGCCTGTGGTACTGTCAGCTGCTTGTCTCTGCCTGTGGTACAGTCAGCTGCTTGTCTCTGCCTGTGGTATGATCAGCTGCTTGTCTCTGCCTGTGGTATAGTCAGCTGCTTGTCTCTGCCTGTGGTACGGTCAGCTGCTTGTCTCTGCCTGTGGTACTGTCAGCTGCTTGTCTCTGCCTGTGGTACGGTCAGCTGCTTGTCTCTGCCTGTGGTACGGTCAGCTACTTGTCTTTGTCTGTGGTATGGTCAGCTGCTTGTCTCTGCCTTTAGTACGGTCAGCTGCTTGTCTCTGCCTGTGGTATGGTCAGCTGCTTGTCTCTGCCTGTGGTACGGTCAGCTGCTTGTCTCTGCCTTTAGTACGGTCAGCTGCTTGTCTCTGCCTGTGGTATGATCAGCTGCTTATCTCTGCCTGTGGTACTGTCAGTTGTTTGTCTCTGCCTGTGGTACTGTCAGTTGTTTGTCTCTGCCTGTGGTACAGTCAGCTGCTTGTCTCTGCCTGTGGTATGGTCAGCTGCTTGTCTCTGCCTGTGGTATGGTCAGCTGCTTGTCTCTGCCTGTGGTACTGTCAGTTGTTTGTCTCTGCCTGTGGTACTGTCAGTTGTTTGTCTCTGCCTGTGGTACTGTCAGTTGTTTGTCTCTGCCTGTGGTACAGTCAGCTGCTTGTCTCTGCCTTTCGTCAGCTGTGCTCAGCCGGTGCCCTGCTTGTCTCTGCCTGTGGTATGATCAGCTGCTTGTCTCTGCCTGTGGTATGATCAGCTGCTTGTCTCTGCCTGTGGTATGGTCAGTTGCTTGTCTCTGCCTGTGGTACGGGTCAGCTGCTTGTCTCTGCCTGTGGTATGGTCAGCTGCTTGTCTCTGCCTGTGGTATGATCAGCTGCTTGTCTCTGCCTGTGGTACGGTCAGCTGCTTGTCTCTTCCTGTGGTACTGTTAGCTGCTTGTCTCTGCCTGTGGTATGATCAGCTGCTTGTCTCTGCCTGTGGTATGATCAGCTGCTTGTCTCTGCCTGTGGTATGGTCAGCTGCTTGTCTCTGCCTGTGGTAAGGTCAGCTGCTTGTCTCTGCCTGTGGTACGATCAGCTGCTTGTCTCTGCCTGTGGTACGGTCAGCTGCTTGTCTCTGCCTGTGGTACGGTCAGCTGCTTGTCTCTGCCTGTGGTACGGTCAGCTGCTTGTCTCTGCCTGTGGTACGGTCAGCTGCTTGTCTCTGCCTGTGGTATGGTCAGTCTGCTTGTCTCTTCCTGTGGTACTGTTAGCTGCTTGTCTCTGCCTGTGGTACGGTCAGCTGCTTATCTCTGCCTGTGGTACGGTCAGCTGCTTGTCTCTGCCTGTGGTACGGTCAGCTGCTTGTCTCTGCCTGTGGTACGGTCAGCTGCTTGTCTCTGCCTGTGGTACGGTCAGCTGCTTGTCTCTGCCTGTGGTACGGTCAGCTGCTTGTCTCTGCCTGTGGTACGATCAGCTGCTTGTCTCTGCCTGTGGTACGGTCAGCTGCTTGTCTCTGCCTGTGGTACGGTCAGCTGCTTGTCTCTGCCTGTGGTACGGTCAGCTGCTTGTCTCTGCCTGTGGTACGGTCAGCTGCTTGTCTCTGCCTGTGGTATGGTCAGCTACTTTTCTCTGCCTTTAGTACGGTCAGCTGCTTGTCTCTGCCTGTGGTATGGTCAGCTGCTTGTCTCTGCCTGTGGTATAGTCAGCTGCTTGTCTCTGCCTGTGGTAGGGTCAGCTGCTTGTCTCTGCCTGTGGTACTGTCAGCTGCTTGTCTCTGCCTGTGGTATGGTCAGTTGCTTGTCTCTGCCTGTGGTACGGGGTCAGCTGCTTGTCTCTGCCTGTGGTATGATCAGCTGCTTGTCTCTTCCTGTGGTACTGTTAGCTGCTTGTCTCTGCCTGTGGTATGGTCAGCTGCTTGTCTCTGCCTGTGGTATAGTCAGCTGCTTGTCTCTGCCTGTGGTAGGGTCAGCTGCTTGTCTCTGCCTGTGGTACTGTCAGCTGCTTGTCTCTGCCTGTGGTATGGTCAGTTGCTTGTCTCTGCCTGTGGTACGGGGTCAGCTGCTTGTCTCTGCCTGTGGTATGATCAGCTGCTTGTCTCTTCCTGTGGTACTGTTAGCTGCTTGTCTCTGCCTGTGGTAGGGTCAGCTGCTTGTCTCTGCCTGTGGTACTGTCAGCTGCATGTCTCTGCCTGTGGTATGATCAGCTGCTTGTCTCTGCCTGTGGTATGGTCAGCTGCTTGTCTCTGCCTGTGGTACGGTCAGCTGCTTGTCTCTGCCTGTGGTATGATCAGCTGCTTATCTCTGCCTGTGGTACTGTCAGTTGTTTGTCTCTGCCTGTGGTACTGTCAGTTGTTTGTCTCTGCCTGTGGTACTGTCAGTTGTTTGTCTCTGCCTGTGGTACAGTCAGCTGCTTGTCTCTGCCTGTGGTATGGTCAGCTGCTTGTCTCTGCCTGTGGTATGGTCAGCTGCTTGTCTCTGCCTGTGGTACTGTCAGTTGTTTGTCTCTGCCTGTGGTACTGTCAGTTGTTTGTCTCTGCCTGTGGTACTGTCAGTTGTTTGTCTCTGCCTGTGGTACAGTCAGCTGCTTGTCTCTGCCTTTCGTACGGTCAGCTGCTTGTCTCTGCCTGTGGTATGATCAGCTGCTTGTCTCTGCCTGTGGTATGATCAGCTGCTTGTCTCTGCCTGTGGTATGGTCAGTTGCTTGTCTCTGCCTGTGGTACGGGGTCAGCTGCTTGTCTCTGCCTGTGGTATGATCAGCTGCTTGTCTCTGCCTGTGGTACGGTCAGCTGCTTGTCTCTTCCTGTGGTACTGTTAGCTGCTTGTCTCTGCCTGTGGTATGATCAGCTGCTTGTCTCTGCCTGTGGTATGATCAGCTGCTTGTCTCTGCCTGTGGTATGGTCAGCTGCTTGTCTCTGCCTGTGGTAAGGTCAGCTGCTTGTCTCTGCCTGTGGTACGGTCAGCTGCTTGTCTCTGCCTGTGGTACAATCAGCTGCTTGTCTCTGCCTGTGGTACGGTCAGCTGCTTGTCTCTGCCTGTGGTATGGTCAGTTGCTTGTCTCTTCCTGTGGTACTGTTAGCTGCTTGTCTCTGCCTGTGGTACGGTCAGCTGCTTATCTCTGCCTGTGGTACGGTCAGCTGCTTGTCTCTGCCTGTGGTATGGTCAGCTGCTTGTCTCTGCCTGTGGTACGGTCAGCTGCTTGTCTCTGCCTGTGGTACGGTCAGCTGCTTGTCTCTGCCTGTGGTACGGTCAGCTGCTTGTCTCTGCCTGTGGTATGGTCAGCTGCTTGTCTCTGCCTGTGGTACGGTCAGCTGCTTGTCTCTGCCTGTGGTACGGTCAGTTGCTTGTCTCTTCCTGTGGTACTGTTAGCTGCTTGTCTCTGCCTGTGGTACGGTCAGCTGCGCCGCGCCGCCGTGGTACGGCAGCTGCTTGTCTCTGCCTGTGGTACGGTCAGCTGCTTATCTCTGCCTGTGGTACGGTCAGCTGCTTGTCTCTGCCTGTGGTACGGTCAGCTGCTTGTCTCTGCCTGTGGTACGGTCAGCTGCTTGTCTCTGCCTGTGGTACGGTCAGCTGCTTGTCTCTGCCTGTGGTACGGTCAGCTGCTTGTCTCTGCCTGTGGTACGGTCAGCTGCTTGTCTCTGCCTGTGGTACGGTCAGCTGCTTGTCTCTGCCTGTGGTACGGTCAGCTGCTTGTCTCTGCCTGTGGTACGGTCAGCTGCTTGTCTTTGCCTGTGGTATGGTCAGCTACTTTTCTCTGCCTTTAGTACGGTCAGCTGCTTGTCTCTGCCTGTGGTATGGTCAGCTGCTTGTCTCTGCCTGTGGTATAGTCAGCTGCTTGTCTCTGCCTGTGGTAGGGTCAGCTGCTTGTCTCTGCCTGTGGTACTGTCAGCTGCTTGTCTCTGCCTGTGGTATGGTCAGTTGCTTGTCTCTGCCTGTGGTACGGGGTCAGCTGCTTGTCTCTGCCTGTGGTATGATCAGCTGCTTGTCTCTTCCTGTGGTACTGTTAGCTGCTTGTCTCTGCCTGTGGTACGGTCAGCTGCTTGTCTCTGCCTGTGGTATAGTCAGCAGCTTGTCTCTGCCTGTGGTACGGTCAGCTGCTTGTCTCTGCCTGTGGTACGATCAGCTGCTTGTCTCTGCCTGTGGTATGGTCAGCTGCTTGTCTCTGCCTGTGGTACGGTCAGCTGCTTGTCTCTGCCTGTGGTACGGTCAGCTGCTTGTCTCTGCCTGTGGTATGGTCAGCTACGTGTCTGCCTTGTCTCTGCCTGTGGTACGGTCAGCTGCTTGTCTCTGCCTTTAGTACGGTCAGCTGCTTGTCTCTGCCTGGGCAGCGCGCTCTGCCTGTGGTATGATCAGCTGCTTATCTCTGCCTGTGGTATGGTCAGCTGCTTGTCTCTGCCTGTGGTACGATCAGCTGCTTGTCTCTGCCTGTGGTACGGTCAGCTGCTTGTCTCTGCCTGTGGTACGGTCAGCTGCTTGTCTCTGCCTGTGGTACGGTCAGCTGCTTGTCTCTGCCTGTGGTACGGTCAGCTGCTTGTCTCTGCCTGTGGTACGGTCAGCTGCTTGTCTCTGCCTGTGGTACGGTCAGCTTGTCTCTGCCTGTGGACGGTCAGCTGCTTGTCTCTGCCTGTGGTACGATCAGCTACTTGTCTCTGCCTTTAGTACGGTCAGCTGCTTGTCTCTGCCTGTGGTATGGTCAGCTGCTTGTCTCTGCCTGTGGTACGATCAGCTGCTTGTCTCTGCCTGTGGTATAGTCAGCTGCTTGTCTCTGCCTGTGGTACGGTCAGCTGCTTGTCTCTGCCTGTGGTACTGTCAGCTGCTTGTCTCTGCCTGTGGTACGGTCAGCTGCTTGTCTCTGCCTGTGGTACGGTCAGCTGCGTCTCTGCCTGTGGTACTGGTCAGCTGCTTGTCTCTGCCTGTGGTACGGTCAGCTGCTTGTCTCTGCCTGTGGTACGGTCACCTTGTCTCGCCAGATCAGCTACTTGTCTCTGCCTTTAGTACGGTCAGCTGCTTGTCTCTGCCTGTGGTATGGTCAGCTGCTTGTCTCTGCCTGTGGTACGGTCAGCTGCTTGTCTCTGCCTGTGGTACGGTCAGCTGCTTGTCTCTGCCTGTGGTACGGTCAGCTACTTGTCTTTGTCTGTGGTATGGTCAGCTACTTGTCTCTGCCTTAATACGGTCAGCTGCTTGTCTCTGCCTGTGGTATGGTCAGCTGCTTGTCTCTGCCTGTGGTATGGTCAGCTACTTGTCTCTGCCTTTAGTACGGTCAGCTGCTTGTCTCTGCCTGTGGTATGGTCAGCTGCTTGTCTCTGCCTGTGGTATGGTCCCCCAGCTGCTTGTCTCTGCCTGTGGTACGGTCAGCTGCTTGTCTCTGCCTGTGGTATGGTCAGCTGCTTGTCTCTGCCTTGTATGGTCCGCCCGAGCTCTTCTCGCCTGTGGCGTAGCTCTTCTCTGCCTGTGGTACGGTCAGCTGCTTGTCTCTGCCTTTAGTACAGTCAGCTGCTTGTCTCTGCCTGTGGTATGGTCAGCTGCTTGTCTCTGCCTGTGGTATGATCAGCTGCTTGTCTCTGCCTGTGGTATAGTCAGCTGCTTGTCTCTGCCTGTGGTACAGTCAGCTGCTTGTCTCTGCCTGTGGTACGGTCAGCTGCTTATCTCTGCCTGTGGTACGGTCAGCTGCTTGTCTCTGCCTGTGGTACGGTCAGCTACTTGTCTTTGTCTGTGGTACGGTCAGCTGCTTGTCTCTGCCTGTGGTACGGTCAGCTGCTTGTCTCTGCCTGTGGTACGGTCAGCTGCTTGTATCTGCCTGTGGTATGATCAGCTGCTTGTCTCTGCCTGTGGTATAGTCAGCTGCTTGTCTCTGCCTGTGGTACGGTCAGCTGCTTGTCTCTGCCTGTGGTACTGTCAGCTGCTTGTCTCTGCCTGTGGTACGGTCAGCTGCTTGTCTCTGCCTGTGGTACGGTCAGCTACTTGTCTTTGTCTGTGGTATGGTCAGCTACTTGTCTCTGCCTTTAGTACGGTCAGCTGCTTGTCTCTGCCTGTGGTATGGTCAGCTGCTTGTCTCTGCCTGTGGTACGGTCAGCTGCTTGTCTCTGCCTGTGGTACGGTCAGCTGCTTGTCTCTGCCTGTGGTACGGTCAGCTACTTGTCTTTGTCTGTGGTATGGTCAGCTACTTGTCTCTGCCTTTAGTACGGTCAGCTGCTTGTCTCTGCCTGTGGTATGGTCAGCTGCTTATCTCTGCCTGTGGTATGGTCAGCTACTTGTCTCTGCCTTTAGTACGGTCAGCTGCTTGTCTCTGCCTGTGGTATGGTCAGCTGCTTATCTCTGCCTGTGGTATGGTCAGCTACTTGTCTCTGCCTTTAGTACGGTCAGCTGCTTGTCTCTGCCTGTGGTATGGTCAGCTGCTTGTCTCTGCCTGTGGTATGGTCAGTTGTTTGTCTCCGCCTGTGGTATGATCAGCTGCTTGTCTCTGCCTTTAGTACGGTAAGCTGCTTGTATCTGCCTGTGGTATGGTCAGCTGCTTGTCTCTGCCTGTGGTACTGTCAGCTACTTGTCTTTGTCTGTGGTATGGTCAGCTGCTTGTCTTTGCCTGTGGTATGATCAGCTGCTTGTCTCTGCCTGTGGTATAATCAGCTGCTTGTCTTTGTCTGTGGTATGGTCAGCTGCTTGTCTCTGCCTTTAGTACGGTCAGCTGCTTGTCTCTGCCTGTGGTACTGTCAGCTGCTTGTCTCTGTCTGTGGTATGATCAGCTGCTTGTCTCTGCCTGTGGTATGGTCAGTTGCTTGTCTCTGCCTGTGGTATGGTCAGCTGCTTGTCTCTGCCTGTGGTACTGTCAGCTACTTGTCTTTGTCTGTGGTATGGTCAGCTGCTTGTCTCTGCCTGTGGTATGATCAGCTGCTTGTCTCTTCCTGTGGTACTGTTAGCTGCTTGTCTCTGCCTGTGGTACGGTCAGCTGCTTGTCTCTGCCTGTGGTATGGTCAGCTACTTGTCTCTGCCTTTAGTACGGTCAGCTGCTTGACTCTGCCTGTGGTATGATCAGCTGCTTGTCTCTGCCTGTGGTATGGTCAGCTGCTTGTCTCTGCCTGTGGTACAGTCAGCTGCTTGTCTCTGCCTGTGGTATGGTCAGCTACTTGTCTCTGCCTTTAGTACGGTCAGCTGCTTGTCTCTGCCTTTAGTACAGTCAGCTGCTTGTCTCTGCCTGTGGTATGGTCAGCTGCTTGTCTCTGCCTGTGGTATGATCAGCTGCTTGTCTCTGCCTGTGGTATAGTCAGCTGCTTGTCTCTGCCTGTGGTACAGTCAGCTGCTTGTCTCTGCCTGTGGTACGGTCAGCTGCTTGTCTCTGCCTGTGGTACGGTCAGCTGCTTGTCTCTGCCTGTGGTACGGTCAGCTGCTTGTCTTTGTCTGTGGTACGGTCAGCTGCTTGTCTCTGCCTGTGGTACGGTCAGCTGCTTGTCTCTGCCTGTGGTACGGTCAGCTGCTTGTCTCTGCCTGTGGTATGATCAGCTGCTTGTCTCTGCCTGTGGTATAGTCAGCTGCTTGTCTCTGCCTGTGGTACGGTCAGCTGCTTGTCTCTGCCTGTGGTACAGTCAGCTGCTTGTCTCTGCCGGTGGTACGGTCAGCTGCTTGTCTCTGCCTGTGGTACGGTCAGCTGCTTGTCTCTGCCTGTGGTACGGTCAGCTACTTGTCTTTGTCTGTGGTACGGTCAGCTGCTTGTCTCTGCCTGTGGTACGGTCAGCTACTTGTCTTTGTCTGTGGTACGGTCAGCTGCTTGTCTCTGCCTGTGGTATAGTCAGCTGCTTGTCTCTGCCTGTGGTACGGTCAGCTGCTTGTCTCTGCCTGTGGTACAGTCAGCTGCTTGTCTCTGCCTGTGGTATGATCAGCTGCTTGTCTCTGCCTGTGGTATGATCCGCTACTTGTCTCTGCCTGTGGTACGGTCAGCTGCTTGTCTCTGCCTGTGGTATAGTCAGCTGCTTGTCTCTGCCTGTGGTACTGTCAGCTGCTTGTCTCTGCCTGTGGTACAGTCAGCTGCTTGTCTCTGCCTGTGGTACGATCAGCTGCTTGTCTCTGCCTGTGGTACGGTCAGTTGCTTGTCTCTGCCTGTGGTACGGTCACCTGCTTGTCTCTGCCTGTGGTACAGTCAGCTGCTTGTCTCTGCCTGTGGTATGATCAGCTGCTTGTCTCTGCCTGTGGTATGGTCAGCTGCTTGTCTCTGCCTGTGGTATGATCAGCTGCTTGTCTCTGCCTGTGGTATGGTCAGCTGCTTGTCTCTGCCTGTGGTATGGTCAGCTGCTTGTCTCTGCCTGTGGTATGGTCAGCTGCTTGTCTCTGCCTTTAGTACGGTCAGCTGCTTGTCTCTGCCTGTGGTATGATCCGCTGCTTGTCTCTGCTTGTGGTATGGTCAGCTGCTTGTCTCTGCCTGTGGTACGGTCAGCTGCTTGTCTCTGCCTGTGGTACGGTCAGCTGCTTGTCTCAGCCTGTGGTACTGTCAGCTGCTTGTCTCTGCCTGTGGTATGATCAGCTGCTTGTCTCTGCCTGTGGTATGATCAGCTGCTTGTCTCTGCCTGAGGTATGATCAGCTGCTTGTCTCTGCCTGTGGTATGGTCAGCTGCTTGTCTCTTCCTGTGGTACTGTTAGCTGCTTGTCTCTGCCTGTTGTGCTGTGTATGGTCAGCTGCTTGTCTCTGCCTGTGGTATGGTCAGCTGCTTATCTCTGCCTGTGGTACGGTCAGCTGCTTATCTCTGCCTGTGGTACGGTCAGCGCTTGCCTTGTCTCTGCCTGTGGTACGGTCAGCTGCTTGTCTCTGCCTGTGGTACGGTCAGCTGCTTGTCTCTGCCTGTGGTATGGTCAGCTGCTTGTCTCTGCCTGTGGTACGGTCAGCTGCTTGTCTCTGCCTGTGGTACGATCAGCTGCTTGTCTCTGCCTGTGGTACAGTCAGCTGCTTGTCTCTGCCTGTGGTACGGTCAGCTACTTGTCTCTGCCTTTAGTACGGTCAGCTGCTTGTCTCTGCCTGTGGTATGGTCAGCTGCTTGTCTCTGCCTGTGGTATGGTCAGTTGTTTGTCTCCGCCTGTGGTATGATCAGCTGCTTGTCTCTGCCTTTAGTACGGTCAGCTGCTTGTCTCTGCCTGTGGTATGGTCAGCTGCTTGTCTCTGCCTGTGGTACTGTCAGCTACTTGTCTTTGTCTGTGGTATGGTCAGCTGCTTGTCTTTGCCTGTGGTATGATCATCTGCTTGTCTCTGCCTGTGGTATAGTCAGCTGCTTGTCTTTGTCTGTGGTATGGTCAGCTGCTTGTCTCTGCCTTTAGTACGGTCAGCTGCTTGTCTCTGCCTGTGGTACTGTCAGCTGCTTGTCTCTGTCTGTGGTATGATCAGCTGCTTGTCTCTGCCTGTGGTATGGTCAGCTGCTTGTCTCTGCCTGTGGTATGGTCAGCTACTTGTCTTAGCTTGGTGGAGGGTTAGTTGCTTGTCTCAGTCTGTGAGAAGGTCAGCTATTTGTCTCATCCCATGGGAGGTTCTGGTGGAGGGTCAGCTACATTTTTCAGCCTGGCAGAGCATCAACTACTTGTCTCAGTTTTTGGCACTGTCTGCTACTTTTCTCAGCAGATGTGTTTCCCTCAGCCCATAGCAAGGTCAGCTATTTGTTTTAGCCTGGTGCCAGGTCAGCTTCTTGTCTCACCCTTTTGAAAGGTCGGCTGTTTGTTTTAGCTTGAGGAAGAGTCAGCTGCTTGTCTCATCCTTTTGGAGGGTCTTCCACTTGTCTTAGCTTGTGGGAGGGTCAGCTGCTTTATTTAGCCCATGGGAGCGTCAGCTATGTGTCTCAGTCTGATAGAGCATAAACTACTTATTTCAGCCCATAGGAGGGTCAACTAATTCTTTTAGCCTATTGTTGGGTCAACTACCTGTCTCATCCTAGTGGAGGAATAACTACCTGCCTAAGCTGGTGGGTGTGTGTAGTGATTATTCTCAGCCTGATGGAGGGCCGGCTGCTTGCCTCAACCTGTGGGAGGGTCAGCTACTTGTCTCAGCCTAGTGGATGGTCAGCTGCTTTTCAAAGTCTGTAGGAAGGTCTGTTTCTTTCCTTTGTTCATGGAAGGGTTAGCTACTTGTCTCAGCTTCTAGGAGGGTCAGTTACGTGTCTCAGTCAGTAGGAGGGTCAGCTACTTGTCTTAGCCTGTAGGTGGGTAGGTGTCCTGTCTTCCTGTATCTACCCCTTTATAAGCTGTAACATCAGCAAAATGTTGTCACTCCCATGAAGTCACCGCACTGCTCTGATGCCAGGTTGGAGATGAAGAAGGTTTACTAACTGCAGGATACAAGACCTGCAGGACCAGGAACAGTCACACTAATACTGCATCAGGGATATGAGTGGCAAGGGAGAATGTGAAGTCTGGGCAGGGAGTGGGAAAAAAATGTCCTGTAAAGTGGCAAAATGGGGAAAAGCCTGACCTTAAAAATTAACATATGAAGAACATAACACACAGATCTATAGAACACAATGAGTGCTGACCAGAATCTGTAAAAGACACGGGGACTAAGGTCGTACATTGTGATGCTATCTTATAGAGGAGGTCACAGGGTGAGAGTTACATAGTGGGAGGAGCAGGGTCCCCAGCAGCACAGAGTATTTCAGGAGAGGAGTGTGCTGATCTTATAGAGGAGGTCACAGGGTGAGAGTTATATAGTGGGAGGAGCAGGGTCCCCAGCAGCACAGAGTATTTCAGGAGAGGAGTGTGCTGATCTTATAGAGGAGGTCACAGGGTGAGAGTTACATAGTGGGAGGAGCAGGGTCCCCAGCAGTACAGAGTATTTCAGGAGAGGAGTGTGCTGATCTTATAGAGGAGGTCACAGGGTGAGAGTTATATAGTGGGAGGAGCAGGGTCCCCAGCAGTACAGAGTATTTCAGGAGAGCAGTGTGCTGATCTTATAGGGGAGGTCACAGGGTGAGAGTTACATAGTGGGAGGAGCAGGATCCCCAGCAGTACAGAGTATTTCAGGAGAGCAGTGTGCTGATCTTATAGGGAGGTCACAGGGTGAGAGTTACATAGTGGGAGGAGCAGGGCCCCCAGCAGTACAGAGTATTTCAGGAGAGGAGTGTGCTGATCTTATAGAGGAGGTCACAGAGTGAGAGTTACATAGTGGGAGGAGCAGGGTCCCCAGCAGTACAGAGTATTTCAGGAGAGGAGTGTGCTGATCTTATAGGGAGGTCACAGAGTGAGAGTTACATAGTGGCAGGAGCAGGGTCCCCAGCAGTACAGAGTATTTCCGGAGAGGAGTGTGCTGATCTTATACGGGAGGTCACAGGGTGAGAGTTACATAGTGGGAGAAGCAGGGTCCCCAGCAGTACAGAGTATTTCAGGAGAGGAGTGTGCTGATCTTATAGAGGAGGTCACAAGGTGAGAGTTATATAGTGGGAGGAGCAGGGTCCCCAGCAGCACAGAGTATTTCAGGAGAGGAGTGTGCTGATCTTATAGGGAGGTCAGAGGGTGAGAGTTACATAGTGGGAGGAGTAGGTCCCCAGCAGTACAGAGTATTTCAGGAGAGGAGTGTGCTGATCTTATACGGGAGGTCACAGGGTGAGAGTTACATAGTGGGAGGAGCAGGGTCCCCAGCAGTACAGAGTATTTCAGGAGAGGAGTGTGCTGATCTTATAGAGGAGATCACAGAGTGAGAGTTACATAGTGGGAGGAGCAGGGTCCCCAGCAGTACAGAGTATTTCAGGAGAGGAGTGTGCTGATCTTATAGGGAGGTCACAGGGTGAGAGTTACATAGTGGGAGGAGCAGAGTCCCCAGCAGCACAGAGTATTTCAGGAGAGGAGTGTGCTGATCTTATAGGGAGGTCACAGGGTGAGAGTTACATAGTGGGAGGAGCAGGGTCCCCAGCAGTACAGAGTATTTCAGGAGAGGAGTGTGCTGATCTTATACGGGAGGTCACAGGGTGAGAGTTACATAGTGGGAGGAGCAGGGTCCCCAGCAGGACAGAGTATTTCAGGAGAGGAGTGTGCTGATCTTATAGAGGAGGTCACAGAGTGAGAGTTACATAGTGGGAGGAGCAGGGTCCCCAGCAGTACAGAGTATTTCAGGAGAGGAGTGTGCTGATCTTATAGGGAGGTCACAGGGTGAGAGTTACATAGTGGGAGGAGCAGGGTCCCCAGCAGCACAGAGTATTTCAGGAGAGGAGTGTGCTGATCTTATAGGGAGGTCACAGGGTGAGAGTTACATAGTGGGAGGAGCAGGGTCCCCAGCAGTACAGAGTATTTCAGGAGAGGAGTGTGCTGATCTTATACGGGAGGTCACAGGGTGAGAGTTACATAGTGGGAGGAGCAGGGTCCCCAGCAGGACAGAGTATTTCAGGAGAGGAGTGTGCTGATCTTATAGGGAGGTCAGAGGGTGAGAGTTACATAGTGGGAGGAGCAGGGTCCCCAGCAGAGCAGAGTATTTCAGGAGAGGAGTGTGCTGATCTTATAGAGGAGGTCACAGGGTGAGAGTTACATAGTGGGAGGAGCATGATCCCCAGCAGCACAGAGTATTTCAGGAGAGGAGTGTGCTGATCTTATAGGGAGGTCACAGGGTGAGAGTTACATAGTGGGAGGAGCAGGGTCCCCAGCAGTACAGAGTATTTCAGGAGAGGAGTGTGCTGATCTTATAGGGAGGTCACAGGGTGAGAGTTACATAGTGGGAGGAGCAGGGTCCCCAGCAGTACAGAGTATTTCAGGAGAGGAGTGTGCTGATCTTATAGGGAGGTCACAGGGTGAGAGTTACATAGTGGGAGGAGCAGGGTCCCCAGCAGTACAGAGTATTTCAGGAGAGGAGTGTGCTGATCTTATAGGGAGGTCACAGGGTGAGAGTTACATAGTGGGAGGAGCAGGGTCCCCAGCAGTACAGAGTATTTCAGGAGAGGAGTGTGCTGATCTTATACGGGAGGTCACAGGGTGAGAGTTACATAGTGGGAGGATCAGGGTCCCCAGCAGGACAGAGTATTTCAGGAGAGGAGTGTGCTGATCTTATAGGGAGGTCAGAGGGTGAGAGTTACATAGTGGGAGGAGCAGGGTCCCCAGCAGTACAGAGTATTTCAGGAGAGGAGTGTGCTGATCTTATAGAGGAGGTCACAGGGTGAGAGTTACATAGTGGGAGGAGCAGGTCCCCAGCAGAGCAGAGTATTTCAGGAGAGGAGTGTGCGGATCTTATAGAGGAGGTCACAGGGTGAGGGTTACATAGTGGGAGGAGCAGGATCCCCAGCAGCACAGAGTATTTCAGGAGAGGAGTGTGCTGATCTTATAGGGGAGGTCACAGGGTGAGAGTTACATAGTGGGAGGAGCAGGGTCCCCAGCAGCACAGAGTATTTCAGGAGAGGAGTGTGCTGATCTTATAGGGGAGGTCACAGGGTGAGAGTTACATATTGGGAGGAGCAGGGTCCCCAGCAGTACAGAGTATTTCAGGAGAGGAGTGTGCTGATCTTATAGAGGAGGTCACAGGGTGAGAGTTACATAGTGGGAGGAGCAGTTCCCCAGCAGTACAGAGTATTTCAGGAGAGGAGTGTGCTGATCTTATAGGGAGGTCACAGGGTGAGAGTTACATAGTGGGGGGAGCAGGGTCCCCAGCAGTACAGAGTATTTCAGGAGAGGAGTGTGCTGATCTTATAGAGGAGGTCACAGGGTGAGAGTTACATAGTGGGAGGAGCAGGTCCCCAGCAGTACAGAGTATTTCAGGAGAGGAGTGTGCTGATCTTATAGGGGAGGTCACAGGGTGAGAGTTACATAGTGGGAGGAGCAGGGTCCCCAGCAGTACAGAGTATTTCAGGAGAGGAGTGTGCGGATCTTATAGAGGAGGTCACAGGGTGAGGGTTACATAGTGGGAGGAGCAGGGTCCCCAGCAGTACAGAGTATTTCAGGAGAGGAGTGTGCTGATCTTATAGGGAGGTCACAGGGTGAGAGTTACATAGTGGGAGGAGCAGGGTCCCCAGCAGCACAGAGTATTTCAGGACAGGAGGTCACAGGGTGAGAGTTACATAGTGGGAGGAGCAGGGTCCCCAGCAGTACAGAGTATTTCAGGAGAGAAGTGTGCTGATCTTATAGAGGAGGTCACAGGGTGAGGGTTACATAGTGGGAGGAGCAGGATCCCCAGCAGCACAGAGTATTTCAGGAGAGGAGTGTGCTGATCTTATAGGGAGGTCACAGGGTGAGAGTTACATATTGGGGGGAGCAGGGTCCCCAGCAGCACAGAGTATTTCAGGAGCTCCTATAATATTGTGTTTGACCTCAGTATTATCAGGGAAGGTTCTGGAGCTGGGGGGTTGGTGGTTGTTGGGGGGCGATCACCTCTCTCAGTTCACAGGTCTCTTCCTGTATTGATACTTATGTATTTACCATTAGCAGGGTCACTGCTCCTCCCCTGGGTGTCCTGGACCCTCTGGTTATCAGCTGTAAGTTGATTTAGTAAAGGCCATGACCTCATTATCTGATTCCTACTATTATGTATGTCCTCATGTCCGGCCTCCTTATGGATAATTCTATAGAAAATTCTATTAGAAAGTTGTAGAGAAGGAAGCCATGTTACCAAAGAGTACAAATATCCTCCGGAGTACAAGGAGAGACTTGTAAGATAGATATATATATATATGAGAGAGATAGGCAAGAATTAGATACATAGATATGAGATAGATATAGTGCCTTGTAAAAGTCTTCACACCCCTTGAACTTTGTCACATTTTGTCACAACCACAAACTTAAATGTATTTTCTTGAGATTTTCAGTGATAACAACACAAAGTATCAGATAATTGTGAAGTGGAAGGAAAATGATACAAGGTTATCAAATCTGTAATCCAATAAGAATCTGACAAGTGTGACATGCAAAAGTCTTCAGCCCCCTATAGCAATACTTTGTAGAGCCATCTTTCGCTGCAATTCCAGTCTTCTGGGCTCGGTCTCTTCCAGCTTTGCACATCTAGAGATGAGATTTCTGCCCCTTCTTCTTCTTCTTCTTCTTTGCAGCCAGATTGGATGGAGCGTCTGTGATCAGTAATTCTCATGTCTTGCCACAGATGCTCAATGGGATTTGGGTCTGGACTGTGACTGGGTCTAACACCGGAATATTCTGTCATCTAAACCTTCCCCTGGAGCTCGGGCTGGAGGTTTAGGGTCATTGTCTTGCTGGAATCTCCTTCCCAGTCTCTTTTGCAGCCTCCAGTCTCAGGTTTTCTTCCAGGATTGGCCTGTATTTAGCTCCCTCCATCTTGCCATCCCCTCTGAGCAGCTTCCCTGTCCCCCCAGCATGATGCTGCCCCCTATGTGTCACAGTGGGGATGACGGTGTGTTCAGGGGGATGAGCAGGGTTACTTTGTATTTAGGCTATGACGTTCCCCTTTGGTCTCCTCTGAGCAGAGCTCCTTCTCCCACATGTTTGCGGTGTCCCCTATATGACTTGTGGCCATAAACTGCAGACGCCACTTCTTATGTCTTTCTTACAGCAATGGTTTCCTTCTTGCTGCTCCTCCATATAGATTGGCAGATTTGTGGGGTGCGCAGTGACTTCTAGTTGTCCTGAGGATTTCTGCAGCTCCTCCACAGTGACCAGGGGCCTCTTGGCCGCTTCTCTGACCAGCGCTCTCCTTCCTCAGTGATCTGTTAGTTTAGGTGGACGGCCATGTCTTGGTAGGTTTGCAGTTGTAGAATACTTTCTCCAGCGCTCCTTGGGGATATGTTTTTATAACCTAACCCTGCTTTACACTTCTCCACAGCTTTATCTCTGACCTGTCTGGTGAGTTCCTTGGTCTTCATGATGCAGTTTGTTCTCTCTCTCTGTATTTATACTGAGACTACATTACTCACAGCCGGACTCTATTAACTCATTAAGTGACTTCTGAAGGGAATTGTGTGCACTGGATTGTATTTAGGGGTATCAGAGTATAGGGGGGGCTGAAGACTTTTGCACGTCACACTTGTCAGATGTTTATTGGATTACAGATTTGATAACTTTGTATCATTTTCTTTCCACTTCACAATTATCTGATACTTTGTGTTGTTATCACTGAAAATACATCTAAGTTTGTGGTTGTGACATAATGTGAAAAAGTTCAAGGGGTTTGAAGACTTGTACAAGGCGCTGTAGATATGAGATAGATAGATAGATAGATATGAGATAGATAGATATGAGAGATAGATAGATAGATATGAGATAGATAGATAGATATGAGATAGATAGATAGATAGATAGATATGAGATAGATATGAGATAGATAGATATGAGATAGATAGATAGATAGATATGAGATAGATAGTATGAGATAGATAGATAGATATGAGATAGATAGATAGATAGATAGTAGATAGATATGAGATAGATAGATATGAGATAGATAGATAGATAGATATGAGATAGATAGATAGATATGAGATAGATAGATAGATAGATATGAGATAGTAGATAGATAGATATGAGATAGATAGATATGAGATAGATAGATAGATAGATAGATAGATATGAGATAGATAGATTGAGATAGATAGATAGATATGAGATAGATAGTATGAGATAGATATGAGATAGATAGATATGAGATAGATAGATAGATATGAGATAGATAGATAGATAGATAGATAGATAGATAGATATGAGATAGATAGTAGATAGATATGAGATAGATAGATAGATATGAGATAGATATGAGATGGATAGATAGATATGAGATAGATAGATATGAGATAGATAGATATGAGATAGATAGATAGATATGAGATAGATAGATAGATATGAGATAGTATGAGATAGATATGAGATAGATATGAGATAGATAGATATGAGATAGATAGATAGATAGATAGATATGAGATAGATAGATAGATATGAGATAGATAGATAGATATGAGATAGATAGATATGAGATAGATAGATAGATAGATAGATAGATATGAGATAGATATGAGATAGATAGATAGATATGAGATAGATAGATAGATAGATAGATAGATAGATAGATAGATAGATAGATCGATCTTCTATATGTATAGACTGAGCACAGAACATACTGCCACCTGGTGGCCACCCCTCATACTCGGCTCTCCTCAGAACTTTCTATATGTATGTTCTCCTGCACAGAATATACTGCCACCTGGTGGCCTTCTGTTAGAATGGTTACGTTGTATCAGTAGATGATCAGTCTCTTCTTCACAGGACACTTCTCTCTTCTTGTCATCTCCGCCTTGCTTCTGATTCCCATCATCCCATTACTGGCCTGTAGGGGACGCCACATTAATCCACTCATCATAGGTGATTTATACATGTATTATATGTAGAGGAACATGAAATACAAAGGAATAGCTGCAATATAAAAGAAATCCTGCCCTGTCCGAATAGGCCCCAAACCTGCAGAAAGATTTTGTAATTTTTTTAAAATGATACATATATACACACATGGACAAAATTGTTGTTCCCCTCTCTCGTTTAATGAAAGAAAACCCCACAATGGTCACAGAAATAACTTGAATCTGACAAAACTGGAATTTGCCTAACTACACGTTGACAAGCCACAAAGCTTCTGGGAGAATGTCCTATGGACAGATGAGACAAAAATCGAAATTTTTGGCCAGGCACATCAGCTCTATGTTCACAGACGGAAATATGAAGCCTATCTTGAATAGAACACTGTCCCTACTGTGACACATGGAGGAGGCTCTGTTATGTTCTGGGGCTGCTTTGCTGCATCTGGCACAGGGTGTCTTGAATCTGTTCAGGGTACAATGAAATCTCAAGACTATCAAGGGATTCTAGAGAGAAATGTGCTGCCCAGTGTCAGAAAGCTTGGTCTCAGTCACAGGTCATGGGTCTTGCAACAGGATAATGACCCAAAACACACAGCTAAAAACACCCAAGAATGGCTAAGAGGAAAATATTGGACTATTCTGAAGTGGCCTTCTATGAGCCCTGACCTAAATCCTATTGAGCATCTTTGTAAGGAGCTGAAACATGCCGTCTGGAAAAGGCCCCCTTCACACCCGAGACAACTGGAGCAGTTTGCTCATGAGGAGCGGCCAAAATCCCTGCTGAGAGGTGCAGAAGTCTCATTGACAGTTACAGGAATCGTCTGATTGCAGGGATTGACTCAAAAGGTTGTGCAACTAAATATTAAGGGAACCCTCATTTCTGTCCAGGCCTGTGTCATGTTGAAGCCTGGTTGGAAAGCAATGTCTGACTGTCATTTGTTCATTTTCATAGAATTTTTATATATTATTACTTTTGTCAGATTCCAGTTATTTCTGTGACCATTGTGGGGTTTTCTGTCATTAAACGAGGGAGGGACCAACAATTTTGTCCGCATGTGTATAAAATATCTATCTATCTCATATCTATCTATCTATCTATCTATCTATCTATCTATCTATCTA
Source organism: Leptodactylus fallax (assembly GCA_947044405.1). Taxonomy (NCBI): domain Eukaryota; kingdom Metazoa; phylum Chordata; class Amphibia; order Anura; family Leptodactylidae; genus Leptodactylus; species Leptodactylus fallax. The sequence continues at coordinate 344,931 of CAMRHE010000903.1, forward strand.
TCTATCTCATATCTATCTATCTCATATCTATCTATCTATCTATCTGATGACTAGATCTGGCCTTAGGGTTGGGAACCCGTTTTGTTCGCTGGTTCGCTCCTCTCTCATCTAGACAATGCTCTGTGAGCTGAACAGATAGGACACAATTGTAAAAAGCTCTCAGCTGAGTGCAGCGCTCACTATGTACAGTGACCTTCATCTGTAAACTCCCCTTTAAGGGGCAAGGATGGGTGTGCGTCCCGGGGTATGTGGGTAGCGGCTGTGTATGTGGGATCGGGCATGTTGATGGATGGTTTGTATGGTAATGATCCAGGAATAGTCTGACACCATTATGTAAATGAGCAGAAAGTGTAAATTTACATACAGACCGCGGCGCTATATATAGAAGAGCTGTATATAAGAACAACACATAGGGGGGGGATGGGGGATCTTATATCCCGACCTCTCAGACATTTACATCAGGTCATTAACTATTTCTCTTCTGGGTATTAGTAGGAGGGTCTGATGTGGAAAGAACAATCTCCGAGTCTTGGAACAATCCGGGGCTGTGAGAGGGACCTAATAATATATACTAGTGACCTCATATACTATATACTAGTGACCTCATATACTATATACTAGTGACCTCATATACTATACACTAGTGACCTCATATACTATATACTAGTGACCTCATATACTATATACTAGTGACCTCATATACTATACACTAGTGACCTCATATACTATATACTAGTGACCTCATATACTATACACTAGTGACCTCATATACTATATACTAGTGACCTCATATACTATACACTAGTGACCTCATATACTATATACTAGTGACCTCATATACTATATACTAGTGACCTCATATACTATACACTAGTGACCTCATATACTATATACTAGTGACCTCATATACTATACACTAGTGACCTCATATACTATACACTAGTGACCTCATATACTATATATTAGTGACCTCATATACTATACACTAGTGACCTCATATACTATACACTAGTGACCTCATATACTATACACTAGTGACCTCATATACTATACACTAGTGACCTCATATACTATACACTAGTGTCCTCATATACTATACACTAGTGACCTCATATACTATACACTAGTGACCTCATATACTATATACTAGTGACCTCATATACTATATACTAGTGACCTCATATACTATACACTAGTGACCTCATATACTATATATTAGTGACCACATATACTATACACTAGTGACCTCATATACTATACACTAGTGACCTCATATACTATACACTAGTGACTTCATATACTATACACTAGTGACCTCATATACTATACACTAGTGACCTCATATACTATATACTAGTGACCTCATATACTATACACTAGTGACCTCATATACTATACACTAGTGACCTCATATACTATATATTAGTGACCACATATACTATATACTAGTGACCTCATATACTATACACTAGTGACCTCATATACTATACACTAGTGACCTCATATACTATACACTAGTGACCTCATATACTATATACTAGTGACCTCATATACTATATATTAGTGACCACATATACTATATACTAGTGACCTCATATACTATACACTAGTGACCACATATACTATATACTAGTGACCTCATATACTATATACTAGTGACCTCATATACTATATACTAGTGACCTCATATACTATACACTAGTGACCTCATATACTATATACTAGTGACCTCATATACTATACACTAGTGACCACATATACTATATACTAGTGACCTCATATACTATACACTAGTGACCTCATATACTATATACTAGTGACCACATATACTATATACTAGTGACCTCATATACTATATACTAGTGACCTCATATACTATATATTAGTGACCACATATACTATATACTAGTGACCTCATATACTATATACTAGTGACCTCATATACTATATACTAGTGACCTCAGATATTATATATTAGTGACCTCATATACTATACACTAGTGACCTCATATACTATACACTAGTGACTTCATATACTATACACTAGTGACCTCATATACTATACACTAGTGACTTCATATACTATACACTAGTGACCTCATATACTATACACTAGTGACCTCATATACTATACACTAGTGACCTCATATATTATATATTAGTGACCTCATATACTATACACTAGTGACCTCATATACTATATATTAGTGACCTCATATACTATACACTAGTGACCTCATATACTATACACTAGTGACCTCATATACTATACATTAGTGACCTCATATACTATACACTAGTGACCTCATATACTATACACTAGTGACTTCATATACTATACACTAGTGACCTCATATACTATACACTAGTGACCTCATATACTATACACTAGTGACCTCATATACTATATACTAGTGACCTCATATACTATATATTAGTGACCTCATATACTATACACTAGTGACCTCATATACTATACACTAGTGACCTCATATACTATACACTAGTGACCTCATCTACTATACACTAGTGACCTCAGATATCATATACTAGTGACCTCAGATATTACTGCGGTGACCAGATGGAAGGTAACGCTGCAGTTGGGATTGCGGGGTGCAAACAGCACAGACTTGTCACGGTCTCTGGGCACGAGGGCGCAGCGCTGGTGCTGTCCCACGTTACCACCACTGGTACCGGTGATGAGGGGGCTGCACAAATGTTGGTGGTGATTGTTCCCCCGGGGCGCTTCCCCTATACTGTGCCGACTGGTGGTGTTTGGGGCGCCCTGATGTTGTCGGTGCAGAGTCAGACACAGAAACGGTTGTAAAGTTGTACTTTTACTTCCATGGGTGTGGAGGCACAAATGCTTAAACAGTTTCTTCAATACAAAACAACGGGGTACGCCTGGTGACACAGCAAAGTCCTGGGGTGCAGGGTAGACTTGATGAAAGGTGTTCCTAGCCCCTTATACTTCAGTGTTACAGCCCTAAGGTGCGTCTGGGCTCCTATTTGGCTCATAGGAGGATGCCCACCATGATACTAGTACATAATATTCCCCACTCACGTTATGTGGTCCTGATAGCTCAGAGTTTCGGGGTGCAATAGTCAGGGTGGCAGGATATTCCACAGGTCTGGCCTTGGCCCCTGGATCCTGTGATACTTGCTATGGAGCACGTGTTCCAGAATGTTCTCTCCACAGTCTCAGGCTGACAAGATAATGATGCTTGACTTCCTTCAGGGCGATGGCTAGGCAGACAGGGGACAGGATCTTCTGAATAGCTGGAGTATGTCAGCTCTCCAACCTTCCTGGGCCTGTCTAGGACTTGAGATTTCTGCACTAAACTCACTGCTTTCTTCACAGGACATCACACTTATCTCCTCACCTCCTCCTCCTAACACTCCACACTTCTCACTCCTCACACGCAGGACCTTCCTGCAGGGGTGTTACCATGGGGACCCAGTGATCAGCTGACTCCTCCCCTTTTCCCAGGCAATGTCCTCCCATTGGACATTTGGTTACTATTCAATCCTATGGGAGGTGTAATGCATGTGTGAGGCTCACTAGGTGGCGCTGTGTTGTGTGAGACTCAGGACCCCCTGCTATGTCACACAGGCTATGAAGCAACAGGAAATAATACAATGCACAGAGATCACCCTCAGCCCAGCCATAGCCAGCTCTGGGATGCCACATACTCCCCCTCTTTCACTGAGCCGACCTCGGCGACGGGCTGGGGTGAAGGTGAGAAATGTAACATAACATTAATAAATACGAATAAAGTGCAAATGGGTCCAGAGGCTCTCTGGCACAAATTTTGTGAGTGTCCATTATCATGAGAGTCTCTCTGAGAAACAATAAACAGTCCTTTCTGTAAGGAAGAGTAGGCACTCTAGCACCAATGTCCATACCGCAATGGGGTAACAGAACTTCCTTGGCTCGGTGAGCCAGGCACTATGGCTTGGATTGTTGCATATAAATGTAAATACTATATTACATTGCAAGATATTATATATATACTGTATATACACACAGGAAAAACATTAATGTAATCAGAGCAGGAATAACATATATACAGAAGCAGAGACAGTTAACCTCTTTTACCCAAGGACAGCCATGGCATCACTATAGCGTGTTGGAGGTATGCCTTTTGTGGTACGCTCAGAACGCCTAAGTGGAACGAGATTTGAATCAGGAACAGAGTCACTGAAATCAATTAAATCATCTGTCGAAGGGTTCTCTTGCACTAGAGCAATTGGTGGATAACAGCTAAATGGTAGTAGTTTAGGCGCCCACATAAGCTCAGTTAACGTTGGGGGTCTCTCTTTCGCTTCAGAAGGTGACAAGATCTCTGTACTCGTTGTCTCAGCTGGGGGCACCTCTGTGGGTAGTCCTTCTTTAAGGCACAGCTTCAGACGGTTTCGGTGTACTACTTGAGGCTGTCTCCCAGGTTTAGAGATCTCATACACGTCGGATTCAGGATATGGTATGGAGATGACACTGTATGGTTCTTTCTCCCAGAATGGATCCAATTTCCCATTCCGATGGTTATTCCTTAACCATACACGGTCGCCAACTTTCAGGGGCGCTGCATGGGCGTGATGGTTGTAATCCTCCTGTTGTCTCCTACGAACCTCATCCATGCGCGTTTCAACTATCTCTTTAGCTTCCTCCATACGTCGGCGGTGTTCAACAACCCAGTCTGTTATGGGTAGTGGATTGATGGTGTCAGGGACCTTCACACCAAGGGTTAAGTCTGAAGGAAGTTGACCTTGTCTTCCAAACATTAGATAAAATGGTGCGTATCCCGTAGATGTTTGGGGTGTGTTGTTGTAAATATAGGCCAAGTCCTTGATACGCTCAGGCCACTCAACACCAGGTGTAACTGCGGCTGTTCTTAGCATGCCGATGATCACTTGATTTGCCTTCTCGCACATCCCATTCCCTTGAGGGTGATACGCTGTGGTTCGCAACTTCTTGCAGTCTTGGAACTGACACAGCTCACGGAACAATTGGGATTCAAACGCCGATCCACGGTCGGTGAGGATATGCTCAGGACAACCGTAATGGCGGACAAACTCTGCGTAGAAGGTCTCAGCCGTAGTTCTTGCTGTAAGATCTCTGACAGGCACGATGACAAGGAACTTGGAGTAATGATCCACCATCGTCAGAGCGTAGCTGTAGCCGGGAACGTGTGGGACCCAACTTCACATGGTCCAGAGCAACAATTTCACACGGCTTTTGAGTCTTAATTGGATGTAGAGGGGCCTTCTGATCTCTTCTACCTTCCTTGGTGATACTACAGGCGGGACACTCTCGGCACCAACTCTCAATGTCACTCCTCATCCCAACCCAATAGAAGCGACGACGGATGGTAGCTTCGGTCTTTTGTACCCCGAAGTGACCGGATCTGTCATGATACGCCTCAAGTATCATCTGTGCGTCTCTTCTTGGTACGAGGATCTGATGAAGCCTTTCACCTGTGACAGGATCAAGAGTGTTTCTATGTAGAAGGCCTCGTTGGACAAACAGGCGCTTCCTCTGTCGCCAAAGGCGTTTTAATTCCACGTCATGAAGACCTCTCTTTACACGGGTTGGTATTCTTCCTGTAAGCAGGAAATCTGACAATTCTCCTAAAACTCTGCTCTCTTCTTGGAACGTTTTCCACAGAGATGGCTCCTGGAGGGATTCGGCAGCTGTTTTCGCCAGAGATTCTCCTTCTACAGGGACACCAATAGCAACCTGTTGGGCAAACTTGTTGTAGAATGGTGGCATCTCCACCTCTTCCCAGATGTCTTCTCGGGGTGGTTCTTCTCCCACAGGCAACCTTGAGAGTGCATCAGCGTTAGCGTTGGACTTGCCACTGCGATACTTGACAGAGAACTTGTAATTCGCGAGTCTTGAGGCCCACCGTTGTTCAAGGGCTCCCAGTCGAGCAGTGTCCAGATGCGCCAACGGATTGTTATCTGTGTACACGGTAAAGGGTGTGGCAGCCAGGTAGTCTTTAAACTTCTCTGTCACGGCCCAGACAAGCGCCAGAAGTTCGAGTTTGAAAGAACTATAATTCTGGTCGTTCTTCTCCGCACCTCTCAGACTCCTGCTGGCGTAGGCGATGACTCGCTCTTTGTTGTCCTGAACCTGGGACAACACTGCACCCAAACCTTGGTGACTTGCATCTGTGTACAAGCGGAATGGCTGACTGTAGTCGGGATAGGCTAGAATTGGTGGTTGCGTCAGAAGTGCTTTAAGCGCTTGAAAGGCTTCCTCTTGACGCGCTGTCCAGTCTACCGGAAGCTTTCGGTTGTAGTTTTCTCTGGGACAACCGCGCAACAACTCGTTCAGAGGCTCGGCTACTTGGGCGAAGTGTGGTATGAAACGCCGGTAGTAACCTGCGAATCCAAGGAAGCTTCGGACTTCTTTGACGGTAGTTGGTCTTCGCCAGTTCTGGACTGCAGTGATCTTTTCAGGATCAGGTTGGACGCCTTGTGCGCTCACGACATGCCCAAGGTAGTGAACTTGGGGTTTCAACAGGTAGCACTTGGAGGGCTTCACCTTTAGGCCGTGCTGTATAAGTACCTTGAATACCTCGGACAGGTGACGGAGGTGTTCTTGGTATGTCCGGGAGAATACAATAACATCGTCCAGGTACAGTAGCACACTCTGGAAATTCTCATGGCCGAGGCACCTCTCCATAAGCCTTTGGAATGTGGCTGGGGCATTACATAGCCCAAATGGCATACTATTGAATTCAAAGAGTCCCATCGGGGTCGTAAACGCAGTCTTTTCACGATCTTCAGGCGCCATAGGGACTTGCCAGTATCCACTGGTTAAGTCCAGGGTCGAGAAACAGGTAGCTGATCCCAAAGCCGTTAGAGATTCCTCAATCCGCGGCAATGGGTATGCGTCTTTGTGCGTGACGTTGTTGAGTTTACGATAGTCCACACAAAATCGTAGGGTTCCGTCTTTCTTCTTGACAAGGACTAGCGGGGCTGCCCAGGGGCTGTTACTCTCCCGGATGACATCAGCATCTCGCATCTCTTGGATCAACTTTTTCACCGGTTGGTACATCGCGGGTGGTATTGGACGGTGACGCTCCTTGATTGGATGGTGGTTGCCAGTCAGAATGCGATGTTGTATGGTCGTGGTCTTACCAAAGTCCAATGGGTGTTTGCTGAATGCCTGTTGGTAACGCTTGGCCACATTGCGAACCCCATTGATGTGCTCTATAGGGGTATTGGCGTCTCCCACGTTCAATTCATCCCACCAGGACTTCGTGGCTCCATTCTGAATGTTCTCAGCAGCTTGGGTGGAACGCTGTGTGGCGGTAGAATCACCAGAGAGAATGTCTTCTGGTGCTAACCGGTGTAGCAGGGCGACAGAGTGGAACTTGTGGAGGTTCACGGGAGCATCGCCCAAGTTGACTAAGCGGACAGGAACACGTCCATTGGAAACTGTGACAAGGCTGCGGGCAGCCATGACAAGTGGTTGGCCATCTACCTGTATGGGTTGTAGCAAGGCCTCGTAGTCCTGATTTTCTATGCCCGGACGGGCACGGCACCACACCATAGTTTCTGTTCCAGGCTGTAGGGTTACTGGACGGGTATCTTGGATCCGGACTCGACCAATTTCACCTTGTTTGTTGGCGAACTTGTGCTGGGCATTGAGTACACGAATGGCCCGCTGAATGGTCTGCTGGTCACTGGGAGAAGCTGTAAGGAGAGAGGCATGCAAGGCATCCAACACTTCTGCAAAGCAATGGCGTAAAACATTCATGCCTAATATTACAACTGCAAACCTATCATCCTCTACATCAGTGACAATTACACCCTGTCTAGGCAGTTTCAAGTCCCCAATCTGGATAGTGGGTTCCCAATAACCCTGCTGTGGTATGGGCTGTCCATTGCTGGCACACAGATTTATCCATGTGTCAGGTGTTCTATTCAACACACCTAAGTCCCAATGTTCAAGGAACACCTGCTTGCGCAGGGTTGTTACCTGAGATCCAGTGTCCACCAACGCTGTCAGAGGGACGCCGTTCACCCGGATTGTGATGTGTGAGCAGGCTGAGACGAAGCGTGACAATGGCACTGAAGATTCACCTGGGCCCTTCTTCTTTCCACCCGAGGGGCGGCCCGCTGCCTCGGGGGTGGCCCGTTTAACTGAAAACACTGAGGCCTGGTGTGTCCATATCTATGGCAATAGGTACAGTATGGCCTCTCACTCTGCGGAGGTTTCACTGAAGACGGACGTCTGGGTGGCGACTCAGGTGAGATGTTGAGACTTCGCAAAGGATCACTGGACGATGAAGACGGCTGGGTCAGACGATCTAGACGGACGGTGATCTGTTCCATGGCACGGGTCAGATGATCCACTCGGGCCAGAAGGTCATCTCTGGAGTCTGCTGGTGTAGTCTGCGCAGTTTGGGCAGCAGGTGAGGTACCCAGAGGTAGTGGCAGGACAACTGGAGCGATGCTTGTTGAGGGTCCAGGTGAGGGAGCACAGATGACTGGGCTCGGCTGGGGCTGCTCCTGTCCCAAGACCTAGATGGCAAGGGCCTTGAAGTCAGCAAACGTGATGCTGGGATGTTGTGCAGCAAGCATTCGCAACTGACTCTAGAGCAATGTGGTACCCGCCCCTTCTATGAAGCGGTCAAGCAAGATTTTATCAGAGTCCACATTTTCACGTGGATCCACTTGCACCACAGCTCTGAATGCCTCTTGGAGGGATAAAGCATAGTCCCGCAGGGTCTCACCAGGTAGTTGTCGTCTGGAAAAGAAGCGCATCTTTACCTCGGAGACAGATCGCACGTCAAAGTTCACCTGGAGTTTGTCCAGAATTTGCCCAGGGGTTCTTTTGTCAGAGGCAGGCCAGGATTTGACCTCCCTAGCTGCAGCACCCTCAAGCTGGCCCAGCAGGATCTGTATCTGCTGTTCTGTATTCAGAGGATAGAACTGGAAGAGAGACAGCATCTTCTCACGAAAGTCCCTGAGGGTATGCGCCTCCCCTTTGTAGCGCGGCAGCCATGGTGCGCCAGGGTAAAATGGCATGGAGAATGGTAGGCTGCTCGCCATGGGCACTGCTGGATCACTAGAAACAGATGGCACAATGTCACTTTGCTCAGTCATGTTGTTTGCAGGTATGACTGAAATTAGGTCGCCGTCTCTTTAAGAAACTCAACTGCTTGCTGGCAGGGAATGGAGACTACAACTTGGAATGCTGTAGCTATTAACAGAGTCACTGTGATGCAGGCTGACGGTGTGCTCCCCCCTCTTTAATGGTGGCACTCCCCACGGACACGGTACACGGAAAACACTCGCTGGGGCCGTGGGAGGACTGAAGACAAGGACAGGGAGGCACAGTACTCACTGACAGCAACTGCAGCGTGGACCAGAGATCAGCGGTGCACAGCAGGGACGGTGATGCGGCACCGGAGAGTCAGAAACGGCGCTGGCACGTTCGCCTTTCACTTTCTTGTATGGGTGCGCTGGAGCATTGCGCTCAGCATTCTGGGCTCTCCTAAGATGGCGGCAGATGGGTCTCCTGGCCTCATGGGCAGTGCTAAAAATCTCCCGCACTTTTGCAAGGTACAGTTAACCCTTTGTGGGCGTTCTTACACAGCGATGTGGCGCAGCAAACAAGTCCTGGGCGTTTTAACTCTTCCAGGGCTGTAACACACTGAGAGGACAGTCTTTAGGGCTTACTTCAGGGGTATAGGGCTCCCCCTCTTTGTGGCAAGCACTCTCAGGGAATAAACTTGATCTTAGCAAAGTCCACAATAAAGACCGATGCTCTGGAGACAATTTGGCGCACTTTTCGTGGCGACTTTCTCAAAATGGCACACACCCGTATCCTGTTCGTGACGCCAGTTTTTCTTGCGGTGACCAGATGGAAGGTAACGCTGCAGTTGGGATTGCGGGGGTGCAAACAGCGCAGACTTGTCACGGTCTCTGGGCACGAGGGCGCAGCGCTGGTGCTGTCCCACGTTACCACCACTGGTACCGGTGATGAGGGGGCTGCACAAATGTTGGTGGTGATTGTTCCCCCGGGGCGCTTCCCCTATACTGTGCCGACTGGTGGTGTTTGGGGCGCCCTGATGTTGTCGGTGCAGAGTCAGACACAGAAACGGTTGTAAAGTTGAACTTTTACTTCCATGGGTGTGGAGGCACAAATGCTTAAACAGTTTCTTCAATACAAAACAACGGGGGTACGCCTGGTGACACAGCAAAGTCCTGGGGTGCAGGGTAGACTTGATGAAAGGTGTTCCTAGCCCTTATACTTCAGTGTTACAGCCCTAAGGTGCGTCTGGGCTCCTATTTGGCACATAGGAGGATGCCCACCATGATACTAGTACATAATATTCCCCACTCACGTTATGTGGTCCTGATAGCTCAGAGTTTCGGGGTGCAATAGTCAGGGTGGCAGGATATTCCACAGGTCTGGCCTTGGCCCCTGGATCCTGTGATACTTGCTATGGAGCACGTGTTCCAGAATGTTCTCTCCACAGTCTCATGCTGACAAGATAATGATGCTTGACTTCCTTCAGGGCGATGGCTAGGCAGACAGGGGACAGGATCTTCTGAATAGCTGGAGTATGTCAGCTCTCCAACCTTCCTGGGCCTGTCTAGGACTTGAGATTCCTGCACTAAACTCACTGCTTTCTTCACAGGACATCACACTTATCTCCTCACCTCCTCCTCCTAACACTCCACACTTCTAACTCCTCACACGCAGGACCTTCCTGCAGGGGTGTTACCATGGGGACCCAGTGATCAGCTGACTCCTCCCCTTTTCCCAGGCGATGTCCTCCCATTGGACATTTGGTTACTATTCAATCCTATGGGAGGTGTAATGCATGTGTGAGGCTCACTAGGTGGCGCTGTGTTGTGTGAGACTCAGGACCCCCTGCTATGTCACACAGGCTATGAAGCAACAGGAAATAATACAATGCACAGAGATCACCCTCAGCCCAGCCATAGCCAGCTCTGGGATGCCACATTACATACTAGTGACCTCAGATAT